>CM076576.1:337003303-337385087 GCA_034641835.2 Pinus albicaulis
TCACAATATAGTATAGAAAAATTTTCAATTCTACTAAGTCCCAGATTCACTCTCCAAACTAGTTCATTCTTGATAATTCTATGTGCAACTATATCAATTATAACATATAACAAATGAAATAAAAAATTGTTGCATTATCAAATGTGGAATCCGTTCTTCAAAACAAAATCATTTACTCTGTATTTCTGGAAGTGTTGCCATTAAGCCATCGAAAATGCTTCTCTGCATTGCGGTCAAGGCCACTAGACTCTTGCAGTCCTTACGCATATGCCAACGCATATTTGGCAGGAGTATTTACGCTGGAATTATATACTCGATTCCCATCTGTGCCTCCTCCAGACACAGAAAAACACCATGATTTCACATAGAGGTTATCTCCGTTCCCTACTTTCTGATTTGCACCTGCCCAACTAGGCACCGTTGCCTCTCCAAGATCCAAAAACCACTGTCATTGGAATCTATGCTAGCTCCACACTCAACTCTCATCGCACCAACAATTCTTCACACAATGAATATGCCAATATACCCAGCAATGTCAACATAGTTTCTATTCCAAGATAACCAACAAATGTCAACGCAAAAAAAATATCGATATCTATAGCTTGGATCTAAAGTCGTATTAGCTTGACTGTACTAAACTCAACGCAAATGACATACCACTCTGCATTACTGGAAATTCCAACTATATAAGCTAAAATATGAAACCATGAACAGGGTGAATGCGTACCCATTTGAATAGCATTGCATAGTTATATAGTTATGTTAATAAAGCCCAAACAGTCAAACACTTCGAACATTTTAACGTATTTCCTGAGGGTCCTAGCCTGCGTCCACACCAAGGCCACACTCCACTATAATGCTTTAAAACTTTGTATCACTGTCCACAATGAAAATCGTCTCCATGCAATTTCCATATTAATCTATGGCATATCAATATACTTGCAGATTCAAAACAAAGTGGAGAACAAGCATCTTTCAGGCTCTGATACCAAAATGATGTCAAGATACTGGGTTAAACAAATCCTAGCATATATAAACTCGTGTGTGCTTCCTTCAGCATGAAAACTGTCCCATAAATTCTTCATTAAACAAACATTTGCAACTGCTTAAAATGTACATAAATAAAAGAGAGCTTATACAAACACAAATATACTGAGATATAAATACAGAAGAAATTCCTTGGCGAAATATTCTAGTGGATGGCCTTTCGGCTCTCAGCACTTTACAAAAAGCTCTCAACCCATTTCTCACTCTCTCTGTATTCCTCACTTCCTCACTTATATTTCTTCCTCACACAACCCTCCTATTTATACATAAATATGAATTTATTCCACTCCATAAATTCCTCCACACAAATCTCAACTAAAATCTAAATTAGATTTATCCCTTTTTTAGGCTCAACTAAGTCCCATTTATGGAATTCCTAATCCCTAGATTATCTACCTAATTCAAATCCACTCATATCCTAATTATTTAAGGAATATTTACAATAATCCTCACATTTATATTTTCTCTCTTAATTTATTAAAAATGAGAAAAATAATTAAAACACCTCAACCCCTAAATTACACAAATGAGTAATGAAAATTTAGCTTTGATGCTCTTGCATCAGGGTGTCTCTTTCTAGATGGTTCTAATAAAAATCGTACATTTGATATGAAATCTTGAAGAGGAGACAATTTGTGGTTTGCTCCCATAATGGTTTCCACATAGAAAGATAGTGTTCTCGTGTGTTGATGTGATAATTATTACTTGATGCACAAATTTATTCAATGCTATAATGCATTATATTTACTGATGCACTATTATAGTTTTAGTTGTAAATGAAATGATTTTGAAATTTTGAAATGGAAATTACATTGATCGAACCATCTTGAGAGTGTAATATCCAAGTCCATCTCATATATGTTGCTTGTTGATACTAAACCGAATCTCCACCTGGCAACTCCTTCACACCAACTTAAAGTTCATTCTTCCATTGGGGTGTTAGCAGTAGGAGAACCTTCTACGCGCCTACAGCTGCACCTTTATGCCCACCCAATGCTCCAACTCCTAGATGTTGCACTACGAATTCAAAGGAGCCTAACAACAAGGAGTAGTTAAGTATGAATTATGGGAACTCAATTGATGCTAAAACGAACATGTGAGCACATCATAGTAACATCGCAGTCGAAGGAGACCAATTTCAGGATTAAGTAGCTGCTCACACTCAACCCTTTAAATGTACCAAGAAATTAATTGGCTCTTCAACCAAGGACAGTTTCTCACACCACACAGAGCCCCTCCCTCTATGCATATATATTGATGTTGCTCGTGGGCCCCTATTTCTTTCTTTTGTGAAAGTACACTATTTTTATAATCATTGGAAACAATAAATGTCATTGTATGTATATCATTCCATCATTTCATAACATTAATTAAAATTGTATGAAATCTTCTAGCAACGCATAAAATCATTTATATTACTTGTTTTGTTAATTGATTGCTTTTAGGTGATAGTCCCAGTGGACATAATCTAAAGTATTGACTTATCATTGCTACTCATAAATCCAATAACCATATATTCCTTCCATCACATTAACAAAATGTGACACTTATAGGTTTTATAATGGTCTACGAGGAAGAGAGCAACAAGGGAAATTTAATGTATAATGATATCTGAAGATAAAGTT
Organism: Pinus albicaulis; assembly: GCA_034641835.2. Taxonomy (NCBI): domain Eukaryota; kingdom Viridiplantae; phylum Streptophyta; class Pinopsida; order Pinales; family Pinaceae; genus Pinus; species Pinus albicaulis. The sequence goes on from CM076576.1 coordinate 337,005,976, forward strand.
GTATTCAATTTTTGAGAACACGTTTTAGTGGCTTGAGTTGATGTGAATGGAGGATAATAATAGAGAGAGTTTAAAGGTCATGAATTATGTTCAATTCTTTCATACTAATAATATAATGTTTATTCTTTGCGAACATCATCACAACCCCCTACTTGCTTGCTAACCCTAAATCCAATCTCCAACTTCCAACTCCTTCACACCATCGTAACATTCATTCTTCTGTTGAGGTGTCAGCAGCAGGAGAACTATCTAAATTCCCTCCAGCTGCAACTCAGTGCCCAACACATGCTCCAACTCGTGGATGTTTCACTGCAAAATCAAGGGAGGAGCAGCAAGTGAAGGCTAATCCCTCTCTAGTGCTTGCTGATCCTAAACCCTGTTTTTATCTTCTGTGAGGGGATTCAGTAGCAAGAGAATGTTCTAAGTGCCCTCCAGCTGCACCTCTATGCCCAGCCAATGCTCCAACTCCTCAATGTTGCCCTGCAAAATCAAAGGAGGCTAACGAGAACGCGGAGTTACATAGGAATTATGGGATCTCCAATGATGTTCGAAAGCATGCGTCAACACATCATATTAACACCAAAGTCGAAGGATGCCGGTTTCACGATTCAGGAGCTGCTCACACTTAATCCTTTAAATGCACCAGGAAATTAATTGGCTCTTGAACAATTTCTCGCACCACATGGATCCCCTCCCTCTATGCATACATATCGATGTTGCCTGTGGACCGTATTTCTCTCTTTTTGTGCGGGTAGAATATTATCATAATCATCCGCAATAATAAATATCATTGTATGTATATCGATTCATCATTTCATAGCATTAATAAGAATTGTTTGATATTCCTGCTTTTGTTAATGGATAACTTTGAGGTGATTTAATGGATCACAATCTTGGACTTGTCATTGATACTCGTCAAGAAAGTCATCATGTTTCAGTGGAAGTAATATTCTCGAGTGATGCATTAACAACAAGATGATTTCATATTTTCCATCACCATCTTAATTAATGACATCATATGCTTTCCATCACTTTAATAACAAAATACTACTTATAGACACTATAATTGTCTATCAAGAGGAGAGTAACAAGTGAAATTTAATGTTATGGTTGTATGGTTGTATTCATGAGAGATTACAAAATTTCTACTTAATATATGTGTTAATCATTAGAAAAATAAATTTCTACTCGTCAAGCAAGTCCCCATGTTCCAAGTCCTTAGTAGTGGAAGTAATATCCTCAAGTGATTCATCAACAACAAGATGACTTCATAGTTTCCATCCACCATCTTAATTAATGGCATCATATGTCTTCCATCACCTTAATAAAAAATACTACTTATAGATACTATAATTGTCTATCAAGAGGATAGTAGCAAAGTGAAATTTAATGCTATGGATGTGTTAATGAGTGATTACTGAATTTCTACTTAATATTAAAATCTTGTGTTAATGGCTAGAAAATTACATTAATAGATCATGTTAATCTTTTAGTTAAATGAGGCCAATTTGATGACAAAATCCCTTTAAGGTACATTAATTGATGAATGATTAATTTGTACTCGTGTGGATGAATAAAAATTTTGGTTTTCTAATGCTAGAGGCTTTACAATGGGTTAAAATGGCCATGATAACAAGATTTGTGGGATTTAATAACATAAAATTATATGATGTGTTCGGTTCACATAATTGATCAATATTTTATGGTTATCCATCACGAACTAAATACCCTAGGAAAGTATCTAGATGATCTTAGTTGAAAATACATGTCTCATATAAACTCTTAAAACCTTCAAAAGAAATGAAACCCTTATTTAGAATGTGTACTACCTAAACTAGGGAGTAACTTCATGTATATCCTAAATTATTTGAATAATCTTTCTTATAATTAAGAACAACATATAACTATCTTATATTAAAGGCCCACATGAAACGGTGATGTTGTTATTCCATAGATAATGAATTTGCAGAAATTAATAGATGGTCATTAATGTGTAAAATTGTTTCCATCCCTATGATATAATGTTGACATTTTGTCAAGCCATATACTAGGAATAAAATTCATTATTCTAAGCAAATCATTAAATATGTCAAAACGATAGTACATGGAGAGAATTCACTATTTGATTATGCCACATGGAAATTTGCAAACCATCTATTAATTTGAAAGGGTTGGTCTAAATATGAAAGTTGTATAATGATGTCCTATGATGAGGCCATATTCATTTTCTTATGATTTTCGTTAGTGACTTAGGTTCATGCGAACGGAGGTTAATAATAGAGAAGTTCTACATGTCATAAAATATGTAAATAACACTAAACATAATGTTTTCTAAACAAGGAATTCATACATTTGTAACTAAAATGCATATGCTTTTCTTATGTATTTTAAGAAGTAATATATATATATGTATGTATGTATGTATGTATATATATATATATATATATATATATATGTATGTATGTATGTATGTATGTATGTATGTATGTATATATATATAACTCATGCGTGCATGGAAAATTCCATTAATAACTTACATATTTAATATTGATATTTTAAACATCTTGCAAATGCCAATGAAGAACTCATTACTTTACTTTATAATTTATGATTTCTTGTAATGAAGATTTCCGTGAAATTTAATAAAGATGAATAATAAAGATTTCTATGTGGAGGTCAAGATTCTACTCATTATAGGCATCAAAATAACCATGTTTATCTCTTTGGTCTCATAACAAAAACTTGTTCCTAAAGTTATAAAACAACAAGAGATGAAGTACTACATATCAATAAATTCATAGCTTTGGCAAGTTAGAATAAAAAAAAAAATTAAGAAAATGGGTTTGTTATTAAAGAGTGACTTTAGTGATTCTTATGACACAATTGAGTTTGATATATGGTTTATATTTTTTATTTGTGTTGCTTTGGTAATTTTATCATACATGAAATCAAAAAAAAATTCTTTTAATTACCACATTAGAGTTTGTCAATAGCATAGTTTTAATACTAGAACTTTTTCGTACTAAAAATGATGTTTCATTCTTGATCATGATTTGTTTCCACTACAATATGCTTTATGGTTCTGGATACAATTCTCCATCTGGTTCCACCTGTAACACATACCCATCAATGACATGATGAATGTCCTGGAAATATATATTAAGCAATGAAACATGGAAAACATCGAGGACTTTCACTATCATATGTAGTGCAATTCGGTAGGACAGTAATCTAATCCTCTCAATGTTCTCAAAATAACCACAATACCATGGTTCCAACTTGGCAGATGACCCAATCCTCAACGAGCTACTCTTGGGCTTGATGTAGAAGTATACATGCTCCCCAACCTGGAACTCCTTAAATGCTCTGCGTTGATTAGCATAACTCTTATTCTTGTCCTGTGTTGCCTTAAAATTCCTCTTAATAACTTTCATTCCATGTTCCATATATACGAACATGTTTGGTCGAATAAAGTTCAATCGATCACTCTAGTTGATAAGAGTATTTGAATTCCACCCATAAAGAACCTCAAAGAAACTCGTATTCAAGGACTCCTAATACCCATTATTATATGCCAACTATACAACTGGAAGATGCTGCTCCTACCTCCTCTACTGATGCATGACATACATCCTCAAAAAAAAATTATTGGTCATGCAAGACTTTTGTCACTTAAATAAAATATTCTACATTTTTATGCTGGTTAATGTGATTAATGGTGTTTTATCTTAGAATTTTGTTATATATATTGATAATGAAAAGTATTTCATAATAATCACATTATGACATTATGATTAGTATATTACTGGTGATTAAAATAAAGGTGACGGAAAACCAAAAACAAATCATTGAAACAGTGGTTAAAATTGAATGATGAAGCTTCTTTTCTGACTGAACCCAAACCAAATTAATTATTTTTCAATTGCAAAAGAGCCTTTAGCATAACACATATAAATTATAGAGCTAATTCAAAGGAATGAACAGGTTGAAAATAATTTTATAAAGATTAAAATCGAAACCAAACATCAATCCCACATAAAAAGAAAATGTCTCAATTTTCTTTTCCTTAAAAGAGGCTGAAATTTTTTCATACCAAATAACAATTGATCATTTTGATGGAGTTTTCCAAAAGCTTGCAGAGCAGGAATCTCCTCTTCACATCATCTGTATCATTAAATCTTTCATACGGTGATGATAATCAGAATTTTCCTCACTCAACTCTCTTGCAATAGGAAGAGGCGAGAAACAAGCTTTAAATAAGCTTGTGTCCTAAATGTATTTAGTAATGGATCCATTAATTCATTTGCAAGTGTCAACTTATATTTAATTCATTTCTAACAGTACTCCTAACTAATTTCCTAATTTAATTTCTAAAGAATGACACTTTTCAAGATATTATATCTAATATAACTAATAGATATCTATAACTCTAAATAATTAATTAAATATTACAAGAATATTCTAAATAATTAGGTAGGAATTAATGTACTTTACAACATATATCTAACAAGCCAGTCATTATATATATATATATATATATATATATATATATATATATATATATATGGGTAAAAATGTGAAGGTGGGTTATACTTTCGTGAGAAACGTGGTTGGAAATTTCATTTTTCCAACATTTCATTTGAAGTAATTATGTCGTTTACATTGACGACGTATTGACGGCGTGGGTAAATACGTTTTTCTCCATAGATGGGGAAAGTGGAAAAAAATGTTTGGCCGAAATAATAGTCCGGCCAAACTTTTCAAAATAATTTGCCCAAACCTTTTATTATAAATATACGCCCCCCAGACCGCGACACTTTTGGTATCTGTTACCGTTCGGTTAGATACTATTGCTCTATTTCTACTCTGTTGTTGTCTCTGTCGCTCTGTTTGTATTGCTGCGTTGTAACAGGGGCTAGGATGGGAGCAAGAAAAGGTGAGAAGGTTATGCTTTGCTTATGTTTTATGCTCTGTTATTTTTTGTTATTTTTTTTATTGTTTTTTAAATTTTATTTTTTGTTTTTGCAGGTTATTTCTAATCTACATCCTCGGCGATGTCCTCGGTGATCTGCGGCCTCGTCATCTCGTTGTCTTCTCGTTGCAGCCTCGTCATCTGAGTGTTTGATCATTGCGGCCTCCTCATCTCATCGTCTACTAGTTGCAGCCTCTTCGTCTTGTTGTCTGCTCGTTGTGGCCTTGTTGTCTCACTGTGTACTCATCTTGCACTCTCGCTATCTCGTTGTCTCTTAATTTCCAGGTAGAAGAAAAAAAATACTATTTGCAACCTCTTCATTAAGAATTTACCATAAAATTTGTTGTGGTTAAGATAACTTTATAGAATCAGTACTAGTTATCTTTGTAATCATATCCCATATCACTATTATAAGCTTAATTATGTAGATAACTATGACAATGTGTATGATACACAGTTTGTTACATAACTTTTGTGACTTATACTGATATAGGCTTAGTTTCTACTCTCTCCATAAACCTTGAACATGGTTTGTTTCATCTAACTAACAAGCTGTACTACCATATTACTCTGAATATGTGGTGTTAATTAGGGTTTCCAATTACCATAATTATAGTCTCTTTGTTCTAGCTCTCTAATCATAAGTCTAGTGTAAGAGCTTAAGCAATTTGCTAACTTAAACTGCATACATCTATAGATAAGCTATAAGAAGTAAGCATTGACATAATTAATCACACTTTCTATGAAATGTATAAGGTATGATTAAAAGCATGATGATACAGGGAGTTACTATACCGTATCTAACAACTTCATAAGCATAAATTTAGACTAAGTACAAGGTTCACACTAATCACATATCTAACATTAGCTATATAAGCTTACTTATACCTATTCATTACTCTGATTACGTGTTTACAGCTAGTCTGATCACAGAAGTTGTCATAACTGTTGTTAATTTTTCAACCTCTTTATATAAGCTATAAAATATTTGTAACCTCATATTCAATGGGATTTGATTCCCTTTTTGTTTTACACTAATTAATGTTTTACTTATATTAGATTATTTTTTTTATATCTAGTCCGATCATCGAAGTTGTCATAACTGTTTTTACTTGTTCAACCTCTTTATATCAGCTATAGAGTCATTGTAACCTCATATTCAATGAGCATTGATTCCCTGTCTATTTTATGCTAACTAATGTCTACCTATATTAGATTATTGTGTCTACAACTAGTATGATCATACAAGTTGTCATAATTTTTACTTGTTCAACATATTTATATAAGCTATAGAGTCATTGTAGCATCATATTCAATGGCCTTTGATTCCATGTCTGTTTTAAGCTAAGTAATGTTTAACTATATTCCATTACATTAGATTACATCTACTTTGATCATATTAGCTGTCATAAATGTTGTTACTTGTTAAACCTCTTTATATAAGCTATAGAGTCATTGTAACCTCATATTCAATGGGCTTCAATTCCCTGTCTATTTTACACTAAGTAATGCTTACCTATAATAGATTATTGTGTTTATAGTTAGTCAGATCATAGAAGATTTCATTACTATTGTTACGTGTTCAACCTCTTTATATAAGATATAGATTCATTGTAACCTCATATTAAATGGGATTTGATTCCCTGCCTGTTTTACACTAAGTAATGTTGACCTATATTAGATTATTGTGTTTGCAACTATTCTGATCATAGAAGTTGTCATAACTCTTGTTAATTGTTCAACATATTTATATAAGCTATAGAATCATTGTAACCTCATATTCAATGGGCTTTGATTCCCTGTATGTTTTACACTAAGTAATGTTTAACTATATTAGATTATTGGAATAACGTAACCTATCATACTTACCTATATTCAACTCTGCATTTGGAGGGAGGAGAAGGCATTGCAGGAGTTGTGGACCCTCTAATCATCATTTAATTCCGTAAACAATTACTCAACACTTCTCCATGAGGCTTCCTTGGATTTTCAATATTATTATCAATCTGATCTACAGTTGTTGAAGCTGAGTTTCCATGGCCACAACATTGAAGCAACACCAATGACAACACCCGAAACATGAGAAATACTGATCCCCTAAATCTCAACATCATCACCCTCATCTAATGGTCATGAGGTTAAAATTATTTTTTATCATAATAAATCGGTTAACAATTTAGATAAGGTGTAATGTAATTATTTTGGTTTTGGTTAGTACAGTTAAATATTTTTTTAGAAATAGATTTAACATTTTGAAAATTTTCTGAAGTAAGTAGATTATGTAAAATTTTCTCATGCCTTTTTCTTTTTAACAGACTTGGATATGCCTTGAGATTAATATTGATCTGATATTTATTGAGATATAGATTTATATTGATTGCCTAATCTTGACTTGAACTTCATTCACTCCCCAAAAAATATGTTCAGGTAACAAAGAGTCCATGTGAGCGGCATCGAGACCATCCCGAAACATATCATCTTGTATGTCCACCTAGCCTGTGATGTTCCTTTGTTGTTTATGTGTAGTGTGTGTTAGAAAAATCTCACATTCTCAACATTAAAATTTTCATAAAGAGAGTCTAAGCTTGTCTTGAGGGTAAAGATCAATCATATGATGATCTGTTGTTGGCTAAATTACTATGTCCCAATGTGAAGTTAAAAATTTCAATGTTAGATCTCAACTTATGAGATTTTGACAATTGATTTATGATTTATAATTAAAACCAATTAAACTTTAGCTACACATTAATTTCATGACAAAAAATCCATGAGACATCCATGCATACATGCATATATTTATCATTAGTCTACACCCATCTTTTATAACCTATCGTCATTAATACTAGTGTCTAGGATAATTGTCTTCACACAACTTTCACATGCACACAACAGCGCCACTAGACATACATAAATACATGTATATATTAAACATTAGTCTACATCCATCTTGTATAACTTATCATTAATAATACTAGTGTGCAGGATAACTTTCTTCACACAACTTTCACATGTACACAAGAAATCCAGCAAACATAGATGGATACATGCATACATTAAACATTAGTCTACATTCATCTTGTAAAACCTATCATTATATTTTCATTTCTATGCGGAGGATAATTTACTTCACACAACTTTCGCATGCACACAACAACTCCACTAGAAATATATGCATATATGCATATATGAAGCATTAATCTACATCCATCTTGTAGCACCTATCATTATATTTTCATTTCTAGCAACATATTTATTTCAATTAAATTAATAAATAACCATGCCAATTTAAACTTATACACATACTTGGTTTTCTTGGCTAATTTTAATCCTCTTCACAACTTTCACATGCACAAAACCACTGCACCAGACATACATGCATACACGCATATATTAAACATTAGTCTACATCCATCTTGTAGAACCTATCATTATATTTTCATTTCTAGCAGCATATTTATTTCAATTAAGTTCATAAATAAGCATACCAATTTAAACTTATGCACATACTTCGTTTTCTTGGCTAATGGTCATCTTTGGATGACAACATCACTCCATTGTTGAACTCAAGGAAAACATTAAGGAAAACCGTGTACATGTCATTTCTCCCATAAACTTTAAGGCCAACCATGTACATGTCATTTCTCCTATAAACTTTAATTTAATATATTTTTAAAGAAAATGGTAGTGTTTTTGGAAACCATGTACATTTCATTTCTCCCATAAACTTTAAGGCATTTGCTAGCATTTTGGGAACCATGTACATGTCATTTCTATGTCATTTCTCCCATAAACAATAAGGAAAACAATGCATATGTCATTTATCCCATTTCTCCAATAAACTTAAAGAAAAATTTAAGGATAACCATGTACATGCCATTTCTCCCATAAACATTAAGGAATTTTCTAGTGTTTCTGAAACCATGTACATGTCATTTCTCCCATAAAATTTAAGGAAAAATTTAATTTAAGGCATTTTCTATTTTTTTTGGAACCATGTACATGTCATTTCTAAGTCATTTTTCTCATAAACTTTAAGGAAAACTTTAAGCATAACCATGTACATGTCACTTCTTCCATAAACTCAAGGCAAACTTTAAGGATAACCATGTACATGTAATTTCTCCCATAAAATTTAAGGAATTTGCTAGTGTTTTGGGAACCATGTACATTTCATTTCTCTGTCATTTGTCCCATAAAATTTAAGGCAAACTTTAAAGCAAACAATGTACATGTGGCATTTCTACCATAAACTCAAGGGAAAATTTAAGGCATGTCATTTCTATGTCATTTCTCCCATAAATATGCCATTTATCCCATAAACTATAAGGCAAACCCTAAGGCAAACCATGTACATATAATTTCTCCCTTAAACTCTAGGCAAGAAAAAATTTAAGGCATATCATTTATAGATGTCATTTCTCCAAAAAAAATTAAGGCGAACTATAAGGAAAACCATGTACATGTCATTTCTCCCATAAACGCAAGGCTTTCTCCCATAAACTCAAGGCAAAATTTAAGGAAAAAAATGTATATGTCATTTCTCCCATAAATTTTAAGGAATTTGCTAGTGTTTTGGGAACCATGTACATGTCATTTGTATGTAATTTCTCCTTAAGCTTTAATACATTTTCTAGTGTTTTGGGAACTATGGACATCTCGCTTCTATATAGTTTCTCCCATAAACTTTAAAGAAAACTTTAAGGAAAACCATGTACAAGTCATTTATCCCTTAAACTTAAGGCAAAATTTAAGGAAAATCATGTACATCTCATTTCCACCATAAAATTTAAGGAAAACCATGTACATGTCATTCTCCCATAAACTTTAATTTATTATATTTTTTAAACTTAAGGCAAAATTTAAGGAAAACCATGTACATGTCATTTCTCCAATAAACTTTAAGGAAAACCATGTACATGTCATTCTCCCATAAGCTTTAATTTAATATATTTATAATGAAAATAATAGTGTTTTAAGGAAATCCCTGTTTCCAAATTGCAAAGGAACTCGTAACTCTAATGAAAACTCTACAAAGATTAACAAGAAGTTTCATCTAAGATAATTTGAATGTCATCCATTTGATTCTGGGTAGATGCTCTTTGGGACATTGGATGGGGAAGTCATTGTTATCAATCGTGGAAGGGGTAAAACTGTTGGCCACGTTGAGTGAGTTGCAGTAAATCCTAGTATTCTTGGTTTCTGTTGGCTCAATAATGACCCTTCCAAGACAAGAACAGTAGAAACCCTGCCACTTACACATATGAAGAGTTTGAGAAATTAACATCTATCCATATTAATGCAATAGATAATTATTTCCTCGCTAGTGGATATTGGAAGCAAGTTTCTCTACGTGAGGTGTCCAGTGGAAAACAGTTAAAGATTTTGAAGGTCTCCAATGTGAACATAAAAATGAGGTAATATTTTTTCATTATTCCCCATACTTGTTTGTGACTCCATCATTTGATTAGGAAATGAAATTGTGGGATTTACGACAAAATACTACACATACTTTATATACAACAACCAACATAAGAGGGAATGTGAGCGTGTGCTTTACTCGTGATGATCATTATATCCTTTCCTCAATTGTTGATAATGAGGTCAAACAACGTTTAGCTATGGATGGGAGGCTATATATGAAGTTTGGAAATGCTTCTACAGGAAGTTATCAGAACTATACATGATCATATTACATGAAAGGAAGAGAGTACATTATTAATGGGATTGTATCACAACCTTGTTCATTGTTTTAAAGGTTCTTGACAATTTACCTCTAAGTTGGTTGGAGAGAGAACAAACAATATTTGAACATTTTTTTGAATTTCTTCCATATAATTAGAAAGAAAGGTTGTTTTCAACATTTTAAAAGGGCGTGAAACTGGAATAGGCTCTGGAACTCTTTTGTCGTGCAAGAAAAACAAACTAGGCACAAGCAATGGTAATCCTATTTCATTTTCCAGTTCTATTCCTGCTGCCAAAATGGCCCCTTGTACATTCCTAGCCACTTACAATATCTCCAAATTGATAAGGAACTTTAAAAAAAATCCTACAATGATTAACAAGAAGTGTCGTCCTAGACAATTTGAGTATCATCCATTTGATTCTAGTTTGATGGTCTTTGGGAATTTGGATTGGAAAGTAGTTGTGATAAACCATGTAAGTTGTAAAATTGTTGGCCATGTTCAGTGAGTATGAGAAAATAATATTATTCTTGGAGTGCGTTGGATCTTCTCTTTATTTAAGATAATTTATTTTTGATTTTACTATTAAACTCAATTATTGTTGGTCTTGATTATTGTTGGCCATGTTAAGTGAGTATAAGAAAATCATATTATTCTTGGAGTGTGTTGGATCTTTTCATTATTTAAGATAATTGATTTTGGATTTTACTGTTAAACTCGATTATATGTTATAATTTGGGTTAGATGGAATTGGATTTGCTAATGCCTCTTCTCTCAATCCCCTACGGATTAAATCTAACTTGCCATGTTCCAATTTGTGTATACTTAGAAATATATATATCACCTTTTCCATTCCACGCGTGGAAGTCAGTTTGACAGTGGAGATGTAGCAAACGGTCGCAAAGCATTAAGTCAAACATCCCAAACCAGTCACACAATACTATTCCTCCCCGTGTGCATTCATTCAACCCCCAAAGTTCTTAAGCCGACTGCCCTACGAATGAAGGATATGTCAATGGTCCACGTTACAATTAATTTGAATTCAATTCAATATGAAGATCGATTAACCATCTCACATTTAAAAAAACGTGTCTACTTTGGCTCCTCGCCTTGTCCGTCTTGTATTTATAGAACAGATGATCTCTAATTGTGATGAGGAGTAATGTATTGTATGCATCCACCGAATATATGATTTGCATCCAGAAAATCACTTTTTCGTAACTCTCATTAACGACCCTCAATCATCTAACTGAACCGATCAATTAGCTCAAGACACATTTATTAAAATGATGATGTTGTTCCCTAAGAAAATGCTAAATGATCTGTCCATTATTTTGGTTTCCCTACTTATGTGGACGTTGTCATTTAAAGTAGGCCCCTTGTGGTTGCTGCTCGAAGTCAACCCACCCAACACTTTCCAGGGCCGTATAAAAGTAGCAATAATCAATTGCTTGGAGGTGATGGTCATTCTGGCCATCAGCACAACCCCTACTCGTGCTTGCTGATCCTAAACCCAATCCCCATCTTCCAACTCCTTCACAGCATCGTAACATTCATTCTTCCATTGAGGCGTCAGCAGCAAGAGAATTGTCTATGTGCCCTCTAGCTACACCTCAGTCAAGCATGCGTTAATAATCACAAAATTTCTACTTAATATTAAAAACATGCATTAATAATTAGAAAATTACATTAATACATCATGTTAATCTACCTGTTAAATGGAAGGCAGAGCTTTGGTGGAACTCGATAATGGCGGCATGTGTGAACCCTAACCATTGACGTGTTTTCCTCCATCGATTGGTTCCTGATTTTGCATTTTGGTCTTGTGACCCATGAATTCCTACATGCGGGGCCAACACATGTCGGGTCTCATGACTCACCATGTATGATTATGCTTAGCTTGAAGACATGCCCTAAAAGGGTCATTTTTGAAGACATAATTTATTTTATGGTTTTATATGGTTTTTAAAATAATGTTCAAACCATGTTTATTTTTGGAAAGAAGGAAATGACAAGAACTCAGTGATGATATTTCTAAGGGTTACAAAGAATCAGACGATGTATGGTTGATGTTATAAAGCTAATTTTTTTTGTCTTGGGGATTATGAAAATGTCTTAGGCTTTATGACTAGGCTTTTTATGTATGAAAAAACTGGTATCTCGGAAAGGTATTATTATATTATATTGATGAAAAATTTGCTGTGATGAATAGGTTGACTGATGAATAAGGCTTAACAACATTGGTAGTAGCTTAATGAGAAGTTTGTGACAACTTGATGAGCAGACTTGTGACAATAGTGCTATCATATGTTTTTCAAAACTTATATTATTTATGATGCTGGTTGATCACGTGTGAAATATTGTTGAAAGTTTTCCAATATAGATTGAAGGAGATGAGTGCGTCCACTGAGGTTGGTTACTCAATTAGGTTACCACCTTCAACATTTAGAGATCGGTTCATTAATCAATTTATTTCATACAACATGAGAGTTCTCACATAAATTCTTCATTAAAGAAAGATTTACAATTGCTTAAAACGTACATAAATAAAAGAGAGCTTATAGAAACACAAATATACTAAGATATAAATACACAAGAAATTCCTTGCCCAAATATTAGAGTGGATGGCCTTTCGGATCTCGGCCCTTTACAAAAAGCTCTCAACGTATTTCTCACTCTCTCTATATTCCTCAGTTCCTCACTTATATTTCTTCCTCACACAACCCTCCTATTTATACATAAATATTAAGTCCTCCACACAAATCTTAACTAAAATCTAAATTAGATTTATCCCTTTTTTGGGCTCAATTACGTCCCGTTTATGGAATTCCTAATCCCTAGATTATCTACATAATTCAACTCCACTCATATCCTTAATTATTTAAGGAATATTTACAATAATCCTCACATTTATATTTTCTCTCTTAGTTTATTAAAAAAGATAAAAATAATTAATAAAATAATTAAAACACCTCACCCCCTAGATTACACAAATGAATAATAAAAACTTAGCTTTGATGCTCTTGCGTCAGACTCCCCATGTAGAGAAGTTTCCATAGAATCTTGTCTATGAGTTTCGTCGCTTTTCTGTAATAATGCGACAGCCACAAATCCTGATGAATTGCTTCCTCCGAGATTCCAAACTCTGTTCTGCCACTGGTCCTTCAAAATATCAACTCGATTTGGTAACTCATCACTAACTCTGTCAATTGGATTCCATTGGCTTCTCCAACACTTTCTTTTGCCAATTCCTCAGAGTAATTCCTCTTTGTCTAATGCTTTCATCTCCAACTGTGCTGAAAACTCAACTTTCTAAAGCAAATAATAATCAAGAGTTTCTTCTTGATCACAACTATAGTATTATATTGCTTTTATAGCAACAACTTTCTCATCCAATGTTGTACCTGCATTCACCAACAAACTATTAGTTTTAAAAAGATAAGACCTTTGGGTCTCTTTTGATGCTTCAAGCACCAATCTCCCATCATCGACTTTCTGGATTTTAGTAGATCCTATTTGTAACTGCTAGCTACTCTTATCTTTATCCTGCTAGATCAATATTTCTATCTCCCTTATGTCTCTACGGACATAACTTTCTTACTTCTCTTGATCTTCCATCTCAAATCCAAATAATTTCTGCTGAATTTCCTTGAGTTCAACATCATATCTATTAATGTTAGTTTTTGTACCTATAATTACATTATTATCTGAAAAGTTATAACATTCACTCAACTCTATATATGTTAAAAAAATTTCACCCCTATCATGCACAGTAAATGTGATTTCTTCTGGATCAGGCTCTAGAAGTTTTACTTCACCATCAGGTTCCTTAAGCCATCGTTCCAAGAACTAAATTTCCAAGTGAAATACTTTCAGCATTTCATCACAACATTCATTCCCAACTTCATTCTTATTCTGGAAATTTTTCTGAGTTGTCCTGGTTTCTAATTCATCACATTATAAAATTGTGTCAGCAAATTCATTAAACAAATACATTTGTTTACCTCCTTGGAATATCTCTTTGGTATTTCCACTATGCTTTTTCTCTATAACAGCTTCAACTGGTTGTCTTACCCCAAACAAGAATTCATTTATGATTTCTTCCTGCTGCAACAAATTGATACCTTCCTCCTATGAAAGGAATTCAACATCACACTTCACCTCAAGAGTTTCATTCATCTCTATGACAGTTTCACCAGACTGTCTACCATATTTCACACATCCTACAAACATACATAAACTGTGAGATTTTAAAATGCAAGGCTTTATAGCCTCATCGACTACTCTCATCAACACATCTTCAGATTCCTCTAAACTATCCCAATAGTTTATGACATCTTCCTCATTGATTTCTTCACCCAGAATTTCACCTTGTTCTGGGCCACAAATGGAAACATCCATTTTCAACTCAGCCTCTCTGAGTTCTTCACACCTCATCATCTTCTCGAGCTTCCTCAACTCTTCTGCCAACTGTATGTTTACCTGTTGTTCCCTCTTTACGTGTAGTCTTTGCCACTTTACCTTCTTTTTCATGGTCCAACCATGTGTCTGCTCTTTCACATTTTTCTGTAACAATTCCATTAAAAATTCAAGGTGAACTGTTATCTCAGCCTTCTCCTGCTCATAATATTCATCAGTCAACTACTCAAATATGCCACTTACCTTGGCATTTTCCTTCTTCTTCCTTCTGCCGTGGTCTTCATCAGATCTTCGGAAATGACTATCAACAATCATCTTCTCCTCATTTGTGAACTTCATCTATTCACGTGTGGATTTCATTTAAATCCACTTTCCAGCAAGTCTTCCCACTTGCCATTCAACAATGCAAGATTTCTTCCGGTGCTTGGTATATTTTGGTTCTCTGTCTTTGAGTCATTTCTGGAAATTCTCTTGCTTTAGTTTTCTGCAAACAACACTTTAGTAACTCATGTGTTACAATGACCAATTCTTTGGATGTTGGGCTTTGCCAATCATGCACCCAATTACATTCAAACCTTTGACTTAGCTTACAACTCTTTGAATTCAGACTTTACATCAACTCTTCATCTTGGAGAAAAATACTCAATCTTAACTCAACCTATCCAAACTTTCATTTGACTCTAACATCTATTTTGACTTCAAGGCTTGACCCAATAATTATGATAGTGGATATTTTGACTTAATTCAAGTTATACAATCCTCCAAAAAATATACACCCCTAATACATTTTAGGATGTAAAATCTTCACTCTCTTTCATACTCCATTCTTATCAGTTTCCCATTATCATTTCACACGATGCTGAAGCCTTTAATTGAAATGCAATCTTTGTTTTCCAAGGTTTATTTTATCATGAAAATAAATAAACCATCCAATTGTCAACATTCAAAAATATCGTCCTGAATTATCATACCTCATGCTCCCTTCAAGGTTCTTTAACAACCTTTCCCTTGCATTTACAACTCTCACGATTTCACTTTTCTGTGTTGTCTTTGTCATTGTGAATACTCGCATGCCCTTCAAACCATAAGCTTGTTATTTTAGTGCAAAAATTTTCTTGCACTTTCATGCATCATACAACATCAATTCACATCTATTGACATGTGTACAAAGAACATGTTTTTAACCTCTTCAATCAATAATGTACAACTCATACATCACATCCATTATGAATAACATGTCCTTAGATGCCACCACATGATGGTAAGAACATATATTTTACAACATCAAGCAATTATGTTTTCAATCACAAATCAAAAGAATTCTCCTTTTTCCAACTACAAGCTTTGGTCCAAAATGACTTATCCAAAACTGTGAAGAATCCAAATTATGCATAATAAACCCTCTCATATAAAACTGCATACTTCTTTTTATATCACCCAGGATTATCACATTTTTTCATTCATTTATACCTCCGCATTTGCAACATTTCCACTCTTTCATAACATTTACAAAAGATCATCTTCTCGAGTATGGCAAGGAAATTTAATCATCCAGATTTTAAAATACCTCTAGTCAATGAATATTGATTCATTCAATTAGCACTTACGTTGAATCTTTTTGTGGTTGAAATGATCCAACCCTTCTCTCCCATATTATTCTAGGAATACATTCAAGCCTCTACTAACGTACTTTGAACATGCAAGGTCCATTTTCTCCCAAGCAAATAAATCTCTTCCAACAATTTTCTAACATAAATATTTCCCAACAAATAATGTTAGAAACCTTCAAAGTAAGCACAATCTCCCCTCTTAGCTTAAGCCAAGTTCCCTCATCTCAATCTCTTCAATTTCAATTTCTTTCTTTAAAAGCATGAACCCTTAATGTAACAGAATATCCTTTCAAGATTACATTTTCCAAAAAAAGCGTACATGAATTATTTGCAAAAAATTTACCTCGATTAATCACAGTGACCTTTTCTTATGCTGGAAGGTCGCACCGTGGAAATACTGGATCCACACCTTGAATGTTCTATTGGAGCCACACCTCTTTCTGGAAGTGTTGCCATTAAGCCATCGATAATGCTTCTCTGCGTTGTGGTCAAGGCCACTAGTGTCTTGCAGTCCCTACGCATATGCCAATGCATATTTGGTAGGAGCATTTATGGTGGAATTATATCCTCGATTCCCATGTACGCCTCCTCCACACACATAAAAACACCGTGATTTCACGCAGAGGTTATCTCCCTTCTCTACTTTCTGATTTGCACCAGCCCAACCAGGCACCACTGCCTCTCAAAGATCCAGAAACCACCATCATTGGAATCCGTGCTAGCTCCACACTCAACTCTAATCGAACCAAAAATTCTTCACGCAATGACTATGCCAATATACCCAGCAATGTCAACGTAGTTTCTATGCCAAGATAACTAGCAAATGTCAACGCAAATAAAATATCGATATCTATAGCTTGGATCCACAGTCATATTAGCTTGGTGGTACTAAACTCAACACAAATGACACCCACTCTACATTATTGGAAAGTCGAACTATATACGCTAAAATATGAAACCATGAACACGGTGACTGCGTACCCAGTTGAATAGCATTGCATAGCTATATAGTTATGTTAATAAAGCCTGAACAATCCAACGCTTCCAACATTTTAATGTATTTCCTGAGGGTCCTTTCCTGCGTCCACATCAAGGCCTTAATCCACTACAACACTTTAAAACTACGTATCACCCTCCACAATGAAAATCATCTCCATGCAATTTCCATACTAATCTATCGCATATCAATATACTTGCAAATTCAAAACAAAATTTAGAACATGCATCTTTCCAGCTCTGATACCAAAATGATGCCAGGATATTGGGTTAAACTGATCCTAGCGTATATAAACTCGTGCGCACTTCCTTCAGCATGAAAACTCTCAAATAAATTCTTCATTAAATAAAGATTTTCAAACGCTTAAAATGCACATAAATAAAAAAGAGCTTATACAAACACAAATATACTGAGATATAAATACACAAGAAATTCCTTGGCCAAATATTATAGTGGATGGCCTTTCGGCTCTTAGCCCTTTACAAAAAGCTCTCAACCCATTTCTCACTCTATTTGTATTCCTCACTTCCTCACTTATATTTCTTTCTCAAATAACCCTCCTATTTATACATAAATATGAATTTATTCCACTCCATAAATTCCTCCACACAAATTTCAAGTAAAATCTAAATTAGATTTATCCTTTTTTTAGGCTCAACTAAGTCTCGTTTAAGGAATTCCTAATCCCTAGATTATATACCTAATTCAACTCCACTCATATCCAAATTATTTAAGGAATACTTACAATAATCCTCACATTTATATTTTCTCTCTTAATTTATTAAAAATGAGCAAAATAATTAAAACACCTCACCCCCTAAATTACACAAATGAATAATGAAAATTTGGTTTTGACGCTCCTACATCAGGTTGTCTCTTTCTGGATGGTTCTAATAAGAATCGTACATTTGATATGAAATCTTGAAGAGTAGAGAATTTGTGGTTTTCTCCCATAATGGTTTCCACATACAAAGATAGTGTTCTCATGTGTCGATGTGATAATTATTACTTGATGCACAAATTTATTCAATGCTATAACGCATTATATTTACTGATGCACTATTATAGATTTAGTTGTAAATGAAATGATTTTGAAATTTTGAAATAGAAATTACATTGATCCAACCATCTTGATAGTCTAATATCCAAGTCCATCTCATATATGTTGCACTGCAAAATAAAAGGAGGAGAAGCAAGTGAAGACTAAAGACAAAGCAGAGTTATTGGAGCTTGCTGATCCTAAACCAAATCTCCACCTTCCAACTCCTTCACACCAAATTAAAGTTCATTCTTCCATTGGGGTGTCATCGGTAGGAGAACCTTCTACGTGCCTGCAATTGCACCTCAATGCCCACCCAATGCTCCAACTCCTGGCTGTTGCACTACAAATTCAAAGGAGCCTAACAATAAGGAGTAGTTAAGTAGGAATTATGGGAACTCCATTGATGCTAAAATGAACATGTGAGCACATCATTCTAACATAGTAGTCGAAGGAGACCGATTTCAGGATTAAGTGTCTTCTCACTCTCAATGCTTTAAATCTACCAAGGAAGTAATTGGCTCTTGAACCAAGGACAGTTTCTCACACCACACGGAGCCCCTCCCTCTATGCATACATATTGATGTTGCTCGTGGGCCCCTATTTCTTTCTTTTGTGCAATTACACTATGTTTATAATCATTGGAAACAATAAATGTCATTGTATGTATATCATTCCATCATTTCATAACATTAATTAAAATTGTATGAAATCTTTTAGCAACGCATAAAATCATTTATATTACTTCTTTTGTTAATTGATCACTTTTGGGTGATAGTCCTGGTGGACATAATCTAAAATATTTACTTATCATTACTACTCATCAGTCCAATCACCATATATTCCTTCCATCACATTAACAAAAATTGCTACTTATAGGTTTTATAATGGTCTACGAGGAAGATAGTAGCAAGGAAAATTTAATGTAGAATGATATCCGAAGATAAAGTTGTATTCAATTTTTAAGAACACGTTTTAGTGGCTTGAGTTGCTATGAATGGAGGCTAATAACAGAGAGAGTGTAAAGGTCATGAATTATGTTCAATTCTTTCATACTAATAATATAATGTTTATTCTTGCACTAGTGCATCAACAATAAGATGACATCATATCCATCCACCACTGTAATGAATGACATCATATTCCTTCCATCGCCTTGACGAAAAATAATACTTATTGAATTTATAATTGTCTATCACGAGGAGATTAGCCAATGAAATATATAATGTATAATGATATTTGAAGATAAATTTGTATTCAATTTTTTAGAATAATCCTTAGTGGCTTTTGTGCATGTGAATGCTAGTCACTAATAGAGATGGTGTAGAGGTCATGAATTATGTAATGTTATAATAGTAAGCATAATATTATATAAATAATGAATTCATATATTTGACTCACAATACTTAGATACACTATACTTTAAACATTGTACAAACAAATTATACATGCTCTTTTTATGTGATGTAAAAAATAAGATTTCCACTAATATATATATATATATATATGAAAAAATTCATTCAAGATCCAACTTTTTTCTCAATTTGTTTATAGAAATATTCACATCATGACATGTAGTAGAGATGAATAATAAGGATTTATGTGTGGAGGTCAAGGTTATACTCACTTTAGGCATAAAATAACCATGTTTATTTCTTTGATCTAAAAACAAAAACATGTTCCTAAAATTATAAAATATCCACAAATGAAATAGTACATAACAATAAAGTCACAACTTGCATAAGCTAGAATGAGAAAGAAAAATTAAGAAAATTGATTTGTTATTTGAGAGTGACTTGAGCTATTCTTATGAAAAAATTGATTTCGATATATGGTTGGGTAAGATATAATGGGCAAGAAAAATTAAGAAAATGATTTGTTATGTGTTAGTGAATTAATTTATTCTTATGAGAGAATTGAGATTGATATATGCTTGACATTTGTTTATTAGTCATGCAAAACTTTTGTCACTTAAAATAAAATATTCTGCATTTTTACGCTGGTTAATGTGATTAATGGTGTTTGATCTTAGAATTTTGTTATCCATATTGATAATGAAATTTTTTAAGATTAATAACATCATGAAATTATGGCTACAAGTGATTAAAAGAAAAGGTCACTACAAACCAGAACCCAATCATTGAAACACTAGTCAATAATGAATAATGATTTTTATCATTTCAACCTCTATATTTAATTTTGGTTATTAAATAAAACAACTCTCATCGCCATTTAAATAAGAGAAGAGCATCACATTATACTAAAAATAGAAACCCCCCCCGCTGCTTCCCCCCCTTCCCTATCACAATAACGATATGAATTGTATGGAGAGTGGGTTTTGAGGCGCTTCTTATAATCTTACATAGATCTCTACGAACAAGCCCACGAAGAAAAGTATATCGATTGCCTCAAGTAATGATCATGGATAAATGATTATAACTAGCAAAAGCAACACATACATCTGACAATAACATTTGGTAAATTGAACAACAAACAAACAAACTTTATTATTTTAGGTTTGTGGAAAAATATGAAAACCCATGCGTAGAAAACATGTTGCTATCCCATGAAAAAAATAAGGATCAAAAGTTGTTTATATAACATCTAACAAAACTAAAATCTCACATTCTTGATAGTGTTCCTTCCTAGACTTTTGTGAGAATAGATGGCAAGAATCCATGCTCATATCTATTTTTTTTTCCAAAGCCACAAATACAAGAACGTTTACATACGATTAACATGTCTCATGGCTATTTGTACAATGGGATTACTATATTGACGTTATCCTTGAACAATAAAACTCATCGCAATGTCCCTATAAATATGATAGGTCAACTAGATGAAAGAAAAATATCCACTGTTGTGAGGACTTGCAACATGCGAATTAAGGGATGAGCACCTTGATCTTCCATTACCCTTGTCAATCAGAAAATTTCCTCCCTTTTGGGAAATGATCATTGATTCTCCAAGCAATATCCCATTATGCATGACAACCAATCCACAATCCTTTCCCACAAGCTGAAATCTGGATCCCAAACAATCACTTCCTCCATGTTTTCTCCAAGCTTCCAGTCGATCACATGGCTTCAAATACCTTCTCCCATATGCCATGGTCTAAGGATAAACCAAGCTATAGGGTTTCAACAACTAACCCTATCTATATCAACTGAAGGAACAAAATGAGTTACCATTGATGCAATGGAAACTGGTGACCCATAAAGATCATGTATCATAACCAACCATCATTTTCGTTGCCTCACATCCCTCTCGCTACTGCTACTACATGAGCTTAACCAACCCCTATTACTTGAATCACATTGGATTTCTCTACAATAGATAAAAAAGAGTATTCACAATCAAAATAAATCCACAAATATATAAACAATATTTAAACCCTTGCTAATAGGAACAAGAACATGCAACCATCCATAGAAACACATACATACAGATGGAAAAAAAAAGCATACAACAATCCCTTCATAGGATCCAAAACATGACAATATATTTTGACAACAGAAATAGAGGTGGTAGCATAGGTTTCATGAAAAATTTCAGGCTCATGACATGCTTCAGAGCAGTCAACCTCCAACCTAGTTCAGCAATATATTTCATGGGGTCGAGGCTGGTGATGATGTCCAATGAAACATTACCAAAATAAAAGATACCAAAGCTCAGTACATTGACCCCAATGTCATTAACTTTCTTGTTGTGGTTCAGGCTTCTAAGGAGTACCTCTTATCCATCTGTGAGCAGAATGTCTCTAATTAAGCAATAAAGAAACTGTGAAGCAAGAAGCATCCTTTTCATTACTTTTTGAATGTGAACTCTAACTATTAGTTTCATCTTAAATATTAACTATTAATCTAATGGCCTAAAAATCCTCAATCATCTAGCATTCTATCTGATGGTTCAAATTGGTACAGGGTGGCAACTGGGGGAGTTGTTCTCAAAGGAAAACACCTTATGGTGTAGAAATGGTGGTTGTACAAAGAAATTAATTTGGCCTAATAATGTTTTTATTTTGTCTTGGAAGTGAAAATTACCCACACCAAAACAATCAATACACTCACCACAAATTCTAGAGCTTGATAGAAAACAAACTATAGGGGGCTTTACGCATGCCAAAAAAATGAACACAGGGTCATCATAAACTCTAGAGCTCGATGATAAGCCAAAAAAAAAAATGCTTTTAGTTGGCAGAGGGATGGCATGAACCACTGGCAAAGGAAATAGTGTGTGAGCTCAAAAGCTTCTCTGCCTCAAACCAAACAAAATGAATTATTGTACTTTTGCAAAGAGCCCTTAGAGTAACAAATATAAATTATAGAGCCAAGTCAAAAGAACAAAGGGGTTGCAAATAATTTGATAAATATTAAAATCGAAGCCAAACATCAATCTCACATTGAAAGAAAAAAACTCAATTTTATTTTCCTTAAAAAAGGTTGACCAATTTTCATACCAATCATCAATTGATCATTTTGATGGAGTTTTCCAAAAGCTTGCAGAGCTGGAATATCCTCTTCAGATCATCTGTATCATTGAAGTTCTCATATGACCTCTATCAACTCTATTGCAATAGGAAGAGGAGAGAAACAAGCTTTAAATAAGCTTGTGTCCTAAACTTATTTAGTTATGGATCCATTATTTCATTTGCGAGTGTCCATTTATATTTAATGAATTTCTAACAATACTCCCAACTAGTTTCCTAATTTAATTTCTAAAGCATGACACTTTTCAAGATATCATATCTATTATAAATAATAGATATATATAACTCTAAATAATTAATTAAATATTACAAGAAAAGTGTAAATAATTAAATAGAAATTAATGTAATTTACATCATATATAACAACCTTTTATATATATAGATGTAATTTTAAAGTAGTTTTTAAATGATATTGAAAAAAAAAATATATCTTAAAACGCGACAAATTAGATTAAAATTATTTAATCTTTATTTCAAAATAAACATGCATATAATCATAACAAAATATAAAATTGTTTATATTCTATTACTAATTACGCCATCACTCTATCATGCGATGGTCGTATTATTTCTCACCATTTGTTTCCCTGCTACACTATTCTTCTCTCACTTTTCAACCACCAACACTTGTCACGCGTGACCCTGCCCACCATTAGCTCCAACATTTACATTATCTTGACAAGAAGACTGAATACTGAAATAGCAATGATAGCTATTTGTGTAACTGCTCTGATCCTTTTGCTTCATGAGTTTCTTGTTTTTTCCATAAGTTTTCTCTTTCCAGGAAAATTCTGAATACCGAATACCGAAATAGCATAGATAAGTATGCGTGCTTCGTATCTACTCCCATTCTTCTTCTTATTGGGTTTCTTGTTTTTTCCATGAGCCGAACAACCATTATTTTATATTTCCAAGGCCATTTTTTGGATGTAGAAAAGGTAAGTATGTGTGCTTCCTAACAGCTCCCATTCTTTTGTTTCTTGGGTTTCTTGGTTTCTACATGAGATGAACAACGATGATTTTATTTCTTCATGGAAGTTTTGAGGAGTTCATGTTTTCTAGCCCTACTAAGATCTTTAGGGTCAATGATTTATTAGATCTTTAGGGTCAATGATTTATTTTCTCGAAGGTCCCGTGATCTAACGCCAATGGTGGAATAGAGTCTTCTGTGCTTTCTATTTTTTTGATTGCATGGACCATTATTTTGCACTTCTCAATTATTTCCTCTCTTTATTGTTTCTAAGATAGTCCTCGTCGATTGTCTATGGTTCTATAGAAATCAATGTGCAGGGCCACTCTCGATACATTCATAACTTGAAACCCTTTACTTAATGGGAGTCGTTTGACAAGCCACCCACTGAATATAAAAAATTTCCAGCATCATTATTGTTAATTTAAAGTTTCCAGCACTCAAAGGGTAAATTTGGACTACTCAGTTAGAGCACATCACACAATGGAGCATGTAACTATTGCTACACCCTTCATCCTTCTCAACAAAGCGTGTTTTTTATTTAACTATTTTGTCTATTGAGTCAATCTTAACATCTTCTTTAACAAAAGCACACACTCTATTCTGCGCGTAGAAACATCTTCATATCGCTCCACAATATCTGCAACCACAAGAAGACCCGCAACATTCCAGTTTTCCTCTTCTATATCCTTCACGAGACTCTTGATGACGATCTCGCACGTATCTTGTTAAGAATGACGAGAAATGAAATATTTCTGAAAATCATGAAAGGTGGGTTCTCAAGCTATTTTGGTGTGTGGTTTCTATGGCGTGCTTGATTCTACCTATCTAACGCAGATTTTACAAGCACTGGCTGAAACAAACAACATAACGAAAAAGGTGTATCTTGATTTTACCGGAGATAATTATAGTTTTTGGGATGGATTCCCGCTATTTCTAAAGAAATGTCAATCTGGCAAGTAGTTGTGTTGTAGCACAAACACAAAATGGATGGGAACAAATCATTGTCTAAACTTAGTCGTGCAAAAGCCAACATTGATTAAATCAAAGTCTCAAGGAAATAAGTATATATTTATTAGATTATTGTAGTGGGCTTGCTTCGACACAACATGGAAAAATAAAAAATTCACACAACAATATGGATATTTAATTATAGGTTTAATTTTATGATTATTTTGTATAATGAACTAATAGTATAATTAAGGTTAACGGTAATAAATCAATCTAAATAAGTTTTTCATTTTAGTTTTATTGATTGGGTATAGTTTTTTCTCTTTCATCCTGGTGCAATTCTTATAAAAGTAGGTGTTGGTTGACCAATAAAATTAAAATAAGACTAAAAGAGTAGAGGTATCACTCAGCTATAACTTACAATCTAGATTTAAACCTCATTCAAGTAAAATAAAAAAAAACTCTAGTGTTAAGCTAACTTAGTCATAAATTATATTTTATACCTATAACTCACCCAAGTAAAAAAAGGAATCTAGATAAGTTTTGTGACCAAGTTTTTAGCTTAATAAAATCAAATAAGTCAAGATAATGCTCATTGATGAACCTAGGGATAGCATGAATCCAGATAATTTTTGAGATTAGGTTATCCCACTTAATAAGCTAACTCTAGATATTGGTCACCGATTAGATTATCCCACTTAATAAGCTAACTCAGGATATTGGTCACCGATGAATCTAGCTACATGAACGAGATGTTAAATATTTTTATTTTTTAATTAAGATAACTTGCTTTCATAACTCGTTTTATGGAATCATCACAAGAGTAGTCACTCGGTAAGTAAATAATTTTTTATTTTTCATGTTTGAAAACATGTGGATGCAATGAAATTTTGTGGCTAGGGTTGGCCATTGGTTTTCTCTTTTGTGACTAGGGTTGGCCATTGGTTTTCTCCTGTCGCTTTTGAGTGTCAGAAACTTTCATTGGATGCTTAATATATTCACAAAATCATTATATTGGATTTTGGATTGGATGCCTATTCATTATATAGTTCTTTGTGTAATTTAACTAGGGTTCAATACTTTTTATGTTCCTCGAGATTTTTTTCAGCTTGTAATTCAATATTAAAAAAAAAAAAATCAATGCTTTCAGCTCATAATTCAATATTAAAAAAAAAAAATCATTGCTTTCTGGGTCTTGAAGTTATAAATCTAAAGGATTTTTTTTTCATTAAGAATTTGTTGAAGTGTATAAAACTAAAGAAATGTAACTAAAAATACTAATGGTAAAAAAAAAATTAAAGGATGTGGAAATAAAAATATTTTCTTGAAGTGGATAAGATAAAAACACTTGTAACTGAACTAATGTTGGTGTCTTGAATGAAATTTTGATAATATTGTATCGACATGGATAAAATAAAAACAATTGTAATTGGACAAAGCTTGGTGTCTTTAATTCAAAATTGAATTTTTATATGTGCGATCACAAGAGTTCACATGCATTTTCTCATATTATTAAAAAACATTGAAATTGGTATTTGTTGGTATTGGGAGATTATTTTTCCATTTTTTAATTCAAGTTTGTATTTTCTATTTTATTTCTAATTGAATTTTTAACCAATTATAAGTGGTTATAAGATTTTTTAAAACATCAAATTGGAACAAATAACTAAAATTTTATTCAATTTAAACGACACAATTATATTCTTTGATAAAAGATGTATCATTCAATTTTGATGGGAAAAAACTTAAGAAATAAGATTGGAACAATTAACTAATTTTTTTTTGTAAGCTTAGTAGGTCCTTACTATTCTTTATTTATGTAAAAAATAAGGCGTAGTAGATACAAAAATTAGGCCTCAACCTACCCGAACGAAACCAGGTCTGTTGGCCAACTCAGTGCATTGAACGCCATCAAAAACATGTATTTCCTTAGATTCCTACGAAGAGTCTTTAGGTAGCTAATATGAAAGTTTACTATTACTAATATTTACATAATGCA
Source organism: Pinus albicaulis (assembly GCA_034641835.2). Lineage (NCBI taxonomy): Eukaryota > Viridiplantae > Streptophyta > Pinopsida > Pinales > Pinaceae > Pinus > Pinus albicaulis. The sequence goes on from CM076576.1 coordinate 337,033,103, forward strand.
AAAGAAAGCTAATCGCTATCAAAAACTAAAAAAACAGTTTCTGGTTGTTCTAGTCAGCATATGACTCCACTGGGGTAGTATCTTTGACGTGTGAATGTGGCATGTGAACTTGTTGCATGGTCTTAATGTCCTTCTCAATTCTGCCAAGACAAGCATATTGGTGAAGTTGATAGAAGTTCATTTCGTGGAGGCTTCTGTTAATCTCTGCCAGAGTCAAAACCGCCTTGGGATCCCCTCCTACTTCCTCGACTAGAGTAATGGCCTTAACCAGCAGGCATTTTAATAACTTGTAGGTTCTGATTGAGTGGTGAAATAGTGAAATTATCCATGGGGTATGCCCCGTGTCTATGATCACTTGATTTAGTTCTTCTGCTGCAATGTCATCCTCTTCTTCAATTTTGGTTCTAGCTTTCGTCTCCCATCTCTGAATAAGGGATTTTATAAAACAAGTTGTTTTCCTCTAAGTAGACCTGTAATAATGGCTCCAAGAGCTCTCTACTCGATTTCCTGCCTCTCTTGGCTGGCGGGCTTGAAATTTTTTCCTTGCCTTTGTCCATATCAACATTGTTTCCTCTATTTTTCTTCACCATAATTGGATTGCAGGCTGAGAGGAAAAATATAAGCCCTTTGAAATGATAACTAAAATTGTATTAACTTGAAATGATAAATTTTTATTATTTGACAAAAATATTATGATCCAATTTTGATGTAAAACACTTGAAAAAATCACAAGTTGCCTTGATTTAAAAATTGAAAGATGTTAATTAGGAAATTATCTTTCTAATTAAAAAAAATTATGTTATTGATCACAGATTTATTTAACCACATCATTGAAATTAATTAAAGTATTTTCCTTCATCAAGATATGACCCATGCAAAATTTTTAGTATTCCATCATTGATCTACTATATGGGAGAGAGTTTTTTTTCTTCTCACTCATTTATTTAACCATGTCATTGAAATTAATTAAAGTATTTAGTAGTCCATTGAAAGAATGCCAGTGATCTACTTTCAAAGAGATGATTGAATACTCTCCAAATAATTTAATTTATGACATTATCCATGTTATTGAAGTCTTTTACATCTTAGATAAAAAAACTTTGAAGACATTTAATAGATTAATTAATTGAAGTCTCGTCCACTTCATTAAAGTTTTTTACGAATTTTTTTTATTTTGTTTATTTTGAGAAAAATTTTAGTGGAGAATTTCCCAAAAATCTAAGTCCTTTAAAATTTAAGAAAGTTGGAAGTGTTCTCAAAGTGGAAGTTTGAATTGTATAGTATTTCTGGAGTTTCAATGGTATAGTTTCTTACCTATTTAAATATCTTTGAAAGTTTTTTAAACTAAAAGTGTTGAAATTCAAAGCAGAATTTATTATTGACAATTCTTTCCAAGTTGAAGTAGCATTTTGTTTGCTTCATGGTTCAATCATCTCTTACAAAATTTATACTAACCCAGCAAACTTAAATGGTAAGAAATTATTTGAGTTCCCTACTTAGGTACTTATGAAGTAAACTGATTTCATGGTATTTAAACTGCATGCCAAGACCCCTAATGAATACATGCAATAAAATTGATTCAGGGAATTTCAATTGCTTGCCAATATCCCTTGTGATTCCAAAAAAATTAGAAACACCATATTTAAAACAATGTGTTTCTGGAGTAAGTAGTTTGTATTCAATTGTAGGTTGTAAGAGTTTCCAGGGAATGTCGTATTTATAAATTTTCCTTTTACATATACTTATTGATAAAATGAATTCAGGGCATTTCGATTGCTTGCCAATATCCCTCAAGATTCCAATAAAAATAGAAACACCATATTTAAAATAATGTGCTTCTAGAGTAAGTAGTTTGTATTCAACTGTAGGTTGTAAGAGTTTCCAGGGAATGTCGTATTTATAAATTGTCCTTTTACATATATTAATTTCTTTGTATTTCAAAATTAACTTTCTATAAATTTTAAGGTTTTCTTCTTTCAACAATTCTTTTTCTCATTAAATAAAGTTGATTACCTAACCTTGCACGTGGCTTCATTGTTGTAATCATCCATTACTTCAAATTTCCTATAGCTTCATATTGTCAGTTTGATTTTCATAAGTATATCAAGATGTATTGCAATGATGACTTCAAGAGGGTGATTGGAATTAGGTTTATAAAGATCTAATCATAAAAAAAATTATCTTCATTAATAATTATGGGTTTTATTTCAACGTTGTCATATGGTTAGGTTGCTTTTTTCTCTTGAAACTCATCGGGCTTGAATTTTAGTAACATTCACCATTTATTTTTAGTCCCCCATTTGGGATTTTATTTTGGCCTTTTTTCTTAACAATGTATATAAAAATTATTTATTGTGCTATCTCTGCCTCCTAGGTTTCTCCATTATTGTAGCCATCAGGGTAACTTATGTTTTATGATGGAATGCATTTATCTATGAGCAAGGTGGAACACGTCATTTTGGATATCCTTTCTACCTAAAATTGTAAGTTCTTAAAAATTAATAAAAGTTAATTATTGATGTTATGAATTAATGGTTTTGGAAGGATCTCTAAGTGACTTTGCAAGTCTTATCACAACTAGATTACCTAATTATTTATATATTTTTGTTCATTGGACCAAAGATATAACTAATAATCATACAAATGGATTCAAAAATTCAAGAGGGGTGTCTTTTGGTTTAACAACATCAAGTAGTGCAACAAAGATATATATTGTTTTTTTTCAGAATCCCTAAAGTTGTGTTGGCCTTGATCCATTTCACACTTTTCTAGGTATCAGTGCTAACTATGTATTGTTTTAGATCTGATGCCCTAAAATTGTGTTCGTCTTGATCAGTTTCTCACTTTTCCAGGTATCCATTAATTTACTTACAGAAGTATTCCTATCAAAATTTTCTTCCTAATTCCTATTGACAAATACTAGTACATATGGCTTGATAGTTAGCTTATAATATGTGAAATGATTTCCAGCTTGCTTTTTTATCATGGATATGGATAATCACTATTCCCATTCCATAAGGAATGTATTATTGTCCATGGAATATGAAAATTCCATCAATAATAATACAGTTGTTGTGTGTAGAATGAGAATCAATGGTTGTAGAATGGTAATTGTTGCACCTCTTCGTGTAGTGGTATTTTGGATTGAGACCTTATTTTCAAAACTAGTTTTATGGAATCACCACGAGACTCATCAGACTCATCACTTCATAAATGAATAAATTTGTAAAGAGAAAAGATGTCGAACATTCGAATCAAGCAGATTCACATTTTCTTGATTAACATTTTGATAATAATGCACATTTTTTCCTCGGTTTTGCGGGTTTAAAAACATATCGATGCAACGAATTTTTATCACTATGGTTGGCCATTGTTTTTCTTGAGTCCCTTTCAAGTGTCAGAAACTTTCATTCTATTCTTAATTTATTCAAAAAACTCATTAGAAACAGATTGCATGCTTGGTCATCATATGGTTTCTTGGTGTAACTTAATTAGAGGTCAATATTTTTTTTATGTTCCTCCATATTTGATTCAAAGAGTAACTCAATGTAAAAAAAATTGTTAGTGCCCCCTTTGGCCTGAAAATATAAGCACAATGGATTTTATTTTTTCATGAAGAATTTGTTGAAGTTGTGTAAAACTAAATAAATGGAACTAAAAATACTAGTCATAAAAAATAAAAAAAATAAAAATAAAAATAAAAATAAAAAATAAAAAATAAAAAATAAAAATTTGAAGGACCTAATAAAAATATTTCTCCTATACACTCAAAATCAATTGTTATATTAGAAAAAGTTTACGTTTCTCTTTTTAGCAATAGTGCTCTCTCACCATTTCAATGTTACTTGAGATATTCAAATTCATTTTAGAAATTTTCTCAATGTCTTTATTTAAGATAATTGGTTTTCGATTTTATTGTTAAAATTTATTATATGTTATAAGTTGGGTTAGATGGAATCGAATTTGCTAATGCTACCTTTTCTCTCAATTTACGATGGAAAAAAAAAATCCTCCAAAAACTAAGGTTCCAACTTTAAAATGACATGGTGAACACCACAACACTATTGTCCGATATGCATTATGGTTTCAATTGTGTCATTTTTTGTATTTTTCTTTTTAAATTTGACATCAGAGAAATAATGTTTTTAATATTTTGTATGCTTTCACAATGTTTGAAATCTTTGAATCTTTCCAGTACTAACCAGATCCATTATTTTTGCTCCACATGTTGCAAGTGACACTTTCACTGTTGATACTACTCTTTCTTATACTATTGCCTTACAATGTTTCCTTTGCAACATATGGTGAAATTGGTAGTATTATTTTTTCAATCACCCTATATTGAAAAGGTTTCTAATGACGAATAAACATATATACCTCTCCAACACAATAATATACATCTAATGTTCCTTATAGATTAAATCTGAATTTCCATGTTCCAATTAATGTATACCTACAAATATATATTTCGCATTTTCCTTTCCACACGTGGAAGTCATTTTGATACTCAATATGTATCAAACAGTCTCAAAGCATTAAGTCAAACATCCCAATCTAGTCACACAATACTATTCATCCCTATGTGCATGCATTCAACCCCCAAAGTTCTTAAGTCATCTGCTCTACGAACGAAGGATATGTCAATGGTCCACATTACAATTAATTTGAATTCAATTCAATACATTGATAGACTGACCATATCACATCTAAAAAAAATTCTAGAGTGGGAAAATGAATATTCTAGTTTGCTATTGAAAATTGTTTCCAAGTTCAAGTATCATTTTCTTTGCTTCTTGGTTGAACCAACTCTTGCAAGGTTTGTACTAACCCATCAAAATTTATTGGTAAGAAATCATTTGAGTTCCCATACTTAGGTAATTATGAAAAAAATTGATTTCATGGTATTGAAACTCCATGCCTAAAGAATGTATGTAGTAAAACGAATTCAGGGCATTTCAATTGCTTTGCAAGGTTCCTCAAGATTCCAAAACATTTAGAAACACCATATTTAAAATAATGTGTCTCTGGAGTAAGTTGTTTGAAATCAACTATTGGTTGTAATAGTTTCCAGGGAATGTCGTATTTATAATTTTTCCTTTTTCATATATACATTCTTTATGTTTCAACATTAACTTTCTATAAATTAGCAGGTTTGATTCTTTCAACAATTCTTTTTCTCAATAAATACAGTTGTTTACCTCACCTTGCGGCATGGCTTCATTGTTGCAAGCGTCCATCCCTTCAAATTTCGTTTAGCTTCATGTTGTTATTTTCATTTTCATAAATATATCAAGATGTATTGAAATAACAACTTCAAGAGGGTGATTGGAATTAGGTTTATAAATATCTAATCATTAAAAAAGGTCTTCATTAATAATTATGGGTTTTCTTATAGCCTTGGCATATGGTTAAGTTATTTTTTTCTCTTGAAACTCACCGAGCCTGACTTTCAGTAACATTCACCCTTTATCTGTAGTTCCCCATTTGGGTTTTTGTTGTGGCCTTTTTTATTATCAATTTTTATAGAAAGTATTTATTGTGCTATCTCTCCCTCCTAGGTTTCTCCATTCTTGTAGCCATTGGGTGACTTATGTTTTGTGATGGAATGCATTTATCTGCGAGCAGGGTGGAACATGTAATTTTTGGTATCTTTTCTACCTATAATTGTAAGTTCTTAAAAATTAATAAAATTTAATTATTGATGTGAATTAATGGTTTTGGAAGGATCTCTAAATAACTCCCTAAGTCTTATCACAATTAGATTACATAATTGTGTAGATATTTTTGTTCATTGGACTGAAGCTGCAACTAATAACCATACAAATGGGTTTAGAAATTCAAGAGGGGCATCTCGTGGTTTAATGAAATATAGTAGTGCAACTAACGTATATATTGGTTTTGTTTCATAAACACTAAACTTGTGATGGCCTTGATCCATTTCTCACTTTTCTAGGTATGAGTTCTAAGTATATAATGTTTTAGCTCGGATTCCATGAACTTGTGTTGGTTTGGATCCATTTCTCACTTTTCGAGGTATTGATTCATTTACTTAGAGAATTCTTCTTATCAAATTTTAATTCCTAATTCCTATAGACCAATACTGATACAGATACCAATGGCTTGATAGTTACCTTATAATAAGAGAAATGGTTTCCAACTTGCTTTTTTTTCTTAGGATGTGGGTAATCACTATTCCCATTCCATAAGGAAGGTATTCTTATCCATGGAATATGTCATATGAACATTCCATCAATAATAATAGATTTATTGTGTCTAGAATGAGAATCACTAGTTGTAGACTAGTAACATCCACCTCCTCCTATAGTGGTAGTTTGGACTGAGATCTTATCTTCATAACCAGTTTTATTGAATCACCACGAGACTCATCACACTCATCACTTGGTAAGTAAATAAATGTGTAAAGAGAAAAGATGTTGAACATTCGAATCAAGAAGATTCACATTTTGAGAATAACACACATTTGTTCTTGGGTTTTGTAGTTTTAAAAGCATGTCGACACAACGAATTATTTCACTATTGTTGGACATTGTTTTTCTCGAGTCCCTTTCGAGTGTCAGTTTCTTTAATTCTATCCTTACTTTATTCACAAAACTTTCTAGCAATGGATTTTATGCTTGGTCATCATATGGTTTCTAGGTGTAATTGAATTACAGACCAATACTTTTTTTGTGTTCCTCCATATTTGATTCAAAGTGTGTTTCTTATACTATTTCCTTACGATGTTTCCTTTGCAACATATAGTGAAATTGCTATTATTATTTTTTCATCATAAAGAAATATACTTCCCCAACACAATAATAGACATCTACTTTTCCCTACGGACTAAATCTGACTTGCCATGTTCGAATTTTTGTATACTTAGAAATATACGTTATAAGTTGGGTTAGATGGAATTGAATTTGCTAAAGATTTTGATCTCAATTTACGACGTAAAAAAAAATGGTGCAAAAACTAAGATTCCACATTTACAATGACATGGTGAAGAGTGCAACACTCTTGGCCCATATGCATTATGGTTTCAATTTACTAGTTTTTTGTATTTTTCCCTTTTTTTTGTATTTGACAACATATCAATATCTGTATGGTTTCAGACAGTTTCAAATTTTTGAAGATTTCAGCTATTAACCACGTTCACGATTTTTAATTGAAATGTTGCAAAGTAGAAAAATAAAACTATTAATATTTCTATGCTTTCAAAGTGTTTCAAATTTTTGAAGCTTTTCGATACTAACCACATCCATGATTTTTTCTTGAAATGTTGGAAGTGACACTTTAAATATTAATAATACTCTTTCTTATACTATTATCTTACATTGTTTCCTTTGTAACATATAGTGCAATTTCTAGTATTATTTTTTCACCATAAAGATATATACTTCCCCAACATAATGTGTCTTTTATTCTGGCTACCCTACTTATGTGGATGTTGTCGTTTAAAGCAGGCCCCTTACTTGTGGTTGCGGCTGGAACTCAACCCACCCAAAACTTTCCAGGACCTTATAAAAGCGGCAATGTTCAATTGCTTGGTGGTGATGGTATTTCTGGACATCATCACAACCCCCTACTAGTGCTTGCTGACCCTAAACCCAATCCCCATATTCCAAATCCTTCACACCATTGTAACATTCATTATTTTGTTGAGGCGTCCACAGTAGGAGAACTGTCTACGTGCCCTCCAACTGCACCTCAGTGCCCAATACAAGCTCCAACTCATGGATGTTTCACTACAAAATCAAAGGAGGAGTAGCAAGTGAAGACTAATCCCTCTCCGGTGCTTGTTGATCCTAAACCCAGTTTTTATCTTCCGTTAGGGGCGTCAATAGTAGGATAACGTTCTAAGTGCCCTCCAGATGCACGTCTATGCCTAGCCAATGCTCCAACTCCTCGATGTTTCCCTGCAAAATCAAAGGAGGCTAACGGGAAGGCAGAGTTACTTAGGAATTATGGGATCTCCAATGATGTTCGAAAGCACGCATCAGCACATCATATTAACAACAAAGTTGAAGGATGTCGGTTTCACGATTAAGGAGCTGCTCACACTCAATCCTTTAAATGCACCAGGAAATTAATTGGCTCTTGAAGCAAGGACAATTTCTCACACCACATGGATCCCCATAAATTAAATTGATAATCGTCAAGCAAGTCCCCATGTTCCATGTCTTTCGTAGTGGAAGTAATACCCTCGAGTGATGCATCAACAACAAGATGACTTCATATTTTCCATCCACCATCTTAATCAATGACATCATATGCCTTCCATCACCTTAATGAAAAATATTACTTATAGATACTATAATTGTCTATCACGAGGATAGTAGCAAAGTGAAATTTAATGCTATGGTTGTGTCAATGAGGGATTACCGAATTTCTACTTAATATTAAAAGCCTGTGTTATTGATTAGAAGATTACAGTAATAGAACATGTTAATCTATTAGTTAAATGAGGCAAATTTGATGACAAATCCCTTTAAGGTACATTAATTGATGAATGATTAATTTGTACTCATGTGGATGAATAAAAATTTTGGTTTTCTAATGCTAGAGGTTTTACAATGGGTTAAAATGGCCATGATAACAAGATTTGTGGGATTTAGTAACATAAAATTATATGATGTGTTTGGTGCACATAATTGATCAAGCTTTTATAGTAATCCATCATGAATTAAATACCCTAGGAAAGTATCTAGATGATCTTAGTTGAAAATGCATGTCTCATATAAATGCTTAAAACCTCCAAAAGAAATGAAACCCTTATTTAGAATGTGTACTACCTAAACTAGGGAGTAACTTCATGTATATCCCAAATTATTTGAATAATATTTCTTATAACTAATAACAACATATAACTATCTTATATTAAAGGCCCACATGAAATGGTGATGTTGTTATTCCATAGATAATGAATTTGCAGAAAGTAATAGATGGTCATTAATGTGTAAAATTGTTTCCATCTGTATCATATAATGTTGACATTTTTTCAAGCCATACACTAAGAATAAAATTCATTATTCTAGGCTAATCATTCAATATGTAAAAACTATAATACATGGAGAGAATTCACTATTTGACTATGCCACATGGAAATTTTCAAACCATCTATTAATTTGAAAGGGTTGGTCTAAATATGAAAGTTGTATAATGATGTCCTATGATGAGGTTGTATTCATTTTCTTATGACTTTCCTTAGTGGCTTAGGTTCATGCCAATGGAGGTTAATAATAGAGAAGTTCTAAAGGTCATGAAATATGTAAATAACACTAAACATAATGTTTTCTAAACAAGGAATTCATACATTTGTAAACAAAATGCATATGCTTTTCTTATGTATTTTACGAAGTAATATATATATATATATATATATATATATATATATATATATATATATATATATATATATATATATATATATATATATATATATATATATATGTGGAGATTGAGTTCTACTCATTATAGGCATAAAAATAACCATGTTTATCTCTTTGGTCTCATAAAAAAAACTTGTTCCTAAAATTATAAAACAACAAAAGATGAAGTACTACATATCAATAAAATCATAGCTTTGGCAAGTTAGAATCAAAAAAATAAATTAAGAAAATGGATTTGTTATTAAAGAGTGACTTTAGTGATTCTTATGACACAATTGAGTTTGATATATGCTTTATATTTTTTATTTTTGATGCTTTGGTAATTTTATCATACATGAAGTCGAAAATATTTTCTTTTAATTACTACATTAGAGTTTGTCAATGACATAATTTTAATACTAAAACCTTTTCATACTAATACTATGTTTAGTTCTTGAAGATGATTTGTTTCCGCTAAAATATGCGTTATGGTTCTGGATAGAATTCTCCATCTGGTTCCAACCGTAACACATACCCGTCAATCACATGATCAACATCTTGGAAATATATATTAAGCAATGAAACCTGGCAAACATCGTGGACATTCACTGTCATATGTAGTGAAATTCGGTAGGACATTAATCTAATCCTCTCAAGGTTCTCAAAATTCCCACAATATCGTGGTTCCAACTTGGCAGATGACCCAATCCTCAAGGAGCTACTCTTGGGCTTGATGCACAAGTACACATGCTCCCCAACTTGGAACTCCTTAAATTATCCATGTTGATCTGCATAACTCTTATGCTTGTCCTGTGTTGCCTTAAAATTCCTCTTAATAACTTGCATTTATTTTTCCATATATACCAACATGTTTGGTCCAATTAATAGCTAGTTCAATCGATCACTCCAGTTGATAGGAGTATTTCAATTCCACCCATTAAGAACCTCAAAGAAACTCATATTCAAGGACTCCTAAGACCCATTATTATATGCCAACTACACAAGTGGAAGATGCTGCTCCTACTTCCTCTACTTATAAAGATTAAAATCTAAACCAAACATCAATCCCACATAAATTGAAGAAACCTCAATTTTATTTTCCTTAAAAAAGGCTGAAATTTTTTCATACCAAACAACAACTGATCATTTTGATGGAGTTTTCCAAAAGCTTGCACAGCAGGAATCTCCTCTTCACATCATCTGGATCATTAAAGCTTTGATACGGTGATAATAATCAAAAGTGTCCTCACTCAACTCTCTTGCAATAGGAAGAGGAGAGAAAGCTTGTGTCCTAAATGTATTTAGTAATGGATCCATTATTTCATTTGCAAGTGTCCACTTATATTTAATTCATTTCTAACAGTACTCCTAACTAATTTCCTAATTCAATTTCTAAAGAATGACACTTTTCAAGATATTATATCTAATATAACTAATAGATATCTATAACTATAAATAATTATTTAAATATTATAAGAAAATTCTAAATAATTAGATAGGAATTAATGTACTTTACATCACACATGTAACAACCCTTTCAAGATATATATATATATATATGGGTAAAAATGCGAAGGTGGATTATACTTTCGTGAGAAATGGGGCCGAAAATTTCATTTCACCAACAGTTCAGTCGAACTAATTATGTCGTTTACATTGACGACGTATTGATGGCATGGGTAAATAGGTTTTTTGCCATAGATGGGAAAATTGGCAAAAAGGTTCAACCAAAATAATAGTCCGGCCGAACTTTTCAAAATAATTTGCCCAAACTTTTTATTATAAATATACGGGCCCCCAGACCGCGACACTTTTGGGATCTGTTACCGTTCGGTTAGCTACTGTTGCTCTGTTTCTACTTTTTTGTTGTCTCTGTCGCTCTGTTTGTATTGCTGCGTTGTAGCAGGGGCGAGGAGGGGAGAAAGCAAAGGTGAGAAGGTTATCCTTTGCTTATGGTTTATGCTCTGTTATTTTTTGTTATTGTTTTTATAGTTTTTTAAATTTTATTTTTTGTGTTCACAAGTTATTTCTAATCTGCATCCTCGACAATGTCCTCGGTGATCTGCGGCCTCGTCATCTCGTTGTACTCTCATTGAAGCCTCGTCATATTAGTATCTGATCATTGCGGCCTCTTCATCTCATCGTCTGCTATTTGCGGCCTCGGCGTCTTGTTTTCTGCTCATTGTGGCCTTGTTGTCTCACTGTCTACTCGTCCTGCACTCTCGTTGTCTCTGAATTTCTAGGTAGAAGAAAAAACCTACTATTTGCATCCTCTTACATTAAGAATTTCCCGTAGAATTTGTTGTGGTTAAGATAAATTTATAGAATTATTACTAGTTAGCTTTGTAATTATATCCCATATCACTATTATAAGGTTAATTATGTAGATAACTGTGACAATGTGTATGATACATAGTTTGTTACATAACTTCTATGACTTATACCAATATAGGCTTAGTTTATACTCTCTCCATAAATCTTGAACATGGTTTGTTTCATCTAACTAACAAGCTGTACTATCATGTTACTCTAAATATGTGGTGTTAATTAGGGATACCAATTACCATAAGTATAGTCTCTTTGTTCTAGCTCTCTAATCATAAGTCTAGTGTAAGAGCTTAACCAATTTGATAACTTAAACTGCATACATCTGTAGATAAGCTATAAGCAGTAAGCATTGACATAATTAATCACACTTTCTATGAAATGTATAAGGTATGATTAAAAGCACGATGATACAGGGAGTTACTATACCATATCTAACAACTTCATAAGCCTAAATTCAAACTGAGTACAAGGTTCACACTAATCACATATCGACCATTAGCTATATAAGCTTACTTATACCTATTCATTACTCTGATTACGTGTTTACAGCTAGTTTGATCCTAGAAGTTGTCATAACTGTTGTTAATTTTTCAACCTCTTTATATATAAGCTATAGAATCATTTGTAACCTCATATTCAATGGGATTTGATTCCTTGTTTGTTTTACACTAATTAATGTTTTACTTATAATAGATTATTGTGTTTATAGCTAGTCTGATCATCGAAGTTGTCATAACTGTTTTTACTTGTTCAACCTCTTTATATCAGCTATAGAGTCATTGTAACCTCATATTCAATGGGCATTGATTCCCTGCCTATTTTACACTAACTAATGTCTACCTATATTAGATTATTGTGTTTACAGCTAGTATGATCATATGAAGTTGTCATAACTATTTTTACTTGTTCAACATCTTTATATAAGCTATAGAGTCATTGTAGCCTCATATTCAATGGCCTTTGATTCCATGTCCATTTTAAGCTAAGTAATGTTTACCTATATTCGATTACATTAGATTACATCTACTTTGATGATATGTGTTTTCATAAATGTTTTTACTTGTTAAACCTATTTATATAAGCTATAGAGTCATTGTAACCTCATATTCAGTGGGCTTCAATTCCCTGTATGTTTTACACTAAGTAATGCTTACCTATAATAGATTATTGTGTTTATAGTTAGTCGGGTCATAGAAGATTTCATTACTGTTGTTACGTGTTCAACCTCTTTATATAAGTTATAGAGTCATTGTAACCTCATATTCAATGGGATTTGATTCCATGTCTGTTTTATACTAAGTAATGTTGACCTATATTAGATTATTGTGTTTGCAGCTAGTCTGATCATAGAAGTTGTCATAACTGTTGTTAATTGTTCAACATCTTTATATAAGCTATAGAATCATTGTAACCTCATATTCAATGGGCTTTTATTCCCCGTAGGTTTTACACTAAGTAATGTTTAACTATATTAGATTATTGGAATAACGTAACCTATGATACTTACCTATATTCAACTGTTCATTCAGAGGGAGGAGAAGGAATTGTAGGAGTTGTGGACCCTCTAATCATCATTTAATTCGGTAAACCATTACTCAACACTTCTCCATGCGGCTTCTTTAGATTTCCAATGTTATTATCAATCTAATCTACAGTTGTTGAAGCTGAGTTGCCATGGCCACTACATTGAATCAACACCAAAGCCAACACCCCTAACATGAGAAATACTGATCCCCTAAATCTCAACATCATCACCCTCATCTAATGGTCATGAGGTTAAAATTAATTTTTATTATAATAAATTGGTTAAAAATTTAGATAAGGTATAATGTAATTATTTTAGTTTTGGTTAATACAGTTAAATATTGTTTTAGAAATAGATTTAACATTTTGAAAATTTTCTGAAGTACTTAGATTATGTAAAATTTTGTCATGCCTTTTTCTTTTTAGCAGACTTGGATATGCATTGAGATTAATATTGATCTGATATTTATTGAGATACAGATTTATATTGATTACCTGATCTTGACTTGAACTTCATTCATTCCCCGAAAAGAATGTTTGGGTAACGAAGAGTCCATGTGAGTGGCATCGATACCATCCCGAAACATATCAGCTTGTATGTCCACCTAACCTATGATCTTCCTCTGTTGTTTATGTGTAGTGTGTGTCAGAAAAATCGCACATTCTCAACATTAAAATTTTCATGAATATAGTCTGAGCTTGTCTTGAGGGTAAAGGTCAATCATATGATGATCTCTTGTTGTTGGCTAAATTACTATGTCTCGATGTGAAGTTAAAAATTTCAATGTTAGATCTCAACTTATGAGATTTTGACAATTAATTTATGATTTATAATGAAAACCAGTTAAACTTTAGCTACACATTAATTTCATGCCAACAAATCCATGAGACATCCATGCATCCATGCATATTTTTAGCATTAGTCTACATCCATCTTATATAACCTATCATGATTAATACTAATGTCTAGGATAATTGTCTTCAGACAGCTTTCACATGCACACAACAGCTCCACCAGAAATACATAAATACATGTATATATTAAACATTAGTCTACATCCATCTTGTAAAACCTATCATTATATTTTCATTCCTATGTGCAAGATAATTGTCTTCACACAACTTTCACATGCACACAACAACTCCACCAGACATATATGCATACATGCATATATTAAGAATTAATCTACATCCATCTTGTAGAACCTATCATTATATTTTCATTTCTAGCAACATATTTATTTCAATTAAATTCATAAATAAACATACGAATTTAAACTTATTCACATACATGGTTTTCTTGGCTAATGTTCATCCTTCACACAACTTTCACATGCACAAAACATCTGCACCAAACATACATGCATATATGCATATATTAAACATTAGTCTACATCCATCTTGTAGAACCTATCATTATATTTACATTTCTATCAACATCTTTATTTCAATTAAGTTGATAAATAAGCATAACTATTTAAACTTATGCACATACTTGGTTTTCTTGGCTACTGTTCATCCTTGGATGACAACATCACTCCATTGTTGAACTCAAGGAAAACATTAAGGAAAACCATGTAGATGTCATTTCTCCCATAAAATTTAATTTAATATACTTTTAAAGAAAATGGTAGTGCTTTTGGAAACCATGTACATGCCATTTCTCCCATAAACTTTAAGGCATTTGCTAGAATTTTGGGAACCATGTACATGTAATTTCTATGTCATTTCTCCCATAAACAATAAGGAAAACTTTAAGGATAACCATGTATATGTCATTTCTCCCATTTCTCCCATAAACTCAAAGCAAAATTTAAGGATAACCATGTACATGCCATTGGAATTTTCTAGTGTTTCTGAAACCATCTACATGTCATTTTTATGTCATTTCTCCCATAAACTTTAAGGAAAACTTTACTTTAAGCCATTTTCTAGTGTTTTTGGAACCATGTACATGTCATTTCTATGTCATTTTTTGCATAAACTTTAAGGAAAAATTTAAGGATAACCATGTACATGTCACTTCTTCCATAAACTCAAGGCAAACTTTAAGGTTAACCATGTACATGTAATTTCTCCCATAAAATTTAAGGCATTTGCTAGTGTTTTGGGAACCATGTAAATTTTATTTCTCTGTCATTTGTCCCATAAACTTTAAGGAAAACTTTAAGGCAAACCATGTACATGTGTCATTTCTCCCATAAACTCAAGGAAAAATTTAAGGCATGTTATTTCTATGTCATTTCTCCCATAAATATGTCATTTATCCCATAAACTATAGGGAAAAATCTAAGGCAAACCACGTACATTTCATTTCTCCCTTAAACTCTAGGCAAGAAAAAATTTAAGGCATGTCATTTATAGATGTCATTTCTCCAAAAAAAATTAAAGCAAACTTTAAGGCAAGCCATGTACATGTCATTTCTCCCATAAACGCAAGGCTTTCTTCCATAAACTCAAGGCAAAATTTAAGGAAAAAAATGTAAATGTCATTTCTCCCATAAATTTTAAGGAAATTGCCAATGTTTTGGGAACCATGTACATGTCATTTGTATGTAATTTCTCCTTAAACTTTAAGGCATTTTCTAGTGTTTTGGGAACTATGGACATGTCGTTTCTGTGAAATTTCTCCCATAAACTTTAAAGAAAAATTTAAGGAAAACCATGTACACGTCAATCCACCCATAAAGTTAAGGCAAACTTTAAGGAAAACAATGTACATCTAATTTCTCCCATAAAATTTAAGGCAACCCATGGACATGTCATTCTCCCATAAACTTTAATTTATTATATTTTTTAAGCTTAAGGAAAAATTTAAGGAAAACTATGTACATATCATTTCTCCAATAAAATTTAAGGCAAACCATGTACATGTCATTCTTCCATAAGCTTTAATTTAATATATTTTTCATGAAAATGCTAGTATTTTAAGGAAAACCCTATTTCCAAATTTCAAAGAAACTCGTAACTCTACTGAAAACTCTACAAAGATTAACAAAAAGTTTCATCTAAGATAATTTTAGTATCATCCATTTTATTCTAGGTAGATGCTCTTTGGGACATTGGATGGGGAAGTCGTTGTGATCAATCATGGAAGGGGAAAAATTGTTGGCCACGTTGAGTGAGTTGCATTAAATCCTAGTATTCTTGGATTCCGTTGGCTCAACAATGACCCTTCCAAGACAAAAATAGTAGAAACCTTGCCACTTACACATATGAAGAGTTTGAGCAATTAACATCTATCCATATTAATGCAACAAATAATTATTTCCTCGCTAGTGGATATTCAAAACAAGTTTCTCTATGTGAGGTGTCCAGTGGAAAACAGTTAAAGTTTTTGAAGATCTCCAACGTGAACATAAAAATGAGGTAATATTTTCTCATTATTCCCCATAATTGTTTGTGACTCCATAATTTAATTAGGAAATCAAATTGTGGGACTTGCGACAAAATCCTACACACACTTTATATAGAATAACCAACATAAGCGGGAATGTGAGTGTGTGCTTTACTCGTGATGATCATTATATCCTTTCCTCAGTTGTTGATAATGAGGTCAAACAACATTTAGCTATGGATGGGAGGCTATATATGAAGTTTGAAATGCTCCTACATGAAGTTATCAGAACTATACATGATCATATTACATGAAAGGAAGGGATTACATTATTAATGGGATTTTATCACAACCTTGTTCATTGTTTTAAAGGTTCTTGACAATTTACCTCTAAGTTGGTCGGAGATAGAACAAACAATATTTGAACATTTTTTTGAATTTCTTCCATATAATTAGAGAGAAAGGGTGTTTTAAGCATTTTAAAAGGGCGTGGAACTAGAATAGGCTCTGGAACACTTTTTTCATGCAAGAAAAAAAAAAACTAGGCACAAGAAATGGTAATTCTATTTCATTTTCGAGTTCTATTCTTGCAGCCAAAATGGCCCTTTGTACGTTCCCAGCCACTTACCATATCTCCAAATTGATAAGGAACTTAAAAAAAATATCTACAACGATTAACAAGGAGTTTTGTCCTACATAATTTGAGTATCATCCATTTGATTCTAGTTTGATGGTCTTTGGGAATTTGGATTGGAAAGTAGTTGTGATAAACCTTGTAAGTTGTAAAATTGTTGGCCATGTTCAATGAGTATGAGAAAATCATATTATTCTTGAAGTGTCTTGGATCTTGTCTTTATTTAATATAATTGATTTTGGATACCAGGATACTCTGGGTTAAACATATCCTAGCGTATATAAACTCGTGTGCGCTTCCTTCAACATGAAAACTCTCACATAAATTCTTCATTAAAAAAAAAAATTGCAACTTCTTAAAATGTACATAAATAAAAGAGATCTTATACAAACAAAAATATACTGAGATATAAATACACAAGAAATTCCTTGGCCAAATATTATAGTGGATCGCCTTATGGATCTCGGCCCTTTACAAAAAGCTCTCAACCCATTTCTCACTCTCTCTGTATTCCTCACTTCCTCACTTATATTTCATCCTCACACAACCCTCCTATTTATACATAAATATGAATTTATTCCACTCCATAAACTCCTCCACATAAATCTCAACTAAAATCTAAATTAGATTTATCCCTTTTTTAGGCTCAACTAAGTCCCGTTTATGAAATTTCTAATCCCTAGATTATATACCTAATTCAACTCCACTCATATCCTTAATTATTTAAGGAATATTTACAATAATCCTCACAATTATATTTTCTCTCTTAATTTGTCAAAAATGAGAAAAATAATTAATAAAATAATTAAAACACTTCACCCCCTAAATTACACAAATGAATAATGAAAATTTAGCTTTGATGCTCGTGCATCAGACTCCCCATGTAGAGAAGTTTCCATAGACTCTTTTCTATGAGGTCCATCGCTTTTCTGTAATAATGCGACAACCACAATTCCTGATGACTTGCTCCCTCCAGGATTCCAAACTCTGTTCTGCCGCTGGTCCTTCAAAATATCAACTCGGAAATGACTATCAACAGTCATCTTCTCCTCATTTGTGAACTTCATCTGTTCACTTCTGAATTTTATTCGAATCCACTTTTCAGCAAGTTGTACCACTTTCCATTCAACATTGCAAGCTTTCTTCTGGTGCTTGGTATCTTTTGGTTCTTCGTCTTGGAGTCATTTCTGGAAATTCTCTTGCTTCACTTCGCTGCAAAAAAACACTTTAGTAACTCATGTGCTACAATGACCAATTCTTCGGGTGTCTGGCTCTGCCAATCATGCACACAATTACATTCAAACCTTTGACTTAGCTTACAACTCTTTGGATTCAGAATTTACATCAACTCTTCATCTTAGAGAAAAATACTCAATCTTAACTCAAGCTATCCAAACTTTCATTTGACCCTAACATTTGTTTTGACTTCAAGGCTTGACCCAATAATTATGATAGTGGATATTTTGACTTAATTCAAGTTATACAATCCTCCCACAAATATACACCCCTAATACATTTTAAGATGTAAAATCTTTACTCTCTTTCATACTCCATTTTTGTCAGTTTCCCATTATCATTTCACATGATGCTGAAGCCTTTAATTGAAATGAAATCCATGTTTTCCAAGATTTATTTTATGGTGAAAATAAATAAACCATGCAATTTTCCACATTCAAAAAGATCTTCCTGAATTATCATACCTCATGCTCCCTTCGAGGTTATTTAACAACCTTTCCCTTGCATTAACAAATCTCTCAATTTCACTTTTCTGCACAGTCTTTGTCATTGTGAATACTTGCATGCCCTTCATACCATAAGCTCATTATTTTAGTGCAAACATTTTCTTGAACTTTCATGCACCATACAACATCAATTCAAATCTCTGCAGATGTGTATAGAGAACATGTTTTTAACCTCTTTGATGAATAATGTACAACTCATACATCACATCCATTATCAATAACACCTCCTTAGATGCCACCACATGATGGTAAAAGCAAATATTTTACAACATCAAGCAATTATGTTTTCAATCACAAATCAAAATAATTCTACTTTTTCCGACTACAAGCTTTGGTCTAATATGACCTTAGCCAGGAAATGGTAAGAAGAATACAAATTATGCATAATAAACCCTCTCATAAAGAAATACACACTTCACCCATATCACCCGGGGATGCTGTTTTCATTCATTTTTGGTAATTTATACCTTCATTTCATGTTCCACTCTTTCATAACATTTACAAATATCATCTTCTCGAGTATGGCAAGGAATTTTAATCATCTGAATTTTAAAATACCTCTGCAAATGAATATTGATTCATTCAATGAACACTTACCTTGAATCTTCGTTGGTAGAAATGATCCAACCCTTCTCTCACGTATTCTTGGAGCCATTTCAAACCTCTCTTGACTTACTTTGAATGCACAAGGTCCACATTTTCTCTGACAAATAAATCTCTTCCGTGATTTTCTACTTGTAAATCTTTCCCGGCAAATAATGTTAGGAAAAACCTTCAATACGCGAGAATCTCCCCTCTAGCTTAAGCGAACTTTCCTCATCTCCAATCTCTTCAATTTATATTTCAGCACAAAAACATGAAACCTTAATGTAGCCAGGAATATCCTTTCAGAATTACATTCTCCAAAAAATGTGCTGGGTATTTGAAAAAGACTTACCTCGATTAATCCAGAGACCTTTTCTTATGTTTGAAGGTGATGTATGGAAATGCGGATCCATACCTTGAATGTTCCACCTAGAGCTACACCTCTTTCACAAGTCCTTACATGCCTTTTTTTAAGTGCATTGGTATGATTGTCTTCAAAAATTTGATGTAGAAAGCACAATTTCCACTTCACAATTTGACATAGCAAAATTTTCAATTCTACTAACTCCCAGATTCACTCTCAAAATGGTTCATTCACGATCATTCTATGTGCAACTATATTAATTATAACATATAACAAATAAAATAAAAAATTATTTGCATTGTCAAATGTGGAATGTTGAAGCAAAATCATTTTACTTTGTATTTGGAAGTGTTGCCATTAAGCCATCGGCCCCGATACTTCTCTACATTGCGGTCGAAACCACTAGAATCTTGCATTCCCTATGCATATGCCAATGCATGGCCCCAAAGTATTAAAATGAATTATATCCTCGATTCCTATCTATGCCTCACTCCACACACATAAAAACACCATGATTTCATACGAGAGGTTATCTCCCTTCTCTTTACTTTCCGATTTTGGCTTCAGCAGGCACTGCCTCTCCAAGATCTATAAACCATCATCATTGGAATCCATACTATCACTTTTCAGCTAAGCCTTTCCAAAAATTCTTCTGCAATGATTATGCCAATATACCTAGCAATGTCAACTTAGTTTCTATGCTGAATAGGCGGCAAATGTCAACACAAATAAAATATCGATATATCTTGGATCAATTAAATGCTTAGATTTTGTGCCTCATTCTTGGAAATTCAAACTACATAAACTAAAATATGAAACCATGAACACGGTGACTATGTACCCATTTGAATAGCATTGCATAGTTATATAGTTATATTCATACACTTTGAATAGTCCAACGCTTCCAACATTTTAACGTATTGCACAGGGGTCCTTTGCACTGCGTCCACCAATTCCATACTCCACTGCCACACTTTAAAGCTTGCGTATCACCCTCCACAAAGAAAATCATCTACTTAAAATTCCATATAATCTGTAGCATATCGAATACCTTATGAGATTCAAAACAAAATGTCAAACAGGCATCTTTCTGGCTCTAAGAACAAACTGATGCCGAGATATGATTACGTATATCTAACATATATAAACTGGTATTACATCCTTGACATAGAAAACTCTCACATAAATTCTTCATTAAGCAAAACATTTGCAACTCCTTAAAACGTACATAAATAAAGAAACACTACAAATACAAATATCTTGAGATATCAAGACAGAAATTCCTTGACGAAATATTATGTGGATGGCCCTTTCGGCTCTGTTGTACAAAAACTCTCCAACCCATTTGTTCACACTATAAGCTATAGCGGTAAGCATTGACATAATTAATCACACTTTTTATAAATGTAAGGTATGATTCAACATGATGATACGGGGAGTTATTATACATGTCAACAACTTCATAAGTGTAAATTCGGGTAAATCCTGAAGTTCACACTAATCCACATATCGAACATTAGCTATATAAGCTTGTATACCTATTCATTACTGCGATATTCGATAATTTTAAATAATCGATCACAGAATATATCTCATGTTGATAGTGCAACCTCTTTATATATAGGTATAGAATCATTTGTAACCTCACTGTATCAATGGGCTTTGGCTCCTCGTAGGTTTTACTCTAATTAATGTTTTGTCATATTGATATTGTTGTGTCCTAGCTAAATCTAGATCCTCAAAGTTATCCTGCCTATGGCTATTTTACTTGTTCAAACCTTTTTATACTCTTGTACTATAGGAGTCGTGTAACATCATCATATTCAATGGGCATTGATTTCCCTGCCTATATACGTAGTAAACTAATGTACCTACACTATATGGGTGTGTGTTTACGGCTAGTATGATCATACGAAGTTGTCACTACTTTGCTTTTTACTTGTCCAACTTTATCTTTATATAAGCCATAGAGTCATTGTAGCCTCATATTCGACTGGCCTTTGATTCCATGTCCGTTTTAAAGCTAACGTAATGTTTACCTATATTCGATTACATTGAGGTACATCTACTTTTGATCATATAGGCTACATCATAAATGTTGTTACTTGTTAAACTTCTCTTTATACAAAGCTCAGTCATTGTAACCTCATTTTCAGTGAGGCCTCGATTCCCTGTCGTTTTACACTACGTAATGCTTACCTATAATAAAGATTATTGTGTTTGCGAGTTAGTGAGATCATAGAAAGCTTTTCATTACTGAAACTTGCATACGTGTTTCATACCTCTTTATATAAGCTGTAAGTCTGACTGGCTTACCTCATATTCAATGACTAGGATTTGATTCACACGATACTATTTTTACACTATGATGTTGACCTATATTAGATTATTGTGTTTTGTACGGCTAGTCTGATCATAAAGAGTTGTCATAAGCTGTTGTTAATTGTTCAAACATCTTTATATAAGCTATAGAATCATTGTAACCTCGTATTCAATGGGCTTTGATTCCTGTATGTTTTACACTAAGTAATGTTTAACTGTATTATATTATTGAATAACGACTTATAGCATATGTACCTATATTATCTTTCTGCATTTCGGAGGGAGGAGAGGCATTGGGAGTTGTGGACCCTCTAATCATCATTGAATTAGTAAACCATTACTCAACACTTCTCCATGAGGCTTCTTGGATTTCCAATGTTATTATCAATCTGATCTACGAGTTGTTGAAGTTGAGTTTCCATGTCCACAACATTGAAGCAACACCAAAGCCAACACCCCAAACATGAGAAATATTGATACGTCCTAAATCTCAACATCATCACCCTCATCAAATAGTCACGAGTTTAAAATTATTTTTTATCATAATAAATTGGTTAACAATTTAGATAAGGTATAATATAATTATTTTAGTTTTTAGTTAATACGATTAAATATTGTTTTAGAAATAGATTTAACATTTTGAAAATTTTTACGAAGTACTTAGATTATGTAAAATTTTCTCATGCCTTTTTTCTTTTTAGCAGACTTGGATATGCCTTGAGATTAATATTGATACGATATTTATCGAGATATAGATTTATATTGATTACCTGATCTTGACTTGAACTTCGTTCACTCCTCGAAAAAAAATGTTCGGGTAACAAAGAGTCCATGTGAGCGGCATCGAGACCATCCCGAAACATATCACTGTATGTCAACTAGCAGATCTTCCTTTGTGTCATGTGTAGTGTGTGTCAGAAAAATCGCACATTCTCAACATTCAAAATTTTCATGAATATAGTCGAGCTTGTCTTGAGGGTAAAGATCAATCATATGATGATCTGCTATTGTTGGCTAAATTACTATGTCCCGATGTGAAGTTAAAAATTTCAATGTTAGATCTCAACTTATGAGATTTTGACAATTAATTTATGACTTTATAATGAAAAACTCGTTAAACTTTTAGCTACACATTAATTTCATGCCAACAACTCCACGAGGCATCCATGCATACATGTCATATTTTAGCATTAGTCTACATCCATCTTGCTATAACCTATCATGATTAATAGTAGTGTCTAGGATAATTTTCTCTGAAATGACTTTCACATGCACACAACTGACTCCACCAGACATACATAAATACATGTATATATTAGATTTAGTCTACATCCATCTTGTACAACTTATCATGAATAATACTAGTGTGAAGGATAATTTTCTTCACACAGACTTGCACACACAAAATCCACAGAGACATAGATGCACTACATGCATATATTAAACATTAGTCTACATCCATCTTGTAAAACCTATCATTATATTTTCATTCCCTCATGTGCAGGGGATAATTGTCTTCCTACACCACATTTCACATGCATACAACTCCACCGAGACATATATGCATACATGCATATGTTTAGCATTAATCTGCATCCATCTTGTAGAAACCTATTCATTATATTTTCATTTCTAGCAACATATTTATTTCAATTAAATTAATAAATAAACATATGAATTTAAACTTATGCACATACTCGGTTTTCTTGGCTAATATTCATCCTTCACACAACTTTCACATGCACAAAACATCTGCACCAAACATACATGCATACATGGATATATTAAACATTAGTCTACATCCATCTTGTAGAACCTATCATTATATTTTCATTTCTAGCAACATATTTATTTCAATTAAGTTGATAAATAAGCATACCTATTTAAACTTATGCACATACTTGGTTTTCTTGGCTACTGTTCATCCTTGGGTGACAACATCACTACATTTTTGAACTCAAGGAAAACATTAAGGAAAACCATGTACATGTCATTTCTCCCATAAAATTTAATTTAATATACTTTTAAACAAAATGGTAGTGCTTTTGGAAACCATGTACATGTCATTTCTCCCATTTCTCCCATAAACTCAAAGAAAATTTAAGGATAACCATGTACATGCCATTGGAATTTTCTAGTGTTTCTAGAACCATGTACATGTCATTTCTATGTCATTTCTCCCATAAAATTTAAGGAAAACTTTACTTTAAGGCATTTTGTAGTGTTTTTGGAACCATGTACATGTCATTTCTATGTCATTTTTCGCATAAACTTTAAGGATAACCATGTACATGTAATTTCTCCCATAAAATTTAAGGCATTTGCTAGTGTTTTGGGAACCATGTAGATTTTATTTCTCTGTCATTTGTCCCATAAACTTTAAGGCAAACTTTAAGGCAAACCATGTACATGTGTCATTTCTCCCATAAACTCAAGGAAAAATTTAAGGCATGTTATTTCTATGTCATCTCTCCCATAAATATGCCATTTATCCCATAAACTATAAGGCAAAATCTAAGGCAAACTATGTACATTTCATTTCTCCCTTAAACTCTAGGAAAGAAAAAAATTAAGGCATGTCATTTATAGATGTCTTCTCTCCCATAAACGCAAGACTTTCTCCCATAAACTGAAGGCAAAATTTAAGGAAAAAAATGTACATGTCATTTCTCCCATAAATTTTAAGGAATTTGCCAATGTTTTTGGGAAACATGTACATGTCATTTCTATGTAATTTCTCCTTAAAATTTAAGGCATTTGCTAGTTTTTTGGGAACTATGGAAATGTCATTTCTGTGAAATTTCTCCCATAAACTTTAAAGAAAAATTTAAGGAAAACCATGTACACGTCATTCCTCCCATAAAGTTAAGGCAAACTTTAAGGAAAACCATGTACATCTAATTTCTCCCATAAAATTTAAGGCAACCCATGGACATGTCGTTCTCCCATAAACTTTAATTTATTATATTTTTTAAACTTAAGGAAAAATTTAAGGAAAACCATGTACATATCATTTCCCCCATAAACTTTAAGGCAAACCATGTACATGTCATTCTCCCATAAGCTTTAATTTAATATATTTTTCATGAAAATGCTAGTGTTTTAAGGAAAACCCTATTTCCAAATTGCAAAGGAACTTGTAACTCTACTGAAAACTCTACAAAGATTAACAAAAAGTTTCATCTAAGATAATTTGAGTATCATCCATTTTATTCTAGGTAGATGCTCTTTGGGACATTGGATGGGGAAGTCGTTGTGATCAATCGTGGAAGGGGAAAAATTGTTGGCCACGTTGAGTGAGTTGCAGTAAATCCTAGTATTCTTGGATTCCGTTGGCTCAAAAATGACCCTTCCAAGACAAAAACAGTAGAAACCCTGTCACTTACACATATGAAGAGTTTGAGCAATTAACATCTGTCCATATTAATGCAACAAATAATTTTTTCCTCCCTAGTGGATATTCAAAACAAGTTTCTCTATGTGAGGTGTCCAGTGGAAAACAGTTAAAGTTTTTGAAGATCTCCAACGTGAACATAAAAATGAGGTAATATTTTCTCATCATTCCCCATACTTGTTTGTGACTCCATCATTTAATTAGGAAATCAAATTGTGGGACTTACGACAAAATCCTATACATACTTTATATACAATAACCAACATAAGAGGGAATGTGAGTGTGTGCTTTACTCGTGATGATCATTATATCCTTTCCTCAGTTGTTGATAATGAGGTCAAACAACATTTAGCTATGGATGGGAGGCTATATATGAAGTTTGGCAATGCTCCTACAGGAATTTCTCAGAACTATAAACGATCATATTACATGAAAGGAAGGGATTCCATTATTAATGGGATTTTATCACAACCTTGTTCACTGTTTTAAAGGTTCTTGACAATTTATCTCTAAGTTGGTTGGAGAGAGAACAAACAATATTTGAACATTTTTTTGAATTTCTTCCATATAATTAGAGAGAAAGGGTGTTGCTCCAACTCTTGGATGTTGCACTGCAAAATCAAAGCAGGAGCAGCAAGTGAAGGCTAATCCCTCTCTAGTGCTTGCTGATCCTAAACCCAGTTTTCATCTTCCGTTAGGGGTGTCAGAAGCATCAGAACATTTTAAGTGCCCTCCAGCTACACCTCCATGCCCAGCCAATGCTCCAACTCCTCGATGTTGCCCTGCAAAATCAAAAGAGGGTAATGGCAAAGCGGAGTTACTTGGGAATTATGGGATCTCCAATGATGTTCGAAAGCACGCATCAGCACATCATATTAACAAGAAACTAACAAAGTTGAAGGATGTCGGTTTAACGATTCAGGAGCTGCTCACAGTCAATCCTTTAAATGCACCAGGAAATTAATTGGATCTTGAAGCAAGGACAATTTCTCACACCACACGGATCCCCTCCCTCTATGCATACATATTGATGTTTCCCATGGACCTATTTATTTCTTTTTGTGCGGGTAGACTATTATCATAATCATCCACAATAATAAATATCATTGTATGTATATCGATTCATCATTACATAGCATTAATAAAAATTGTTTGATATTCCTACTTTTGTTAATGGATAACTTTGAGGTGATTTAATGGATCACAATGGTGCACTTGTCATTGCTACTCGTCAAGCAAGTCACCATGTTCCAAGTCCTTCGCAGTCGAAGTAATATTCTTCAATGATGCATTAACAACTAGATGACTTCATATTTTCCATTTACTATCTTAATCAATGACATTATATGCCTTCCATCACCTTAATAAAAAATACTACTTATAGATGCTATAATTGTCTATCAAGAGAAGAGTAGCAAGTGAAATTTAACGCTATGGTTGTATTAATGAGAGTTTACCAAATTTCTACTTAATATTAAAAACATGCGTTAATAATTAGAAAATTACATTAATAGATCGTATTAATCTACCTATTAAATGGAAGGTGGAGCTCTGGTGGAACTTGATAATGGCGGCATGTGTGAACCCTAACCATTGATGTGTTTTCCTCCATTGATTTGTTCCTCATTTGATGTTCTGGTCTTGTGACCGACGACTCTTGCATGCGGGGCCAACACATGTCGGGTCTCATGACTCACCACGTATGATTACACTTGGTTTGAAGACATGCCCTAAAAGGGTCATTTTTGAAGACATAATTTATTTTATGGTTTTATATGGTTTTTGAGATAATTTTCGAACCAAGTTTATTTTTGAAAATGAGGAAATGATGAGAACTCAGTTATGATATTTCCAAGGGTTACAAAGAATCAAACGATGTATGGTTGATGTTATAAAGCTATATTTTTTGTTTTGGGGCTTATGAAATTGTCTTAGGCTTTATGACTAAGTTTTGTATGTATGAAAAAACTGGTATCTCAGAAAGGTATTATTATATTATATTGATGAACAAGTTGTTGTGATGAATATGTTGACTGATGAATAAGGCTTAACAACATTGGTAGTAGCTTAATGAGAATTTTGTGACAACTTGATGAACAGACATGTGACAATAGTGTTAACATATATTTCTCAAAACTTATATTATTTATGATGCTTGTTGATCGTGTCTGAAATATTGTTGAAAGTTTTCCAATATAGATTGAAGGAGATGAGTGCCTCCACTGAGGTTGGTTACTCAATTATGTTACCGCCTGCAACATTTAGAGGTTGGTTCATTAATCAATTTATTTCCTACAAAATTCATATGGTGGTGCCTTAATCAGGTTCTTTCCCATAACATGTTAGTGTTTGCATCATTTTGGGGTTGATTCCTCAATTTGGTTGTAGCTGAAACATAGTCGGTACTTGTATTTTTCAGGGAATGGTAGTGATGCCAGAATACTGGGTTAAACATATCCTAGCATATATAAACTCGTGTGCGCTTCCTTCAACAAGAAAACTCTCACATAAGTTCTTCATTAAACAAATATTTGCAACTGCTTAAAATGTACATAAATAAAAGAGAGCTTATACAAACACAAATATACTGACATATAAATACACAAGAAATTCCTTGGCCAAATATTATAGTGGATGGCCTTTCGGATCTTGATCCTTTACAAAAATCTCCCAACCCATTTCTCACTCTCTCTATATTCCTCACTTCCTCACTTATATTTCTTCCTCACACAACCCTCCTATTTATATATAAATATGAATTTATTCCACTCCATAAATTCTTCCACACAAATCTCAACTAAAATATAAATTAGATTTATCGCTTTTTTAGGCTCAACTAAGTCCCATTTATGGAATTCCTAATCCCTAGATTATCTACCTAATTCAACTCCACTCATATCCTTAATTATTTAAGGAATATTTAAAATAATCCTCACAATTATATTTTCTCTCTTAATTTATTAAAAATGAGAAAAATAATTAATAAAATAATTAAAACACTTCAACCCCTAAATTACACAAATGAATAATGAAAATTTAGCTTTGATGCTCGTGCATCAGACACCCCATGTAGAGAAGTTTCCATAGACTCTTGTCTATGAGGTCCATCGCTTTTCTGTAATAATGCGACAACCACAAGTCCTGATGACTTGCTCCCTCCAGGATTCCAAACTCTATTCTGTCGCTGGTCCTTCAAAATATCAACTCGAAAATGACTATCAATAGTCATATTCTCCTCATTTGTGAACTACATCTGTTCACTTGTGGATTTCATTCGAATCCACTTTTCAGCAAGTCGTCCCACTTGCCATTCAACAATGCAAGCTTTCTTCTGGTGCTTGGTATCTTTTGGTTCTATGTCTTGGAGTCATTTTTGGTAATTCTCTTGCTTCACTTTGTTGCAAAAAACACTTTAGTAATTCATGTGTTACAATGACCAATTCTTTGGGTGTTGGGCTCTGCCGATCATGCACCCAATTACATTCAAACCTTTGACTTAGCTTACGACTCTTTGAATTCACACTTTACATCAACTCTTCATCTTGGAGAAAAATACTCAATCTTAACTCAAGCTATCCAAACTTTCATTTGACCCTAACATCTGTTTTGACTTCAAGGCTTGACCCAATAATTATGATAGTGGATATTTTGACTTAATTCAAGTTATACAATCCTCCAACAAATATACACCCCTAATACATTTTAGGATGTAAAATCTTCACTCTCTTTCATACTCCATTTTTGTCAGTTTCCCATTATCATTTCACATGATGCTGAAGCCTTTAATCGAAATGAAATACATGCTTTAGAAGATTTATTTTATGGTGAAAATAAATAAACCATGCAATTTTCAACATTGAAAAATACCTTCCTGAATTATCATACCTCATGCTCCCTTCAAGGTTATTTAACAACCTTTCCCTTGCATTAACAAATATCTCAATTTCACTTTTCTGTGCAGTCATTGTCATTGTGAATACTCACATGCCCTTCATACCATAAGCTCGTTATTTTAGTGCAAACATTTTCTTGAACTTTCATGCACCATACAAGATCAATTCAAATCTCTATAGATGTGTATAGGGAACATGTTTTTAACCTCTTTGATGAATAATGTACAACTCATACATCACATCCATTATCAATAACACCTCCTTAGATGCCACCACATGATGGTAAAAACAAATATTTTACAACATCAAGAAATTATGTTTTCAATCACAAATCAAAAGAATTCTCCTTTTTCTGACTACAAGCTTCGGTCCAAAATGACTTAGCCAAGACTGTGAAGAATCCAAATTATGCATAATAAACCCTCTCATATAAAAATGCACACTTCTTTTTATATCACCCAAGATTAGCACATTTTTTCATTTATTTTACACTAATTTATACCTTCACATTTGCAACATTTCCACTCTTTCATAACATTTACAAAATATCATATTCTCGAGTATGACAAGGAATTTTAATCATCTATATTTTAAAATACCTCTACTCAATGAATATTGATTCATTCAATGAACACTTACCTTGAATATTCGTTTGGTTGAAATGATCCAACCCTTCTCTCACGAATTCTTTTAGGAATACATTCAAGCCTCTACTAACTTACTTTGAACGCGCAAGGTCCATTTTCTCCCCAACAAATAAATCTCTTCCAGCAATTTTTTAACATAAATATTTCCCAGCAAATATGTTAGAAACCTTCAAAGTAGACACAATCTCCCCTCTTAGCTTAAGCCAACTTTCCTCATCTCAATCTCTTCAATTTCCTTTTCTTGCTTTAAAAACATGAAACCTTAATGTAACCGAATATCCTTTCAAGATTACATTCTCCAAAAAAAATGTACATGAATTATTTGTAAAGACTTTACCTCGATTAATCCCAGTGACCTTTTCTTATGCTGGAAGGTGGTACCATGGAAATACTGGATCCATATCTTGAATGTTCCACTGGAGCCACACCTCTTTCACAAGCCCCACACATGCCTTTTTTTAAAGTGCATTGGTATGATTGTCTTCCAAAAATTTGATGTAGAAAGCACAATTTCCACTTCACAATTTAGTATAGCAAAATTTTCAATTCTACTAAGTCCCAGATTCACTCTCTAAACTGGTTCATTCCTAATCATTCTATGTGCAACTCTATTAATTATAACATATAAAAAATGGAATAAAAAAATGTTGCATTATCAAATGTGGAATCCGTTGTTCAAAACAATATCATTTACTTTGTATTTCTATAAGTGTTGCCATTAAACCATCAACAATGCTTCTCTGCACTGCGGTCAAGGCCACTAGAATCTTGCAGTCCCTACACATATGCTAACGCATATTTGGTAGCATTATTAATGTTGGAATTATATCGCCGATTCCAATCTACGCGTCCTCCACACATAGAAAAACACCATGATTTCATGCAGAGGTTATCTCCCTTCTCTACTTTTCGATTTGCACTCGCCCAACCAGGCACCACTGCCTCTCCAAGATCCAGAAACCATCGTCACTAGTATTCGTGCTAGCTCCACACTCAACTCTCATCGCACCAACAATTCTTCATGCAATGACTATGCCAATATACCCAGCAATGTCAACTTAGTTTCTATGCCTAGATAACTGGCAAATTTCAACACAAATAAAATATCGATATCTATATCTTGGATCCACAGTCGTATTAACTTAACTGTACTAAACTCAACGTAAATTACATACCACTCTGCATTACTGGAATGTTAAACTACATATGCTAACATATGAAACCATGAACACGGTGACTACATACCCATTTGAATAGCGTTGCATAGTTATATAGTTATGTTAATAAAGCCTGAATAGTCCAACGCTTCCAACATTTTAATGTATTGCCTGAGGGTCCTTGCCTACATCCACACCAACGTCGCACTCCACTACCGCGCTTTAAAACTGCGTATCACCCTCCACAACGAAAATCATCTCCATGCAATTTCCATACTAATCTATGGCATATCAATATACTTGCAGATTCAAAACAAAATGTAGAATAGGCATCTTTCTAGCTCTAAGAACAAAATGATGCCAGGATACTGTGTTAAACAGATCCTAGCATATATCAAAGCATGTGCGCTTCCTTCATCATTAAAAATCTCACATAAATTCTTCATTAAACAAACATTTGGAACTCCTTAAAATGTACATAAATAGAAGAGAGTTTATACAAACACAAATATACTGAGATATAAATACACAAGAAATTCCTTGGCCAAATATTATAGTGGATGGCCTTTCGGCTCTCAGCCCTTTACAAAAAGCTATCAACCCATTTCTCACTCTCTCTGTATTCCTCACTTCCTAACTTATATTTCTTCCCCACACAAACCTCCTATTTATACACAAATATGAATTTATTCCACTCCATAAATTCCTTCACACAAATCTCAACTAAAATCTAAATTAGATTTACCCTTTTTTAAGCTCAACTAAGTCCGGTTTATGGAATTCCTAATCCCTAGATTATCGACCTAATTAAACTCCACTCATATCCTAATTATTTAAGGAATATTTACAATAATCCTCACATTTATATTTTCTCTCTTAATTTATTAAAAATGAGAAAAGTAATTAAAACACCTCACCCCCTAAATTACACAAATCAATAATGAAAATTTAGCTTTGAGGCTCCTGCATCAGGTTGTCTCTTTCTGGATGGTTCTAATAAAAATCATACATTTGATATGAAATCTTGAAGAAGAGAGAATTTTTGGTTTGCTCCCATAATGGTTTCCACATAGAAAGATAGTGTTCTCATGTGTTCAGATGATAATTATTACTTGATGCTCAAATTTATTCAATGCTATAATGCATTATATTTACTGAAGCACTATTATAGATTTAGTTGTAAATGAAATGATTTTGAAATTTTGAAATGGAAATTACATTGATCCAACCATATTGATAGTGTAATATCCAAGTCCATCTCATATATGTTGCACTGCAAAATAAAAGGAGGAGAAGCAAGTGAAGGCTAAAGACAAAGCAGAGTTATTGTTGCTTGTTGATCCTAAACCAAATCTCCACCTTCCAACTCCTTCACACCAACTTAAAGTTCATTCTTCCATTGGGGTGTCAGTAGTAGGAGAACCTTCTACGTGCCTGCAGTTGCACCTCAATGCCCACCCAATGCTCCAACTCCTGGATGTTTCACTACAAATTCAAAGGAGCCTAACAATAAGTAGTAGTTAAGTAGGAATTATGGGAACTCCATTGATGCTAAAATTAACGTGTGAGCACATGATACTAACATCGCAGTCGAAGGAGACCGATTTTAGGATTAAGTAGCTTCTCACACTCAATCCTTTAAATGTACCAAGAAATTAATTGGCTCTTGAACCAAGGACAATTTCTCACACCACACGAAACCCCTCCCTCTATGCATACATATTGATGTTGCTCGTGGGCCCCTATTTCTTTCTTTTGTGCAAGTACACTATTTTTATAATCATTTGAAACAATAAATTTCATTGTATGTATATCATTCCATCATTTCATAACATTAATTAAAATTGTATGAAATCTTTTAGCAACGCATAAAATCATTTATATTACTTCTTTTGTTAATTGATCACTTTTAGGTGATAGTCCCGGTGGACATAATATAAAATATTGACTTATCATTGCTACTCATCAATCTAATCACCATATATTCCTTCCATCACATTAACAAAAAGTGCTACTTATAGGTTTTATAATGGTCTACCAGGAAGAGAGTAGCAAGGGAAATTTAATGTATAATGATTTCCGAAGATAAAGTTGTATTCAATTTTTGAGAATACGTTTTAGTGGCTTGAGTTGATGTGAATGGAGGCTAATAATAGAGAGAGTTTAAAGGTCATGAATTATGTTCAATTCTTTCATACTAATAATCTAATGTTTATTCTTGCACTAGTGCATCAACAATAAGATGACATCATATCCATCCACCACTGTAATGAATGACATCATATTCCTTCCATCGCCTTAATGAAAAATAATACTTATTGATTTTATAATTTTCTATCATGAGGAGATTAGCCAATGAAATATGTAATGTATAATGATATTTGAATATAAAGCTATATTCAATTTTTGAGAATAATCCTTAGTGGCTTTTCTGCATGTGAATGCTAGTCACTGATAGAGATGGTGTAGAGGTCATGAATTATGTAATGTTATAATAGTAAACATAATATTATATAAACAATGAATTCATATATTTGACTCACAATATTTAGATACACTATAGTTTAAACATTGTACAAACAAAATATACATGCTCTTTTTATGTGTTGTAAAAAATA
The DNA here is from genome assembly GCA_034641835.2 of Pinus albicaulis. Classification (NCBI taxonomy): domain Eukaryota; kingdom Viridiplantae; phylum Streptophyta; class Pinopsida; order Pinales; family Pinaceae; genus Pinus; species Pinus albicaulis. The sequence continues at coordinate 337,067,016 of CM076576.1, forward strand.
AGATTTCCACTAATATATATATATATATAACAATTTAATAAATCATGCGAACATGAAAAAATTCATTAATAAATCATATAAATAATATCAATATTCTCAACATATTACATGAAAACTCGTTTATTATTGCTATACTTCAAGATACATAGTAATCAAGATTCAACTTTTTTCTCAATTTGTTTATAGGAATATTCACATCATGAAATGTAGTAAAGATGAATAATAAGGACTTATGTGTGGAGGTCAAGGTTATCCTACCTATAGGCATAAAATAACCATGTTTATTTCCTTGATCTAACAACAAAAACATGTTCCTAAAAATATAAAAGATCCACAAATGAAATAGTACATAACAATAAAGTCACAACTTGGGTAAGCTACAATGAGCAAGAAAAATTAAGAAAATTGATTTGTTATATGAGAGTGACTTTAGCTATTCTTACGAAAAAATCAAGCTTAATATATGGTTGGGTAAGATATAATGGGCAAGAAAAATTAAGAAAATTTATTTGTTATGTGTCAGTGAAATAATTTATTCTTATGACAGAATTGAGATTGATATATGCTTGAAATTTTTTTATTAGTCATGGAAAACTTTTGTCACTTAAAATAAAATATTCTGCATTTTTACGCTGGTTAATGTGATTAATGGTGTTTGATCTTAGAATTTTGTTATCCATATGTATAATGAAAGTATTTCAGATTAATAACATCATGAAATTATGGTTACTAGTGATTAAAAAAAAGGTCACAACAAACCAAAACCCACTCATTGAAACACTAGTCAATATTGAATAATGATTTTTATCATTTCAACCTCTATATTTAATTTTGGCTATTAAATAAAACAAATCTCATCACCAATTAAGTAAGAGAATAGCATAACATTATACTAAACATATAAAATCCCCCGCCACCCCCCCCCCTGCTCCCCCCCTTCTATGTCACAATAATGATATGAATTGTATGGAGAGTAGGTTTTCATGCCCTTCTTAGAATCTTCCATAGATCTAGACGAAGAAGCCCACGAAGAAAATTATATCGATGGTCTCAAGTAATGATCATGGATAAATGATTATAACTAGCAAAAGCAACACATACAACTCACAATAACATTTGGTAAACTGAACAACAAACAAACAAACATTATTATTTTGGGTTTGTGGAAAAATCTGAAAACACAAGCGTAGAAAACATGTTGCTATCCCATTAAAAAAATAAGAATCAAAATTTGTTTATATAACGTCTAACAAAACTGAAATCTCACATTCTTGAGAGTGCTCCTTCCTCAACTTCCGCGAGAATAGATGGCAAGCATCCATGCCCATATCTATTGTTTTTTCCAAAGCCACAAATACAAGAGCGCTTACATATGATTAACATGTCTCATGGCTATTTGTACAATGGGCTTTCTATATTGACGTTCTCCTTGAACAATAAAAATCATCACAATTTCCCTATAAACATGATAGGTCAACAAGATGAAAGCAAAATATCCACTGTTGTGAGGACTTGAAACATGAGAATTAAGGGATGAGCACCTTGATCTTCCATTACCCTTTTCAATAAGAAAATTTCCTCCTTGTTGGGAAATGATCATTTATTATCCAAGCAATATCCCATTATGCATGACAACCAATCCACAATCCTTGCCCACAAGCTGAAATCTGGATCCCAAACAATCACTTCCTCCGCGTTTTCTCCAAGCTTCGAGTTGAGCTCATGGCATGAACTTCCTTCTCCCATATGCCTTGGTCTAAGGATAAGCCAAGCTATAGGGTTGCAACAACTAACCCTATCTATACCAACTGAAGGAACAAAAGGAGTTACCATTGATGCAACGGAAACTGGTGACCCATAAAGATCATGTATCATAACCAACCATCATTTTCATTGCCTCACATCCCTCTTGCTACTGCTACTGCAGGAGCTTAACCAATCCCTATTACTCGAATCACATTGAATTGCTCTACAATAGATAAAAAAGAGTAATCATAATCAAAAGAAATCCACAAATACATAAACAATATTTAAACCCCTGCTAATAAGAGCAAGAACATGCAACCATCCATAGAAACACGTACATTCAAAGGAAAAAAAGGCATACAACAATCCCTTCATAGGATCCAAAACATGACAATATATTTTGACAACAGAAATAGAGGTGGTAACATAGGTTTCATGAAAAATTTCAAGCTTGTGACATGCTTTAGAACAGTCAACCTCCAACCTACTTCAACAATATATTTCATGGGGTCAAGGCTTGAGATGATGTCCAACAAAAAATTACCAAAATAAAAGATACCAAAGCTCAGTAGATTGGCCCCAATGTCATTAACTTTCCTGTTGTGGTTAAGGATTCTAAGGAGTACCTCTTATCCATATGTGAGAAGAATGTCTCTAATTAAGCAAGAAAGAAACTGTGAAGTAAGAGTGTTTTCATTAATTTTTGAATGTGAAATCTAACTATTAGTTTCATCTTAAATGTTAACTATTAATCTAATGGCCTAAAAATCCTCAATGATCTAGCATTCTATCTAATGGTTCAAATTGGTACAGGGTGGGAACTGGGGGAGTTGTTCTCAAAGGAAAACACCTTATGGTGTAGAAATGGTGGTTGTACAAAGAAATTAATTTGGCTTACTAACTTTTTTATTTTGTCTTGGAAGTGAAAATTACCCACACCAAAACAATCAATACACTCACCACAAATTCGAGATCTTGATAGAAAACAAACTATAGGGGGCTTTACGCACGCCAAAAAAATGAACACAAGGTCATCGTAAACTCTAGAGCTTGATGATAAGCCTAAAAAAAATTCTTTTAGTTGGTAGAGGGATGGCATGAACCACTGGCAAAGGAAATAGTGTGTGAGCTCAAAAGCTTCTCTACCTCAAACCAAACAAAATGAATTATTGTACTTTTGCAAAGAGTCTTTAGAGTAACAAATATAAATTATAGAGCCAAGTCAAAAGAACAAAGGGGTTGCAAATAATTTGATAAATATTAAAATCTAAAACAAACATCAATCTCACATTAAAAGTAAAAAAACTCAATTTTATTTTCCTTAAAAAAGGCTGACCAATTTTCATACCAATCATCAATTGATCATTTTGATGGAGTTTTCCAAAAGCTTGTAGAGCTGGAATATCCTCTTCACATCATGTGTATCATTGAAGTTCTCATATGACCTTTGTCAACTCTCTTGCAATAGGAACAGGAGAGAAACAAGCTTTAAATAAGCTTGTGTCCTAAACTTATTTAGTTATGGATCCATTATTTCATTTGCGAGTCTCCATTTATATTTAATGCATTTCTAAGAATACTCCCAACTAATTTCCTAATTTAATTTCTAAAGAATGAAACTTTTCAAGATATCATATCTATTATAACTAATAGATATATATAGCTCTAAATAATTAATTAAATATTACAAGAAAAGTCTAAATAATTAAATAGCAATTAATGTAATTTACATCATATATCTAACAACCCTTTATATATATAGATATAATTTTAAAGTATTTTTTAAATGATATTAAAAAAAAAAAAATGTCTTATATGGCAAAAAATTAGATTAAAATTATTTACTCTTTATTTCAAAATAAACATGCATATAGTCATAATAAAATATAAAATTGTTTTATTCTATTCCTAATTACACCGTCACTCTATCATGTGATGCTCGTATTATTTCTCACCATTTCTTTCCCTGCTACAGTATTCTTCTCTCACTTGTCAACCACCAACACTTTTCATGTGTGACCCTGCCCACTATTAGCTCCAACATTTACATTATCTTGACAGGAAGACTGAATACTCAAATAGCAATGATAGCTATTTGTGTAACTGCTCTGATTCTTTTTCTTCTTGAGTTTCTTGGTTTTTCCATGAGTTTTCTCTTTTCAAGAAAATTATAAATACCGAATACCTAAATAGCATGGATAAGTATGCGTGCTTCGTATCTACTCCCATTCTTCTTCTTATTGGGTTTCTTGGTTTTTCCTGTTGGAATTTTCTGTGTAATTCTGAATGACAACACACACAAAGATAAAAAACTAAAATTTAAATTTTAGTCACAGATATGAAATATGAAACTGCTATTTCATTAAAAATAAAACTGACTCTGTTACAACATAGAATTCTTCAGAACAAGGTTCTGGATTCACAACAAAATTCTGTTGGCTGCTACAAACACACAGCGCTGCAATTTCCTTTTCTCTGTCTCTCTCTCTTTTTCGCAATATGCACATAGTGCTATATGTCTTCAGCCTTCGAGAAAATTACAATAAAACAACAACTATAGTTTACAATGTGCTCACGACATATTTATAGATTGCATTACAAAATAAATATATATTATAAATATCTCATATTTATAATATATATAACCACAATTAAAAAATATAAATAAACTGCGGTAAATAAAATTTAACCAACGTTAAAACTAAAACATATGCGGCAACTTAAAATTAAATTAAAACATTTAACTTTATCCTAAAGTTTTAAAACTTAATGCCTTTCATGCTTTTCGGGGGCTGCTTCAAAAGCCTTCCTGTAAGTTCCCCCACCCCCCTGAAACTCTTTTGTTTTGTGAGGAGGTGGGTCCAGTGAGGAATGACATTAGCTCCTCCGGGGTTGCTTTGCCTCTGTTGCTTTGAGCTTTGCTGCCCCCTCTGGAATGTTGCCGCCTCTGTGTTAAATGTAGTTGGTGGAGTTTTAATGCAGGTGGTTGCTGCAGATAGGAATAGAGCTTGCCCCTCCTTTGCATTCATGCCGCCGCTCTTTGAACTCCCATCAGCCATTAATCTGTTGTCTCTTCATTCCCATCACAATTACTTTGCTGTCCTGCTGATCTATGTGGGAAGTTGGAATTAAATTCCAACACTCCCGCTTAATTTCAATTGTTGGGTTTTCTTGCATACCCAGGCATTTTTTGAAATAATTAAAACTCTTCTGCGTTAATGGCTTTGTTAAAATATCAGCAAACTGCTCCTCAGTTCTGCAGTGCTATAAAAAAATTTCACCATTGTTAACAAGTTCACGTATAAAATGAAATTTAGCATCAATATGCTTTGTTCTCTTACGGAAGACATAATTCTTTGATAAAGCTATCGCTGAGCTATTATCACAGTAAATGGTTGTGCTTTTTTCTTGTTCATGACACAAATCTCTAAGTACTTTTCTCAACAATACTGCTTGGCATGCTGCTGCTATTGCTGCCACATATTTTTTCGCCGCTGTTGATAAAGAAACTATTGGTTGCTTCTTTGAAGCCCATGAAATGACTCCCGATCCCAAATGAAACACATATCCAGATGTGCTCTTCCTGTCATCTACACTTCCAGCCAACCACTGTCAGTGTAACCAGTCAATTTAAATTTTTGAGATGAGGAGTATGAAATACCATACCCCTTCGTTCCATTCATATACCTAAGAATTCTCTTGGCTGCCTGCCAATGAGTCTCTTTCAGTATTTCCATAAATCTGTAGATTAAAATTACAGCGTGCATTATATCTGGCCTAGTTGTAGTCAAATACATGAGGCTTCCAACTATGCTCTTGTACATTGTCGGATCAAAATCCTTGTTGCTATCTTCTTTGCTCAATTTTAACCCCATGACAGTTGGAGTTACAATTGCCTTGTTGTTCTACATGTTGAATCTTTTCAACACTCCTTCAACATATTTTTCTTGGGAAATAAAAACCCCATTTTCATTTTGCTCTACTTCAATTCCAAGAAAATATCTCAAAAAACCCAAATCAGTCATTTCAAACTCACTCTTCATGACTGCTTTAAAATTAGCAATGAGAGAAACTTCATTGCCAGTAAAAATCAAATCATCTACATATAAAACAAAAATAATAATCTTACCATCATTTTCCTTTATGTAGAGTGTGGGTTCTCCATCACATTTCTCAAATCAATTTTCAATCAGGTAAGCATCTATTCTGCTGTACCATGCTCTCAGTGCTTTCTTTGGCCCATAAAGAGCTTTCTTCAGCTTGCATACTTTGTGCTCTTGGCGCTCAATCTCATATCCTGAAGGTTTTTCAACATATACCTCCTCTTTCAACACTCCATTCAGGAATGCAAATTTAGCATCCATTTGATAAACCTTCCATTTGTGTTGTGTTGCTATGGACAATACTATTCTCACTATTTCCATCCTTGCAATTGGTGCAATGGTTTCTTCATAATCTCTTCCTTGTTGCTGCTTGTAGCCTTTGACAACAAGTCTTGCTTTGTGCCTTTCAATCTTGCCTTCAGCATTTCTCTTGGTTTTATAAACCCATTTTACTCCAATGACTTCTTTACCTTTAAGGAGGTCCACTAACTCCCATGTATTACTCTTCTCTATTGCACCAATTTCTTCATCCATTGCTTCAATCCATTTTTCTTCCTTTACAACATCTTTAAAATGAATTGGGTCATCAACATGAAAATACAAAGAAAATAAAGAGTTCAGAATAGCATTATCATTTACCTCTCTTTGTTCATAAATGTCACTCAGATTTCTGAATCTCGGTCTTCTTGGTGTACTTGGAGTTCCACTTGAACTCGATGGAGTTTCAGTTCCCTGTGGTGTGCTTGAAGAAGAACTTCCTTGATTTCTCAAGGCTGTTATATTTCTAGCTTGTGGTGTGGTTTGTTGTTCTTGCGGCGGTGGAGGAGGAGCCACCAAAGAAGGATTATTTGCTGCAATCCCTTCCTCTTCTTCTTCGTGAGACACACATGTCTTCACATTCACCATTTTCTCTAAGCTTCCATCCCAAGCTTCTTCTTCAATAAACTGCACATCTCTGCTAATTATAACTTTCTTGGTGGATGGATTATAGAGTTTGTAGGCCTTGGACTCATCACTATATCCAACAAAGATACATTTCTCCCCCTTACTGTCAGGATTATTTCTCAATTGATCTGGGACATGTGCATATGTCACACATTTGAAAACTTTCATGTGGTTGACATGCTTCTTTATGCCGCTCAACACTTCTTCTAGAATTATGTTCATGACAGCTTTGGTTGGGCATCTATTCAAGATGTATGCTGCACAATTTGTAGCTTCAGCCCAATACTCATTTGGAAAATTTTTTTCTTTCAACATGCTCCTTACCATATCCATGACGGTTCGGTTTTTCCTTTCTGCAACACCGTTTTGATGAGGTGTTTACCTTGTAGTAAACTTCTTATGAATGCCACTGTCCCTACAGAAACGTAGGAACTCTTTGGAGATGTATTCTCCACCTCTGTTAGTCCTTAGCACTTTGATGTAGTGCCTACTCTGATTCTCAACATGAGATTTGAAGTGGCAGAACTGTTCAAACAGTTCACTCTTCTGTTTCAAGAAATACACCCATGTCCTTATGGTGTAATCATCTATGAATGTCAAAACATATTTGTTGCTAGCTAAAGATGGTGTTTGCATTGGTCCACACAAATCTGAGTGGACAATCTCTAAGGGTGATTTTTCCCTTATACTCTTTCCTGCTGGAAAGGATTCTCTGTGTTGTTTGCCCAAGATGCAGTCTTCACAAAGGCTGTCCGGTTTCTCAATCAATGGTAATCCATTTACTATTCCCTTTCTGTGCAACAAGTTCAGACCTCCGAAATTGAGATGTCCAAATATCAAGTGCCATAACCAATTTTCATCTTTCACTTCCTCTTGAAATACCTCTTGTGTTCCAGCTGCTACATTTCTTCCTTCCTTCAAGTCTGCTTTGAGCTTGAGAGGAAACATCCTATTTATTGTCATCTACACCTCTGCAATGACTTTCTTGCTTGGAGGTATGTCCATGACTGTGCACACATCATATTTAAAAAATACATTGTAGCCCTTGTCAATGAGCTGTCTAATGCTCAAAAGATTACATTTCAAGCTAAGTACATAATATACATCTGGCACAAACTTCACTTCTCCACTTCTTACCAGGATACTGACTCTGCCTTTTCCCTTGACAGAGATCTTACTATCAGTTCCTATTGTTACTTCAGATTTAACATTTTCATCTAGATTGGAAAACATTGCTATGTTTCCAGTCATGTGGTTACTACAACCTAACTCTACGAACCATACATCATCTTGTTTATCTTGTGCTATATTACATGTTTCCACTACAATATGCATTATGGTTCTGGATATAATTCTCCATCTAGTTCCACCCGTAACACATACCCGTCAATCACATGATCAACATCCTGGAAATATATATTAAGCAATGAAACCTGGCAAACATCGTGGACTTTCACTGTCATATGTAGTGAAATTAGGTAGGACGGTAATATAATCCTCTCAAGGTTCTCAAAATGGCCACAATATCATGGTTCCAACTTGGCAGATGACCCAATCCTCAAGGAACTACTCTTGGGCTTGATGCACAAGTATACATGCTCCCCAACTTGGAACTCCTTAAATGCTCTATGTTGATCCGTATAACTCTTATTCTTGTCCCGTGTTGCCTTAAAATTCCTCTTAATAACTTGCATTTCTTGTTCCATATATACCAACATGTTTGGTCCAATTAATAGCTAGTTCAATCGATCACTCCAGTTGATAGGATTATTTCAATTCCACCCATTAAGAACCTCAAAGAAACTCATATTCAAGGACTCCTAATACCCATTATTATATGCCAACTATACAAGTGGAAGATGCTGCTCCTACTTCCTCTACTGATGCATGACATTCATCCTCAACATTTTTTTATTGGTCATGCAAGACTTTGGTCACTTAGATAAAATATTCTTTATTTTTACGCTGGTTAATGTGACTAATGATGTTTGATCTTAGAATTTTGTTATACATATTGATAATGAAAAGTATTTCATAATAATCACATTATGACATTATGATTAGTATATTACTGTTGATTAAGAAAAAGGTGATGGAAAACCAAAAACCAATCATTGAAACACTAGTTAATATTGAATGATGAGTCTTCTTTCTGACTGAAACCAAACAAAATTAATTATTTTTCATTTGCAAAAGAGCCTTTAGAGTAACACATATAAATTATAGAGCCAATTCAAAGAAAAAAACGTGTTGAAAATAATTTTATAAAGATTAAAATCTAAACCAAACAATCCCACATAAATTGAAAAAACCTCAATTTTCTTTTCCTTAAAAAAGGCTGAAATTTTTTCATACCAAACAACAATTGATCATTTTGATGGAGTTTTCCAAAATCTTGCAGAGCAGGAATCTCCTCTTCACATCATCTGTATCATTAAAGCTTTGATATGGTGATAATAATCAGAAGCTTCCTCACTCAACTCTCTTGCAATAGGAAGAGAAGAGAAAGCTTGTGTCCTAAATGTATTTAGTAATGGATCCATTATTTCATTTGCAAGTGTCCACTTATATTTAATTCATTTCTAACAGTACTCCTAACTAATTTCCTAATTTAATTTCTAAAGAATGACACTTTTCAGGATATTATATCTAATATAACTAATAGATATCTATAACTCTAAATAATTAATTAAATATTACAAGAAAATTCTAAATAATTAGGTAGGAATTAATGTACTTTACATCACATATCTAACAACCCTTTCAAGATATATATATATATATATGGGTAAAAATTCGAAGGTGGATTATACTTTCGTGAGAAGTGCGGCAGGAAATTTCTTTTTGCCAACAATTTAGTCAAACTAATTATGTTGTTTACATTGACGACGTATTGATGGCATGGGTAAATAGGTTTTTTTCCATAGATGGGAAAAGTGGCAAAAAAGGTTCAACCAAAATAATAGTCTGGCCAAAATATTCAAAATAGTTTGCCCAAACTTTTTATTATAAATATACGGGCCCTCAGACCGCGACACTTTTGGGATCTGTTACTGTTCAGTTAGCTACTGTTGCTCTGTTTCTACTCTTTTGTTGTCTGTGTTGCTCTGTTTGTATTGCCGTGTTGTAGCAGGGGAGAGGAGGGGAGAAAGAAAAGGTGAGAAGGTCATCCTTTGCTTATGGTTTATGCTCTGTTATTTTTTGTTATTGTTTTTTATTGTTTTTTAAATTTTATTTTTTATGTTCGCAAGTTATTTCTAATCTACATCCTCGGCGATGTCCTCAGTGATCTACGGCCTCGTCATCTCGTTGTCTTCCCGTTTTAGCCTCGTAGTCTTAGTATCTGATCATTGTGGCCTCGTCGGCTCGTTGTCTGCTAGTTGCAGCCTCGTCGTCTTGCTTTTCGCTCATTGTGGCCTTGTTGTCTCACTGTCTACTCGTCTCGCACTCTCGTTGTCTCGTTGTCTCTGAATTTCCAGGTAGAAGAAAAAACCTACTATTTGCATCCTCTTACATTAAGAATTTCCCATAGAATTTGTTTTGGTTAAGATAACTTTATAGAATCAGTACTAGTTAGCTTTGTAATTATATCCCATATCACTATTATAAGCTTAATTATGTAGATAATTGTGACAATGTGAATGATACATAGTTTGTTACATAACTTTTGTGACTTATACTGATATAAGCTTAGTTTATACTCTCTCCATAAACCTTGAACATGGTTTGTTTCATTTAACTAACAAGCTGTACTATCATGTTACTCTAAATATGTTGTGTTAATTAGGGATACCAATTACCATAAGTATAGTCTCTTTGTTCTAGCTCTCTAATCATAAGTATAGTGTAAGAGCTTAACCAATTTGCTAATTTAAACTGCATACATCTGTAGATTCATAAGCGTAAATTCAGAGTGAGTACAAGGTTCACACTAATCACATATCGACCATTAGCTATATAAGATTACTTATACCTATTCATTACTTTGATTACGTGTTTACAACTAGTCTGATCATAGAAGTTGTCATAACTGTTGTTAATTTTTCAACCTCTTTATATATAAGCTATAGAATCATTTGTAGCCTCATATTCAATGGGCTTTGATTCCCTGTTTGTTTTACACTAATTAATGTTTTACTTATATTAGATTATTGTGTTTATAGCTAGTTTGATCATCGAAGTTGTCATAACTATTTTTACTTGTTCAACCTCTTTATATTAGCTATAGAGTCATTGTAACCTCATATTCAATGGGCATTGATTCCCTGCCTGTTTTACACTAACTAATGTCTACCTATATTAGGTTATTGTGTTTACAGCTAGTATGATCATATGAAGTTGTCATAACCGTTTTTACTTGTTCAACATCTTTATATAAGCTATAGAGTCATTGTAGCCTCATATTCAATGGCCTTTGATTCCATGTCCATTTTAAGCTAAGTAATGTTTACCTATATTCGATTACATTAGATTACATCTACTTTGATCATATGTGTTTTCATAAATGTTTTTACTTGTTAAACCTATTTATATAAGCTATAGAGTCATTGTAACCTCATATTCAGTGGGCTTCAATTCCCTGTATGTTTTACACTAAGTAATGCTTACCTATAATAGATTATTGTGTTTATAGTTAGTCGGGTCATAGAAGATTTCATTACTGTTGTTACGTGTTAAACCTCTTTATATAAGTTATAGAGTCATTGTAACCTCATATTCAATGGGATTTGATTCCATGTTTGTTTTATACTAAGTAATGTTGACCTATATTAGATTATTGTGTTTGCAGCTAGTCTGATCATAGAAGTTGTCATAACTGTTGTAAATTGTTCAACATCTTTATATAAGCTATAGAATCATTGTAACCTCATATTCAATGCGTTTTGATTCCCTATATGTTTTACACTGAGTAATGTTTAACTATATTAAATTATTGGAATAACATAACCTATGATACTTACCTATATTCAACTCTACATTTGGAGGGAGGAGAAGGCATTGCAGGAGCTGTGGACCCTCTAATCATCATTGAATTCCATAAACCATTACTCAACACTTCTCCACGAGGCTTCCTTGGATTTCCAATGTTATTATCAATCTGATCTATAGTTGTTGAAGCTGAGTTTCCATGGCCACAACATTGAAGCAACACCAAAGCCAACACCCAAAACATGAGAAATACTGATCCCCTAAATCTCAACATCATCACCCTCATCTAATGGTCACGACGTTAAAATTATTTTTTATCATAATAAATTGGTTAAAAATTTAGATAAGGTATAATGTAATTATTTTAGTTTTGGTTAATACAGTTAAATATTGTTTTAGATATAGATTTAACATTTTGAAAATTTTCTGAAGTACTTAGATTATGAAAAATTTTCTCATGCCTTTTTATTTTTAGCGGACTTGGATATGCCTCGAGATTAATATTGATCTACTATTTATTGAGATATAGATTTATGTTGATTACGTGATCTTGACTTGAAGTTTTTTCACTCCCCGAAAAAAATGTTCTGGTAACAAAGAGTCCATGTGAGCAACATTGAGACCATCCTGAAACATATCAGCTTGTATGTCCACCTAACCTGTGATCTTCCTTTTTTGTTCATGTGTAGTGTGTGTCAAAAAAATCGCACATTCTCAACATTCAAATTTTCATGAATATAGTCTGAGCTTGTCTTGAGGGTAAAGATCAATCATATGATGATCTGCTGTTGTTGGCCAAATTACTATGTCCCGATGTGAAGTTAAAAATTTCAATGTTAGATCTCAACTTATGAAATTTAGACAATTAATTTATGATTTATAATGAAAACCAATTAAACTTTATCTACACATTAATTTCATGCCAACAACTCCACGAGACATCCATGCATACATGCATATTTTTAGCATTAGTCTACATCCATCTTGTATAACCTATCATGATTAATACTAGTGTCTAGGATAATTGTCTTCAAACAGCTTTCACATGCACACAACTCCACCAGACATACATAAATACATGTATATATTAAACATTAGTCTACATCCATCTTGTACAACTTATCATGAATAATACTAGTGTTAAGGATAATTTTCTTCACACAAATTTCACATGCACACAAGAAATCAACCAGACATAGATGCATACATGCATATATTAAACATTAGTCTACATCCATCTTGTAAAACCTATCATTATATTTTCATTCCTATGTGCAGGATAATTGTCATCACAAAACTTTCACATGCATGCAACAACTCCACCAGACATATATGCATACATGCATATATTAAGCATTAATCTACATCCATCTTGTAGAACCTATCATTATATTTTCATTTTTAGCAACATATTTATTTCAATTAAATTCATAAATGAACATACCAATTTAAACTTATGCACATAATTGGTTTTCTTGGCTAATGTTCATCATTCACACAACTTTCACATGCACAAAACATCTGCACCAAACATATATGCATACATGCATATATTAAACATTAGTCTACATCTATCTTGTAGAACCTATCATTATATTTTCATTTCTAGCAGCATATTTATTTCAATTAAGTTCATAAATAAGCATACCAATTTAAACTTATGCACATACTTGGTTTTCTTGGCTAATGTTCATCCTTGGATGACAACATCACTCCATTGTTGAACTCAAGGAAAACATTAACAAAAACCATAAACTTTAAGGCCAACCATGTACATGTCATTTCTCCCATAAACTTTAATTTAATATACTTTTAAAGAAAATGGTAGTGCTTTTGGAAACCATGTACATGTCATTTCTCCCATAAACAATAAGGAAAAATTTAAGGATAACCATGTATATGTCATTTCTCCCATTTCTCCCATAAACTCAAAGCAAAATTTAAGGATAACCATGTACATGCCATTGGAATTTTCTAGTGTTTCTGGAACCATGTACATGTCATTTCTATGTCATTTCTCCCATAAAATTTAAGGAAAACTTTATTTTAAGCCATTTTCTAGTGTTTTTGGAACCATGTACATGTCATTTCTATGTCATTTTTCGCATAAACTTTAAGGAAAAATTTAAGGATAACCATGTACATGTAATTTCTCCAATAAAATTTAAGGCATTTGCTAGTGTTTTGGGAACCATGTACATTTTATTTCTCTGTAATTTGTCTCATAAACTTTAAGGAAAACTTTAAGGCAAACCATGTACATGTTTCATTTCTCCCATAAAATCAAGGAAAAATTTAAGACATGTTATTTCTATGTCATTTCTCCCATAAATATGCCATTTATCCCATAAAATATGATGTAGGCCGGGCCTGCAAACCCAAAATTATCCCAAAGTATTTGCATATATGAATGAATCTTAACAATCATTACCCCAATAAAAACTTCAATGTCTGGAAAATTGAAACCCCATTATTCGCGGAAGAATTTAGTTATATGATTCAAAAACTACAAACCCAATAATCAAATTTCCATGCTTTTCAAACATATGGTTATCAAACCCTTATATAACCCGATCTCAATTAACCCATATGGAGGATTTTAATCAATGATATGGAACCATAAATATCATTCACCCAACTCCAAATAGCATTAAAACTCACCTCACAAATTTAGACCAAATGCCAATAGGAATGATTGACATTAATTATATCGGCCTTTCGCCTTGTTAAAACTCAATCGACTTTGACATTGTTTAATCCATGTATAAACAACACCTTAACATACTTTTTTAATATAGCGATTCAGCATTTGATTCAACCCCAGTCTCTATGCAAACCAATTGAATAACATTACCCACAGGAATTTACATCAACGTGCTTACCTTTATCAACACCCTGAAAAATTCAATTGCGTCTTCAACGCTTCCATTCATCCACAATATCAAATCGATATACGAGGTATTATTGACTGCAAAAGTCTTCGAACTTTTGAAGGTCCGAACTACAACGCCATGCTATTTCACTGTCCAATTCACTCGGTACGCAATCAATACAACATGATTTTCACATGAACTAGTTTAAAATTAACTAGCCGTGCATTTCCTACTCACCATTGATCGCCTTCAAATTCATCTGATCCAAAAGGAATTCCAGCCAGCAAACTCCACCAATGCTGCGAAATTTTCAAGAAATACCATAAAGATTTCTCTGCGCTTAACTCTAATTTCTCTCCGTGGCTTCTTCGCCCCTTTTGTGCTCACTTCACCATCTTAACGTTTGGATTTCTCACTGATTACAGTCTAAAAACTGCTTCACTTACAATTACACAATCCCATTTCATCAAATCGAATCTTTCAGTATTAGATTTCTGTGCTGATACATCGTTAATTTAATTAGACCAGGTTTCATTCCTCTCCAGGAGCGCTTTCTGTTAATCCGACTGCTTATTGGACGCTGCACCAAATTATCTCCTTCCTCTAGCCGCTCGAACCTAAATTCTTCCCACAGGCATGAATTGCAAATCAAACAATATCAAATTCGTGGCTTAAAATCTTATATTGTAGCACTGCTCGTCTCCATAAAACCGTGTGAACCTTTCACCTGATTTCAACCAATTTAACAACACAGAATATGTGAATTCAAAAACTGGATTTCATTTCCAATATAAACACTGCCACCGACTCGATTTCAAATCTGCGCCTTTGATACACATTAAAGTCATTCAAATGTAACTTTGCTATACTATTTGACTTCAACACTGCAAATCGAGTTGGAAACATTCTCCCATTTTTACAATTAATAATCGACCTTCCATTGATGCTTCGAATTGCCATTTAAACTTATGGCAATCGCTGTGGGTGCTGTCTGCTTATCTCACACCTACAATCATTAATTCTTCTAACATCGACTTTCAAATCTCTGTTCCTACTTAAGATTTGCGCTTTTCATCCAAAGTTATATTGGTGCTTAGTAACAGGAAATATGAATCGATCCTATAGACAGAAATCAGCGCCATTCTAATGAAAATAGAGGTTTAAATTAACAATTGTGATATCAATATCGATACACATAAATCGATCTTACAAATTCTTTTATTGCACACTTCCTTCAATCGATCTCTCAAATCATATATATAAATTTAGCGAGAAACACATACAGCTTTCACAATCAATCAACCAATGTATATATAATATGGAACAAAAAAAATTACTTACAAACTCTTGTTGGCCAGATATTCGAGATCTGTGGCCCATTACAATCGCCCGAAGGCTTTCTCTCACTACTCACACTCACACTCTTCCTACAACTATTCAAGTGTCTTTTCCTCACAAAAACCACTCATATTTATACATAAATAATGCATTTAATTCACTCAAAAGATCTCTCCACCTAATCCTCAACTAAATCTATATTTTAGGTGTGGACTCAACAAAGTCCCATACATAGAATTCCTAATCCCAAATTTTGCTCCTAATCTATTTCTCTCATATCCTTTTAATTAATAAAAGAATATTTACAAAATCCTCACTTTTCCAATTTATCTCCTATTTGATTAATAAAATAAGAAAAAATGTCACACCCCCCTTTATTTACATAATTAAAATGGAAATTGGCCTTCATGCTCCTGCATCAGAATCCAAAGGTTGAAATTTAACATGATCGCCTGATCACGTGTTCGGATCTATTTATGCCTAGATCCCATATCTTGTGCTGTAACTTCCCACTTGTCGATGCTTCTATCTGTTGTTCTTCTCCAGGTATCCACACTTTATGCTGCATTGCCCCGCTAGCTATGCTCTCACAATCTTTCGTTGTCTTTCTCTTACTACTTCTTCTATGTTTTACTGCTGCTGGCCTCTTCCGAAATACTTTCATCATGATCCTTCTGATGCTTTCAATTTCTTGGTCCAATAAATCTTCTGGCTGCTAATTTCTTACTGTCTACTAAGCTAAGACAGCTTGCTCAGTTCTTACTTGCCCAATTCATACTGTCACTTGATGACTTCTTGCTTTCTCCTTCTGTACTTTCTCATTTCTTATTGCCACCCAATTGTCCATGCCCTCTTGTTTTCTACAACGGAAAAATTATCTTCTGCCTCCACCTATCAGCGACTTACTAGACTGATACATTGTGTACTTCTTTCTGCTGTCTTCATCTCTCTGCATCTACATTTCCCAATTCTGCAATTGAGATTCTTTCTGCACTGAATCTTGACTATTCAGCATCATCTCTAGCAGCATAACGTCCTCATTCCGTGGATTAGATGTTTCCACAGAATTCTCGTCATTCTTCTTCATTTCACTGCTCAACTGAGTCAAATGTTCTTCAACACCTGCAATAGCACCTACATTCACAAAACACTTGTTAAAACAAAAATCATAAGGCATCAGTGCCTTGTCCTCCTTTGCCAGCACTTCAGTATGCTGTCCTGAAATTTCCATCTCAACCAACACATCAGTATGCTGATTCTCTCTGCCCAAAGAATTCTCAAGACTGTCAATCAGTCCTTCCTTCACACCATTCATCTCCATGATGTCTTTCTGCTCTCATTCACTATACTGAAATATTTCTTCTGTTGCAATCTCCTTGTCATACTCCAAATTCTTCAACAAATATTCCAACAATGCAATTTCTCTGTGGTATTGTTGAAGCATATCATCATCATGTATCATCCCTGCACTCACACACAAATCTTCAGTTTGAAAATCAAAAATTTCAACAGTCTCAACTGTTGGTTCATATACCAGCTCTCTAAGCTGAATCTCCTTTTCATTCACATGAACTTCTTCCTGTGCTGTAACAGCAAAAGCATCACTGCTTTCTTCTTCAGAGTACTTATCTCCTGAAAGACTATTTTCCACACTTATGACAGCTTCACAAGATTGCACATCCCCTTCAGTAAAACCTGTAAGCACATCACAATTGTCATCTACGAAAACACAAGATTTTACATCATCCAGCTGATCTGGATCTGCCCAATAACTGAAGAAATCATTAATGATCTCTTATTCTGTTTCATCAATGGAAACTTCCACTTTCAACTCAGCTGCTCTGAGTTCTTCCCGTCTCAACTGTACATCCATCATCTGCTCGAGCTTCCTCAGCTCCTCTGTTAACTACATGTTTATCTGTCGATCTCTTTTCTGTTGTAGCCTCTGCCACTTCACTCTTTTCCTCATCAGCCAACCATGTCTCTGGCCTTTCATATTATCCTGCAACAACTCCATCAATAACTCAAGATGAATCGCAATCTCAACTTTCTCTTTCTCGTACTCTTCATCAGTCCACTGCTTCAATATTCCATTTTCCTTGGCATCTTTCTCCCTCATTCTACTCTGGCTTCTCTCTGAACCTCTGCTCTCTCCTTTATGACTTTCAGTAGTCATCTCATTCGTCATGATTTCCTTACCCATGATTTGCACCAAGCCTCTGCAACAGCTAACTCTTCTGCTGCCACTTACCTCACCAATCCCTTCCTCCAGATCTAGTCTCTTGGTAATCACTGGTCCTCTGCTGGAACCTTTCGAGCATTCTCCACTGCTCCTTCAGGATTTTCTCATCTGCCACTTTCAAGAACACAATTGTCCTTTCCATTCAACGTCTGTTGAGTCTTTAGGTTCTGCCACACACCTAGAATCCTCTTCCGGATTCATTCACTGTTCTCAAGTTGTGATCTGCTTCTTTCCGCCGAGACTTTCTTCACTATGCCTGCAACCAAATCCCACAAACAGTTCTTCAAACCAAAATTAAATATCGACTACAAACTCACTTTCAAGATCCTATTGATCTTGCTTCCTTCCTTAACTACACTTGCATCCCTGTGCTATAACCTTTACCAGTTTCAAAATTTGTCATTCATTTGTCACATGCAATTAACTCAATTCAATTTAAAACTTAAACCTCCACACAGAGCTATTCCAGCTCTGATACCAAAATGATGCAGGTCGGGCCTGCAAACCTAGAATTATCCGAAAGTATTTGGATATATGAATGAATCTTAACAATCATTACCCCAATAAAAACTTCAATGTCTGGCAAATTCAAACCCCATTATTCGCGGAAGAATTTAGTTACATGATTCAAAAGCTACAAACCCAATAATCAAATTTCCATGATTTTCAAACATATGGTTATCAAACACTTATATAACACAATCTCAGTTAACCCATGTGGAGGATTTTAATCAATGATATGGAACCATAAATGTCATTCACCCAACTCCAAATAGAATTAAAACTCACCTCACAAATTTAGACCAAATGCCAATAGGAATGATTGACATTAATTATATCGGCCTTTCGCCTTGTTAAAACTCAACCGACTTTGACATTGTTTAATCCATGTATAAACATCAACTTCACATACCTTTTTAATACAGCACTTCAGCATTTGATTCAACCCCAGTCTCTACGCAAACCAATTGAATAACATTACCCACAGGAATTTACATCAACGTGCTTACCTTTATCAACACCATGACAAATTCAATTGCATCTTCAACGCTTCCATTCATCCACAATATCAAATCGATATATGAAGTATTATTGACTGCAAAATTCTTCGAACTTTTAAAGGTTCGAACTATAGCGCCATGCTATTTCACTGTCCAATTCACTCAGAACGCAATCAATACAACATGATTTTCACATGAACCAGTTTAAAATTAACTAGCCGTGCATTTCCTACTCACCATTGATCGCCTTCAAATTCATCTAATCCAAAAGGAATTCCAGCCAGCAAACTCCACGAGTGTTGCGAAATTTTCAAGAAATACCATAACGATTTCTCTGCATTTAACTCTAATTTCTCTCCATGGCTTCTTCGCCCCTTTTGTGCTCACTTCACCATCTTGACATTTGGATTTCTCACTGATTACCGTCTAAAAACTGCTTCACTTACAATTACACAATCCCATTTCATCAAATTGAATCTTTCAGTATTAGATTTATGTGCCGATACATTGTTAATTTAATTAGACCAGGTTTCATTCCTCTCCAGGAGCACTTTCTGTTAATCTGACTGCTTATTGGATGCCACACCAAATCATCTCCTTTCTCTAGCCGCTCGAACCTAAATTCTTCCCACAGGCATGAATTGCAAATCAAACAATATCAAATTCGTGGCTTAAAATCTTATATTGCAGCACTGCTCGTCTCCATAAAACCGTGTGAACCTTTCACCTGATTTCAGCCAATTTAACAACACAGAATATGTGAATTCAAAAACCGGATTTCATTTCCGCTGTAAACACTGCCACCAATTCGATTTCAAATCTGCGCCTTTGATACACATTAAAGTCATTCAAATGTAACTTTGCTATACTATTTGACTTCAACACTGCAAATCAACTTGGAAACATTCTCTCATTTTTACAATTAATAATCGACCTTCCATTGATGCTTCGAATTGCCGTTTAAACTTATGGCAATCACTGTGGATGCTGTCTGCTTATCTCACACCTGCAATCATTAATTCTTCTAACATTGACTTTAAAATCTCTGTTCCTACTTAAGATTTGCACTTTTCATCCAGAATTATATTGGTGCTTAGTAACAGGAAATATGAATCGATCCTATAGACAGAACTTAGCGCCATTCTAATGCAAATAGAGGTTTAAATTAACAATTTCCATATCAATATCGATACACATAAATCGATCTTACAAATTCTTTTATTGCACACTTCCTTCAATCGATCTCTCCAACGATCGATACCTCAAATCATATATATAAATTTAGCCAGAAACACATACAACTTTCACAATCAATCAACCAATGTATATATAATCTGAAACAAAACAAATTACTTACAAACTCTTGTTGGCCAGATATTCGAGATCTGTGGCCCTTTACAATCGCCCGAAGGCTTTCTCTCACTACTCACACTCACACTCTTCCTGCAACTATTCAAGTGTCTTTTCCTCACAAAAACCACTCATATTTATACATAAATAATGCATTTAATTCACTCAAAAAATCTCTCCACGTAATCCTCAACTAAATCTATATTTTAGGTGTGGACTCAACAAAGTCCAATACATAGAATTCCTAATCCCAAATTTTGCTCCTAATCTATTTCTCTCATATACTTTTAATTAATAAAAGAATATTTACAAAATTCTCACTTTTCCAATTTATCTCCTATTTAATTAATAAAATAATAAAAAATGTCACACCCCCCTTTATTTACATAATTAAAATGGAAATTGGCCTTGATGCTCCTGCATTAAAATATAATACAAACTCTAAGGCAAACCATGTACATTTCATTTCTCCTTTAAACTCTAGGCAAGAAAAACTTTCAGGCATGTCATTTATAGATGTCATTTCTCCAAAAAAAATTAAGGCGAACTTTAAGGCAAGCCATGTACATGTCATTTCTCCCATAAACGCAAGGCTTTCTCCCATAAACTCAAGGCAAAATTTAAGGAAAAAAATGTACATGTCATTTCTCCCATAAATTTTAAGGAATTTGCAGTGTTTTGGGAACCATGTACATGTCATTTCTATGTAATTTCTCCTTAAACTTTAAGGCATTTGCTAGTGTTTTGGGAACTATGGACATGTCATTTATGTGAAATTTCTCCCATAAACTTTAAAGAAAAATTTAAGGAAAACCATGTACACGTCATTCCTCCCATAAACTTAAGCCAAACTTTAAGGAAAACAATGTACATCTAATTTCTCCCATAAAATTTAAGGCAACCCATGTACATGTCATTCTCCCATAAACTTTAATTTATTATATTTTTTAAACTTAAGGCAAAATTTAAGGAAAACCATGTACATATCATTTCTCCCATAAACTTTAAGGAAAACCATGTACATGTCATTCTCCCATAAGCTTTAATTTAAAATATTTTTCATGAAAATGCTAGTGTTTTAAGGAAAACCCTATTTCCAAATTGCAAAGGAACTCGTAACTCTACTGAAAACTCTACAAATATTAACAAGAAGTTTCATCTACGATAATTTGAGTATCATCCATTTGATTCTAGGTAGATGCTCTTTGGGACATTGGATGGGGAAGTCGTTGTGATCAATCGTGGAAGGGGTAAAACTGTTGGCCACGTTGAGTGAGTTGGAGTAAATCCTAGTATTCTTGGATTCCGTTGGCTCAACAATGACCCTTCCAAGACAAAAACAGTAGAAATCTTGCCACTTACACATATGAAGAGTTTGAGCAATTAACATCTGTCCATATTAATGCAACAAATAATTATTTCCTCACTAGTGGATATTCAAAACAAGTTTCTCTATGTGAGGTGTCCAGTGGAAAACAGTTAAAGTTTTTGAATATCTCCAACGTGAACATAAAAATGAGGTAATATTTTCTCATTATTCCCCATACTTGTTTGCGACTTCATCATTTAATTAGGAAATCAAATTGTGGAACTTATGACAAAATCCTACACATACTTTATATACAATAACCAACATAAGAGGGAATGTGAGTGTGTGCTTTACTCGTGATGATCATTATATCCTTTCCTCAGTTGTTGATAATGAGGTCAAACAACATTTAGCTATGGATGGGAGGCTATATATGAAGTTTCACAATGCTCCTACATGAAGTTCTTAGAACTATACACGATCATATTACATGAAAGGAAGGGATTACATTATTAATGGGATTTTATCACAACGTTGTTCACTATTTTAAATGTTCCTAACAATTTACCTCTAAGTTGGTTGGAGAAAGAACAAACAATATTTGAACATTTTTTTGAATTTCTTCCATATAATTAGAGAGAAAGGGTGGTTTAAGCATTTTAAAAAAGCGTGAAACTAGAATAGGCTCTGGAACACTTTTGTCGTGCAAGAAAAACAAACTAGGCACAAGAAATGGTAATTCTATTTCATTTTCGAGTTCTATTCTTGCCGCCAAAATGGCCCTTTGTACATTCCGAGCCACTTACCATATCTCCAAATTGATAAGGAACTTAAAAAAAAATCTACAACGATTAACAAGGATTGTTGTCCTAGATAATTTGAGTATCATCCATTTGATTTTAGTTTGATGGTCTTTGGGACTTTGGATTGGAAAGTAGTTGTGATAAACCATGTAAGTTGTAAAATTGTTGGCCATGTTCAGTGAGTATGAGAAAATCATATTATTCTTGGAGTGTGTTGGATCTTGTCTTTATTTAAGATAAGTGATTTTGGATTTTACTGTTAAACTCGATTATATGTTATAATTTAGGTTAGATGGAATTGGATTTGCTAATGCCTCTGCTCTCAATTCCCTACGGATTAAATCTGACTTGCCATGTTCCAATTTGTGTATACTTAGAAATATATATATCACCTTTGCCTTTCCACGCGTGGAAGTCAGTTTGACAGTCGACATGTATCAAACGGTCGCAAAGCATTAAGTCAAACATCCCAAGCCGGTCACACAATACTATTCCTCCCTGTGTGCAGGCATTCAACCCCCAAAGTTCTTAAGCCGTCTGCCCTACGAACGAAGGATCTGTCAACGGTCCACGTTACAATTAATTTGAATTCAATTCAATATGCAGATCGATTGACCATCTCACATCTAAAAAAAGGTGTCTATTTCGGCTCCTCGCCCTGTCCGTCTTGTATTTATAGAACAGATGATATCTCAATGTGAGGAAGAGTAATGTATTGTATGCATCCACCGACTATATGATCTGCATCCACCAAATCACTTTTTCGTAACTCTCATTTCCGACCATCAATCATCTAACCGAACCGATCAATCAGCTGAAGACACATTTATTAAAACGATGATGCCATTACCGAAGAAAATGCTAAATGATGTGTCCGTTATTCTGGTTGCCTTACTTATGTGCACGTTGTCGTTTAAAGTTATTCTGGTTGCCTTACTTGTGGTTGCTGCTCGAACTCAACCCACCCAACACTTTCCAGGACCGCATAAAAGCAGCAATGATCAAATGCTTGAAGGTGATGGTCATTCTGGCCATCATCACAACCGCCTACTCGTGCTTGCTGATCCTAAACCCAATCCCCATCTTCCAACTCCTTCACACCATCGTAACGTTCATTCTTCCGTTCAGGCGTCAGCAGCAGGAGAACTGTCTACGTGCCCTCCAGCTGCACCTCAGTGCCCAATACATGCTCCAACTCCTGGATGTTGCACTGCAAAATCAAAGCAGGTGCAGCAAGTGAAGGCTAATCCCTCTATAGTGCTTGCTGATCCTAAACCCAGTTTTCATCTTCCGTTAGGGGCGTCAGCAGCAGCAGAACGTTCTAAGTGCCCTCCAGCTACACCTCAATGCCCAGCCAATGCTCCAACTCCTCGATGTTGCCCGGCGAAATCAAAGGAGGCTAACGGCAAGGCGGAGTTACTTGGGAATTATGGGATCTCCAATGATGTTCGAAAGCACGCGTCAGCACATCATATTAACAACAAACTAACAAAGTCGAAGGATGCCGGTTTAACGATTCAGGAGCTGCTCACACTCGATCGTTTAAATGCACCAGGAAATTGATTGGCTCTTGAAGCAAGGACAATTTCTCACACCACACGGATCCCCTCCCGCTATGCATAATATCGATGTTGCCCGTGGACCTATTTCTTTCTTTTTGTGCGGGTAGACTATTATCATAATCATCCGCAATAATAAATATCATTGTATGTATATCGATTCATCATTTCATAGCATTAATAAAAATTGTTTGATATTCCTGCTTTTGTTAATGGATAACTTTGAGGTGATTTAATAGATCACAATCGTGCACTTGTCATTGCTACTTGTCAAGCAAGTCACCATGTTCCAAGTCCTTCGCATTGGAAGTAATATTCTTCAGTGATGCATTAACAACTAGATGACTTCATATTTTCCATTTACCATTTTAATCAATGACTTCATATGCCTTCCATCACTTTAATAAAAAATACTACTTATAGATGCTATAACTGTCTATCAAGAGAAGAGTAGCAAGTGGAATTTAACGCTATGGTTGTATTAATGAGAGTTTACCAAATTTCTACTTAATATTAAAAACATGTGTTAATAATTAGAAAATTACATTAATAGATCATGTTAATCTACCTGTTAAATAGAAGGTGGAGCTCTGGTGGAACTTGATAATGGCGGCATTTGTGAACCCTAACCATTGATGCGTTTTCCTCCATTGATTGTTTCCTCATTTGGCGTTCTGGTCTTGTGACCCATGGCTTCCTGCATGCGGGGCCAACACATGTCGGGTTTCACAACTCACCGCCTATGATTACACTTGGCTTGAAGACATGCCCTAAAAGGGTCATTTTTGAAGACATAATTTTTTTAATGGTTTTATATGGTTTTTGAGATAATTTTCAAACCAAGTTTATTTTTTAAAATGAGGAAATGAGGAGAACTCAGTTATGATATTTCCAAGGGTTACAAAGAATCAGACGATGTATGGTTGATGTTATAAAGCTATATTTTTTGTTTTTTGGCTTATGAAAATGTCTTAGGCTTTATGACTAGGTTTTGTATGTATGAAAAAACGGGTATCTCAGAAAGGTACTATTATATTATATTGATGAACAAGTTGTTGTGATGAATATGTTGATTGATGAATAAGGCTTAACAACATTGGTAGTAGCTTAATGAGAAGTTTGTGACAACTTGATGAACAGACTTGTGACAATAGTGTTAACATATGTTTCTCAAAACTTATATTATTTATGATGCTTGTTGATCGTGTCTAAAATATTGTTGAAAGTTTTCCAATATAGATTGAAGGAGATGAGTGCCTCCACTGAGGTCGGTTACTCAATTATGTTACCGCCTGCAACATTTAGAGGTTGGTTCATTAATCAATTTATTTCCTACAAAATTCATATGTTGGTGCCTTAATCAGGTTCTTTCCCATAACATGTTAGTGTTTGCATCATTTCGGGGTTGATTCCTCAATTTGGTTGTAGCTGAAACCTAGTTGGTACTTGTATTTTTCAGGGAATGGTAGTGATGCCAGGATACTGGGTTAAACATATCCTAGCATATATAAACTCGTGTGCACTTCCTTCAACATGAAAGCTCTCACATAAATTCTTCATTAAACAAATATTTGCAACTGCTTAAAATGTACATAAATAAAAGAGAGCTTATACAAACACAAATATATTGAGATATAAATACACAAGAAATTCCTTGGCCAAATATTATAGTGGATGGCCTTTCGGATCTCGGTCCTTTACAAAAAGCTCTCAACCCATTTCTCACTCTCTTTGTATTCCTCACTTCCTCACTTATATTTCTTCCTCACACAACCCTCCTATTTATACATAGACCTGAATTTATTCCACTCCATAAATTCCTCCACACAAATCTCAACTAAAATCTAAATTAGATTTATCCCTTTTTTAGGCTCAACTAAGTCCCGTTTATGGAATTCCCAATCCCTAGATTATCTACCTCATTCAACTCCACTCATATCCTTAATTATTTAAGGAATATTTACAATAATCCGCACATTTATATTTTCTCTCTTAATTTATTAAAAATGAGAAAAATAATTAATAAGATAATTTAAACACTTCACCCCCTAAATTACACAAATGAATAATGAAAATTTAGCTTTGATGCTCGTGGATCAGACTCCCCATGTTGAGAAGTTTCCATAGACTCTTGTCTATGAGGTTTGTCACTTTTCTGTAATAATGTGACAACCACAAGTCGTGATGACTTGCTCCCTCCAGGATTCCAAACTCTGTTTTACCGCTGGTCCTTCAAAATATCAACTCGATTTGGTAACTCATCACTCACTCTATCAATCGGATTCCATCGGCTTCTCCAACACTTTCTTTCGCCAATTCCTCAGAGTAATTCCTCTTTGTACAATGCTTTCATCTCCAACTATGCTGAACACTCAACTTTATGAAGCGAAGAATAATCAAGAGTTTCTTCTTGATCACAAACATAGTATTTTATTGCTTTTATAGCAACAACTTTCTCGTCGAATGTTGTACTTGCATTCACCAACAAATTGTTAGTTTTAAAAAGATAAGACCTTTTGGTGTCTCTATGGACATAACTTTCTTGCTACTCCTGATCTTCCATCTCAACTCCAAATAATTTATGTTCAATTTTTGTGATTTCGACATCATATTTGTTAATGTCAGTCTTTGTACCTATAGTTACATTATTATCTGAAAAGTGATAACTTTCACTCAACTCTATAAATGTTAAAAACATTTCACCCCTTTCATGCACAATAAGTGTGATTTCTTCTGGATTAGGTTCTGCAAGTTTTACTTCTCCATCAGGTTATTTAAGCCATCGTTCCAATAACTCAATTTCCAGGTGAAATATTTTCAGCATTTCATCACAACCTTCATTCCCAACTTCATTCTTCTTCTGGAAATTTTTCTGTGTTGTCCTGGTTTCTATTTCATCACATTGTAAAATTGTGTCAACAAATTCATTAAAAAAATACATTTGTTTAACTCATTGGAATATTTCTTCGGCATTTCCACTATGCTTCTGCTCCATAACAACTTCAACTGGCTGTCTTACCCCACTTTACCTTCTTTCTCATGGTCCAACCATGTGTCTGGTCTTTCACATTTTTCTGCAACAATTCCATTAACAATTCAAGGTGAACTCTTATCTGAGCCTTCTCCCACTCATAATCTTCATCAGTCAACTAATCACATATGCCACTTACCTTGGCATTTTCCCTCTTCTTCCTTCTGTTGTGGTCTTCATCAGATCCTCGGAAATGACTATCAACAGTCATCTTCTCCTCATTTGTGAACTTCATCTATTCACGTGTGGATTTCATTTGAATCCACTTTTCGGCAAGTCTTCCCACTTTCCATTCAACAATGCAAGATTTCTTTTGGCGCTTGGTGTCTTTTGGTTCTCTGTCGTGGAGTCATTTCTGGCAATTCTCTTGCTTCACTTTGCTGCAAACAACACTTTCGTAACTCATGTGTTACAATGACCAATTCTTTGGGTGTCGAGCTCTGCCGGTCATGCACCCAATTACATTCAAACATTTGACTTAACTTATGACTCTTTGAATTCAGAATTTACATCAACTCTTCATCTTGGAGAAAAATACTCAATCTTAACTCAAGCTATCCAAACTTTCATTTGACCCTAACATCTGTTTTGACTTCAAGGCTTGACCCAATAATTATGATAGTGGATATTTTGACTTAATTCAAGTTATACAATCCTCCAACAAATATACACCCCTAATACATTTTAGGATGTAAAATCTTCACTCTCTTTCATACTCCATTCTTATCAGTTTCCCATTATCATTTCACATGATGCTGAAGCCTTTAATCGAAATGAAATCTGTGTTTTCCAAGATTTCTTTTATGGTGAAAAGAAATAAACCATCCAATTTTCAACATTCAATGAATTATCATACCTCATGCTCCCTTCAAGGTTATTTAACAACCTTTCCCTTGCATTTACAAATCTCTCAATTTCACTTTTCTGTGCCGTCTTTGTCATTTTGAATACTCGCATGCCCTTCATACCATAAGCTCATTATTTTAGTGCAAACATTTTCTTCAACTTTCATGCACCATACAACATCAATTCAAATATCTACAAATGTGTACAGAGAACATGTTTTTAACCCCTCCGATGAATAATGTACAACTCATACATCACATCCATTATCAATAACACCTCCTTAGATGCCGCCACATGATGGTAAAAAAAAATATTTTACAACATCAAGAAATTATGTTTTCAATCACAAATCAAAAGAATTCTCCTTTTTCCAACTACAAGCTTTGGTCCAAAATGACTTAGCCAAGAACGTGAAGAATCCAAATTATGCATAATAAACCCTCTCATAAAAATGCATAATTCTTTTTATATCACCCAGGATTAGCACATTTTTTCTTTCATTTTACATTAATTTATACCTTCACATTTGCAACATTTCCACTCTTTCATAACATTTACAAAATATCATCTTCTAGAGTATGGCAAGGAAATATAATCATCTAGATTTTAAAATACCTCTACTCAATGAATATTGATTCATTCAATGAGCACTTACCTTGAATCTTCTTTTGGTTGAAATGATCCAACCCTTCTCTCAACTATTCTTTTAGGAATACATTCAAGCCTCTACTGACTTGCTTCGAACGCGCAAGGTCCATTTTCTCCCCAGCAAATAAATCTCTTCCAGAAATTTTCTAACATAAATCTTGCAGATAATGTTAGAAACCTTCAAAGTACGCACAATCTCCCCTCTTAGCTTAAGCCAAGTTCCCTCATCTCAATCTCTTCAATTTCAATTTCTTGCTTTAAAAACATGAAACCTTAATTTAACTGAATATCCTTTCAAGATTACATTCTCTAAAAAAAATGTACATGAATTATTTGTAAAGACTTTACCTCGATTAATCCCAGTGACCTTTTCTTATGCTGGAAGGTGGTACCATAGAAATACTAGATCCATACCTTGAATGTTCCACTGGAGCTGCACCTCTTTCACAAGCCCCACACATGCCTTTTTTTTAAGTGCATTGGTATGATTGTCTTCCAAAAATTTGATGTAGAAAGCACAATTTCCACTTCACAATTTAGTATAAAAAAAATTTCAATTCTACTAAGTCCCAGATTCACTCTCCAAACTGGTTCATTCCTGATCATTCTATGTGTGTTTATATTAATTATAACATATAACAAATGGAACAAAATTTTTTTGCATTATCAAATGTGGAATCCGTTCTTCAAAAAAAAATCATTTACTTTGTATTTCTGGAAGTGTTGCCATTAAGCCACCGATAATGTTTCTCTACATTGCGGTCAAGGTCACTAGAATATCGCAGTCCCTACACATATGCCAACGCATATTTGGCAGGAGTATTAACACTGGATTTATATCCTCGATTCCCATCTATGCCTCCTCCACACACAGAAAAACACCATGATTTCACGCAGAGGTTATCTCCCTTCTCTAATTTCTGATTTGCACCAGCCCAACCAGGCACCACTGGCTCTCCAAGATCCAGAAACCATCATCATTGGAATCTGTGCTAGCTCCACACTCAGTTCTCATCGCGCCAACAATTCTTCACGCAATGACTATGCCAATATACCCAGCAATGTCAACTTAGTTTCTATGCCTAGATAACCAGAAAATGTCAACGCAAATAAAATATCGATATTTATATCTTGGATCCACAGTCGTATTAGCTTGACTGTACTAAACTCAACGTAAATGACATACCACTCTGCATTACTGGAAATTCGAACTATATATGCTAAAATATGAAACCATGAACATGGTGACTGTGTACCCATTTGAATAGCGTTGCATAGTTATATAGTTATATTAATAAAACCTAAACAGTACAATTCTTCCAACGTTTTAACGTATTGCTTGAGGGTCCTTGCCTGTGTCCACACCAAGGCCGCACTCCACTACCGCGCTTTAAAACTGTGTATCACCCTCCACAACGAAAATCATCTCCATGCAATTTCCATACTAATCTATGGCATATCAATATACTTGCAGATTCAAAACAAAATGTAGAAGATGCATATTTCTGGCTCTAAGAACGAAATGATGCCAGGATACTAGGTTAAACAAATCCTAGCATATATAAACTCATGTGCGCTTCCTCCAACATGAAAACTCTCACATATATTCTTCATTAAACAAACATTTTCAACTCCTTAAAACGTACATAAATAAAATAGAGCTTATAAAAACAAAAATATACTGAGATATAAATACACAAGAAATTCCTTGGCCAAATATTACAGTGGATGGCCTTTTGGCTCTCAACCCTTTACAAAAAGCTCTCAACCCATTTCTCACTCTCTCTTTATTCCTCACTTCCTCACTTATATTTCTTCCTCACACAACCCTCCTATTTATACTTAAATATGAATTTATTCCACTCCATAAATTCCTCCACACAAATCTCAACTAAAATCTAAATTAGATTTACCCTTTTTTAAGCTCAACTAAGTCTCGTTTATGGAATTCCTAATCACTATATTATCTACCTAATTAAACTCCAATCATATCCTAATTATTTAAGGAATATTTACAATAATCCTCACATTTATATTTTCTCTCTTAATTTATTAAAAATGAGAAAAATAATTAAAACACCTCACCCCCTAAATTACACAAATGAATAATGAAAATTTAGCTTTGAGGCTCCTGCATCAGGTTGTCTCTTTCTGGATGGTTCTAATAAAAATCATACATTTGATATGAAATCTTGAAGAGGAGAGAATTTTTGGTTTGCTCCCATAATGCTTTCCACATAGAAAGATAGTCTTCTCATCTGTTGATATGATAATTATTACTTGATCCTCAAATTTATTCAATGATATAATGGATTATATTTACTGAAGCACTATTATAGATTTAGTTGCAAATGAAATGATTTTGAAATTTTGAAATGGAAATTACATTGATCCAACCATCTTGATAGTGTAATATCCAAGTCCATCTCAGATATGTTGCATTGCAAAATAAAAGGAGGAGAAACAAGTGAAGGCTAAATACAAAGCAGATTTATTAGTGCTTGTTGATCCTAAACCATATCTCCACCTTATAACTCCTTCACACCAACTTAAAGTTCATTTTTCCATTGGGGTGTCAGTTGTAGGAGAACCTTCTATGTGCCTGCCATTGCACCTAAATTCCCACCCAATGCTCTGACTCCTGGATGTTGCACTACAAATTCAAAGAGCCTAACAACAAGCAGTAGTTAAGTAGGAATTATGGGAACTCCATTGATGCTAAAATTAACGTGTGAGCACATCATACTAATATCGCAGTCGAAGGAGACTGATTTCAGGATTAAGTAGCTTCTCACACTCAATCCTTTAAATGTAAAAAGAAATTAATTGGCTCTTGAACCAAGGACAATTTCTCACACCACACGAAACCCCTCCCTCTATGCATACATATTTATGTTGCTCGTGGGCCCCTATTTCTTTCTTCTGTGAAAGTACATTATTTTTATAATCATTCGAAACAATAAATGTCATTGTATGTATATCATTCCATCATTTCATAACATTAATTAAAATTGTATGAAATCTTTTAGCAATGCATAAAATCATTTATATTACTTCTTTTGTTAATTGATCACTTTTAGGTGATAGTCCCGGTGGACATAATCTAAAATATTGACTTATCATTGCTACTCATCAATATAATCACCATATATTCCTTCAATCACATTAACAAAAAGTGCTACTTATAGTTTTTATAATGGTTTACGAGGGAAGAGAGTAGAAAGGGAAATTTAATGTATAATGATTTCCGAAGATAAAGTTGTATTGAACTTTTGAGAATATGTTTCAATTTCTTGAGTTGATGTGAATGGAGGCTAATAATAGAGAGAGTTTAAAGGTCATGAAATACGTTAAATTTTTTCATACTAATAATCTAATGTTTATTCTTGCACTAGTGCATCAACAACAAGATGACATCATATCCATCCACCACTGTAATGAATGACATCATATTCCTTCCATCACCTTAATGAAAAATAATACTTATTTATTTTATAATTGTCTATCTAGAGGAGATCAGCCAATGAAATATGTAATGTATAATGATATTTGAAGATAAAGATGTATTCAATTTTTGAGAATAATCCTTAGTGGCTTTTGTGCATGTGAATGCTAGTCACTAATAGAGATGGTGTAGAGGTCATGAATTATGTAATGTTATAATAGTAAACATAATATTATATAAACAATGAATTCATATATTTGACTCACAATATTTAGATACACTATAGTTTAAACATTGTGCAAACAAATTATACATGCTCTTTTTATGTGTTGTAAAAAATTAGATTTCCACTAATGTATATATATATATATATATATAGATAATAAATCATGCGAACATGAAAAAATTCATTAATCAATCATATAAATAATATCAATATTTTCAACATATTGCATGAAAACTCATTTATTATTGCTATACTTCAAGATATATAGTAATCAAGATTCAACTTTTTTCTCAATTTGTTTATAGGAATATTCACATCATGACATGTAGTAAAGATGAATAATAAGGACTTATATGTGGAGGTCAAGGTTATCCTCACTATAGGCATAAAATAACCATGTTTATTTCTTTGATCTAACAACAAAAACATGTTCCTAAAATTATAAAAGATCCACAAATGAAATAGTACATAACAATAAAGTCACAACTTGGGTAAGCTAAAATGAGCAAGAAAAATTACGAAAATTGATTTTTTATATGAGAGTGACTTAAGCTATTCTTATGACAAAATCGAGTTTGATATATGGTTGGGTAAGGTATAATGGGAAAGAAAAATTAATAATATTGATTTGTTATGTGTTAGTGAATTAATATATTCTTATGACAGAATTGAGATTGATATATGCTTGACATTTGTTTATTAGTCATGCAAAACTTTTGTCACTTAGAATAAAATATTCTGCATTTTTATGTTGGTTAATTTGATTAATGGTGTTTGATCTTAGAATTTTTTTATCCATATTGATAATGAAATTATTTCAGATTAATAACATCATGAAATTATGGTTACTCCTGATTAAAATAAAGGTCGCAACAAACCAAAACCCACTCATTGAAACACTAGTCAATATTGAATAATGATTTTTATCATTTCAACCTCTATATTTAATTTTGGTTGTTAAATAAAACAACTGTCATCACCATTTAAATAAGAGAAGAGCATAACATTATACTAACCATAGAAAATCCCCCACCCCCCGCACCCCCCCCCCCTGCTCCCCCCCTTCTCTGTCACAATAATGATATGAATTGTATGGAGAGTGGGTTTTGATGCCCTTCTTAGAATCTTCCATAGATCTATATGAACAAGCCCACGAAGAAAATTATATCGATGGTATCAAGTAACGATCATGGATAAATGATTATATCTAGAAAAAGAAACACATACAACTCACAATAACATTTGGTAAACTGAACAAAAAACAAACAAACATTATTATTTTGGGTTTGTGGAAAATTCTGAAAACCCAAGCGTAGAAAACATGTTGCTATCCCATTAAAAAAATAAGGATCAAAATTTGTTTATATAGCGTCTAACAAAACTGAAATCTCACATTCTTGAGAGTGCTCCTTCCTCAAATTTTATGAGAATAGATGGCAAGCATCCCTGCTCATATCTATTGTTTCTTCCAAAGCCACAAATACAAGAATTCTTACATATGATTAACATGTCTCGTGGTTATTTGTACAATGGGCTTCCTATATTGACGTTCTCCTAGAAAAATAAAACTCATCACAATGTCCCTATAAACATGATAGGTCAACTAGATGAAAGAAAAATGTCCACTGTTGCGAGGACTTGCAACATGAGAATTAAGGGATGAGCACCTTGATCTTCCATTACCCTTTTCAATCAGAAAATTTCCTCCCTTTTGGGAAATGATTATTTATTCTCCAAGCAATATCCCATTATGCATGACAGCCAATCCACAATCCTTTCCCACAAGCTGAAATCTAGATCTGAAACAATCACTTCCTGTGCGTTTTCTCCAAGCTTCGAGTTGAGCTCATGGCATCAACTGCCTTCTCCCATATGCCTTGGTCTAAGGATAAGCCAAGCTATAGGGTTGCAACAACTAACCCTATCTGTACCAACTGAAGGAACAAAAGGAGTTACCATTGATGCAACGGAAACTGGTGACCCATAAAGATCATGTATCATAACCAACCATCATTTCCGTTGCCTCACATCCCTCTCGCTACTGCTACTGCAGGAGCTTAACCAATCCCTGTTACTCAAATCACATTGGATTACTCTACAACAGAAAAAAAAGGAGTAATCATAATCAAAAGAAATCCCTACTAATAAGAACAAGAACATGCAACCATCCATAGAAACAAGTACATACAAAGGAAAAAAAAACATACAACAATCCCTTCATCGGATCCAAAACATGACAATATATTTTGACAACAGAAATAGAGGTGGTAACATAGGTTTCATGAAAAATTTCAAGCTCATAACATGCTTCAGAACAGTCAACCTCCAACCTAGTTCAGCAATATATTTCATGGGGTCAAGGCTTGAGATGATGTCCAACAAAACATTACCAAAATAGAAGATACCAAAGCTCAGTATATTGGCCCAAATGTCTTTAACTTTCTTGTTGTGGTTTAGGCTTCTAAGGAGTATCTCTTATCCATCTGTGAGCAGAATGTCTCTAATTAAGCAATAAAGAAACTGTGAAGTAAGAAGCAGTCTTTTCATTACATTTTGAATGTGAACTCTAACTATTAGTTTCATCTTAAATATTAACTATTAATCTAATGGCCTAAAAATCCTCAATTATCTAGCATTCTATCTGATGGTTCAAATTGGTAGAGGGTGGCAACTTGGAGAGGTGTTCTCAAAGGAAAACACCTTATGGTGTAGAAATGGTGGTTGTACAAAGAAATTAATTTGGCTTACTAACTTTTTTATTTTGTCTTGGAAGTGAAAATTACCCACACCAAAACAATCAATACACTCACCACAAATTTGAGAGATTGATAGAAAACAAACTATAGGGGGCTTTATGCACGCTAAAAAAATGAACACAGGGTCATCATAAACTCTAGAGCTCGATGATAAGCCTAAAAAAAATGCTTTTAGTTGGTAGAGGGATGGCGTGAACCACTGGAAAAGGAAATAGTGTGTGAGCTCAAAAGCTTCTCTACCTCAAACCAAACAAAATGAATTATTGTACTTTTGCAAAGAGCCTTTACAGTAACAAATATAAATTATAGAGCCAAGTCAAAAGAACAAAGGGGTTGTAAATAATTTGATAAATATTAAAATCTAAACCAAACATCAATCTCACATTAAAAGAAAAAAACTCAATTTTATTTTCCTTAAAAAAGGCTGACCAATTTTCATATCAATCATCAATTGATCATTTTTATGGAGTTTTCCAAAAGCTTGCAGAACTGGAATATCCTCTGCACATCATCTGTATCATTGAAGTTCTCATACAACCTTTGTAAACTCTCTTGCAATGGGAAGAGGAGAGAAACAAGCTTTAAATAAGCTTGTGTCCTAAACTTATTTAGTTATGGATCCATTATTTCATTTGCGAGTCTCCATTTACATTTAATGCATTTCTAACAATACTCCCAACTAATTTCCTAATTTAATTTCTAAAGAATGACACTTTTCAAGATATCATATCTATTATAACTAATAGATATATATAGCTCTAAATAATTAATTAAATATTACAAGAAAAGTCTAAATAATTAAATAGCAATTAATGTAATTTACATCATATATCTAACAACCCTTTATATATATAGATATAATTTTAAAGTAGTTTTTAAATGATATTGAAAAAAAAAAAATAATATCTTATATGGCGACAAATTAGATTAAAATTATTTACTCTTTATTTCAAAATAAACATGCATATAATCATAATAAAATATAAAATTGTTTATATTCTATTCCTAATTACGTTGTCACTCTATCATGCGATGCTCATATTATTTCTCACCATTTGTTTCCTTGCTACACCATTCTTCTCTCACTTGTCAACCACCAACACTTGTCATGCGTGACCCTGCCCACTATTAGCTCCAACAAATACATTATCTTGACAAGAAGACTGAATACTGAAGTAGCAATGATAGCTATTTGTGTAACTCCTCTGATCCTTTTGCTTCTTGAGTTTCTTGGTTTTTCCATTAGTTTTCTCTTTCCAAGGAAATTCTAAATATCAAATACTGAAATAGCATAGATAAGTGTGTGTGCTTCGTATCTACTCCCATTCTTCTTCTTATTGGGTTTCTTGGTTTTTCCTGTTGGAATTTTCTGAGTAATTTCAAACGACAACACACATAGAGATAAAAAACTAAAATTTAAATTTCAGTCACAGAGATGAAATATGAAACTGCTATTTCATTAAAAATAAAACTGACTCTGTTACAACGTAGAATTCTTCAGAACAAGGTTCTGGATTCACAACAAAATTCTGTTGGCTGCTACAAACACACAGCGCTGCAATTTCCTTTTCTCTGTCTCTCTATATTTTTTGCAATATGGACACAGTGCTATATGTCTTTAGCCTTTGAGAAAATTATAATAAAACAGCAACTACAGTTTACAATGTGCTCACGGAATATTTATAGATTGCATTACAAAATGCATATATATTATAAATATCTCATATTTATAATATATATAACCACAATTAAAAAATATAAATAAAATGCGGTAAATAAAATTTAACCAACGTTAAAACTAAAACATATGGGGAAACTTAAGATTAGATTAAAACATTTAACTTTATCCTAAAGTTTTAAAACTTAATTCCTTTCATGCTTTCCGGGGGCTGCTTCAAAAGCCTTCCTGTGAGTTCCTTCACCCCCCTAAAACTATTTTGTTTTGTGAGGAGGTGGGTCCAGTGAGGAGTGATGTTAGCTCCTCCGAGGTTGCTTTCCCTCTGTTGCTTTGAGCTTTGCTACCCCCTCCGGAATGTTGCCGCCTCTGTGTTAAATGCAATTGGTGGAGTTTTAGTGCAGGTGGCTACTACAGATAGGAACAGAGCTTGCACCTCCTTTGCATTCATGCCGCCGCTCTTTGAACTCCCATCAGCCATTAATATGTTGTCTCTTCATTCCCATCACAATTTCTTCGCTGTCCTGCTGATCTGTGTGGGCAGTTGGAATTAAATTCCAACACTCCCCCTTAATTTCAACTGTTGGGTTTTCTTGCATACCCAGGCATTTTATGAAATAATTAAAACTCTTTAGCATTAATGGCTTTGTTAAAATATCAGCAAACTACTCCTCTGTTCTACAGTGCTATAAAACAATTTCACCATTCTTAACCAGTTCACGTATAAAATGAAATTTAGCATCAATATGCTTTGTTCTCTTATGGAAGACAAAATTCTTTGATAAAGCTATCGTTGAGCTGTTATCACAGTAAATGGTTGTGCTTTTTTCTTTTTCATGACACAAATCTCTAAGTACTCTTCTTAGCAATACTGCTTGGCATACTGCTACTGTTGCTGCCAGATATTCTGCCTCCGTTGTTGATAAAGAAACTATTGGTTGCATCTTGGAAGCCCATGAAACGACTCCCGATCCCAAATGAAACACATATCCAGATGTGCTCTTCTTGTCATCTACACTTCTAGCCCAATCATTGCCAATGTAACTAGTCAATTTAAAATTTTCAAATGAGGAGTATGAAATACCATACCCCTTCGTTCCATTCACATACCTAAGAATTCTCTTGGCTACCTGCCAATGAGTCTCTTTCGGTCTTTCCATAAATCTGTAGATTAAAATTACAGCGTGCATTATATCCGGCCTAGTTGCAGTCAAATACATGAGGCTTCCAACTATGCTCTTGTACAATGTCGGATCAAAATCCTTGATGCTGTCTTCTTTGCTCAATTTTAACCCCATGACAGTTGGAGTTACAGTTGCCTTGTTGTTCTGCATGTCGAATCTTTTCAACACTCCTTCAACATATTTTTCTTGGGAAATAAAAATCCCATTTTTATTTTGCTCTACTTCAATTCCAAGAAAATATCTCTAAAAACCCAAATTAGTCATTTCAAATTCACTCTTCGTGACTGCTTTAAAAGCAGCAATGAGAGAAACTTCATTGCCAGTAAAAATTAAATCATCTACATATAAAACAACAATAAGAATCTTACCATCATTTTCTCTTATGTAGAGTGTGGGTTCTCCATCACATTTCTCAAATCCATTTTCAATCAGGTAAGCATCTATTCTGCTGTACCATGCTCTCGGTGCTTTCTTCAGCCCATAAAGAGCTTTGTTTATCTTGCATACTTTGTGCTCTTGGCCTTCAATCTCATATCCTAGATGTTGTTCAACATATACCTCCTCTTTCTATACTCCATTCAGGAATCCATATTTAACATCCATTTGATAAACCTTCCATTTTCGTTGTGCTGCTATGGACAATATTGTTCTCACTGTTTCCATCCTTGCAACTGGTGCAAAGGTTTCTTCATAATATCTTCCTTGTTGTTGCTTGTAGCCTTTGACAACAAGTCTTGCTTTGTGAATTTCAATCTTTTCTTCAACATTGGTCTTGGTTTTATAAACCCATTTTACTCCAATGACTTCTTTACCTTTAGGGAGGTCCACTAACTCCCATGTATTACTCTTTTTTATTGCACCAATTTCTTCATCCATTGCTTCAATCCATTTTTCTTCCTTTACAACATCTTCAAAATGGATTGGGTCATCAACATGACAAGACAAAGAAAATAAAGAGCTTAGACCGACATTATCATTTACCTCTCCTTGTTCATAAATGTCACTCATATTTTTGAATCTCGTTCTTCTTGGTGTACTTGGAGTTCCACTTGAACTCGATGAAGTTTCAGTTCCCTGTGGTGTGCTTTAAGAAGGACTTCCTTGATCTCTCAAGGTTGTTCTATTTCTAGCTTGTGGTGTCGTTTGTTGTTATTACGGTGGTGGAGGAGGAGCTACCAAAGAAGGATTATTTGTTGTAATCTCTTCCTCTTCTTCTTCGTGAGACACACATGTCTTCACATTCACCATTTTCTCTAAGCTTCCATCCCAAGCTTCTTCTTCAATAAACTGCACATCTCTGCTGATTATAACTTTCTTGGTGGATGGATTATAGAGTTTGTAGGCCTTGGACTCATTACTGTATCCAACAAAGATACATTTCTCCCCCATACTGTCAAGATTCTTTCTCAATTGATCTGGGACATGTGCATATGTCACACATCTGAAAAATTTCATGTGGGTGACATGATGCTTTATGTCGCTCAACACTTCTTCTGGAATTATTTTCATGACACCTTTGGTTGGGCATCTATTCAAGATGTATGTTGCACAATTTGTATCTTTAGCCCAATACTCATTTGGCAAATTTTTTGCCTTCAACATGCTCCTTACCATATCCATGATGGTTCGGTTTTTCCTTTCTGCAACACCATTTTGTTGAGGTGTGTACCTTGTAGTAAACTGCTTATGAATGCCATTGTCCCTACAGAAACATAGGAACTCTTTGGAGATGTATTCTGCACCTCTGTCAGTCCTTAGCACTTTGATGTAGTGCCCACTCTGCTTCTCAACATGAGCTTTGAAGTGGCAGAATTGTTCAAATACTTCACTCTTCTGTTTCAAGAAATACACCCATGTCTTTCTGGTGTAATCATCTATGAATGTCAAAACATATTTGTTCCTAGCTAAATATGGCATTTTCATTGGTCCACACAAATCTGAGTGGACGATCTCTAAGGGTGCTTTTTCCCTTATACTCTTTCATGCTGGAAAGGTTTCTCTGTGTTGTTTGCCCAAGATGCAGCCTTCACAAAGGCTGTCCGGTTTCTCAATCAATGGTAATCCCTTTACCATTCCCTTTCTATGCAACAATTTCACGCCTCCGAAATTTGGATGTCCAAATATCAAGTGCCATAACCAATTTTCATCTTTCACTTCCTCTTGAATTACCTCTTGTGTTCTAGCTGCTACATTTCTTCCTTCCTTCAAGTATGCTCTGAGCTTGAGAGGAAACATCCTATTTATTGTCATCTACACCTCTGTAGTGACTTTATTTCTTGGCTGTATGTCCATGATTGTGCACACATCATATTTAAAAAATACATTGTAGCCCTTGTAAATGAGTTGTCCAATGCTCAAAAGATTACATTTCAAGCCAGGTACATAATATACATCTGGCACAAACTTCAGTTCTCCATTTCTTGCCAGGATACTCACTCTGCCTTTTCCCTTAACAGATATCTTACTATGACTTCCTGTTGTTACTTCAAATTTAACATTTTCATTAAGATTGGCAAACATTGTTATGTTTCCAGTCATGTGGTTGCTACAACCTCAGTCTAAGAACCATACATCATCTTGTATATCTTGTACTACATTACATGTTTACATCACATTCTTCTAGTTCTTTTCTTATTTTGTAAAATTAGCAATCTACCTATTATTCATGTCATTTTGCTTTTTCCTACATTCATTGGCATAGTGCCCATATTTCTTGCAATAACGACATTGGACTTGGGATTTATCATACCTTTGTCCATGAGCTCGATGTTGGCTTGAGCCTTCATTATGGTTCTATTTTTTTCCCCTTCCACTCGAACTTTTAGGGCTATTTCTTCCTCTATTTTGGCTTCTGTCTCTTCCTCGCTTGTTTTCTCTACCTTGACCTCTACCTCGGCCAAAAGACATTTGATTCTTAAAAGCTTGTTTCAATGAGGAATCTGTTCCTCTGACTAGTCTTTCTTCATGAGACATCAGGGATGCACTCAGTTCATCCACTGTAAATAGTGAGATATCCT
Source organism: Pinus albicaulis (assembly GCA_034641835.2). NCBI lineage: Eukaryota > Viridiplantae > Streptophyta > Pinopsida > Pinales > Pinaceae > Pinus > Pinus albicaulis. The sequence goes on from CM076576.1 coordinate 337,108,042, forward strand.
TTGTCTCTTCTATTGCCATTACTATGGCATCAAATCTTGAGGGTAGGCTTCTCAATATTTTCTCCACAATTCTTCTTTATTCAAGTGTCTCTCCATGAGACCTTATCTAGGTAACCAACACAATAACTTGAGTGAAGAATGAGTCTATACTTTCAGACTCTTTCATACAGAGAGCTTCAAAATCTCTCCTCAGCATTTGCAACTTTGTTGTCTTGACCTTCTCCATGCCTTGATAGGCTATTTTGAGAATATCCCATGCCTCCTTAGACTTTGTTGATGTTGCAATCCTTGGGAAAATACTCTCATGTACATATTGAAAAATATAGAAGAGCGCTTTGGAGTCCTTCTTCCTATTAGATTTTAACAAATCTCTCTGTGTTGTTGTCAAAGCAGCCAACGCTATTGTGTCTGCTGGTTCTGGGTAGCCATTCTCAACTGGCTCCCATATGTCCTGTGAAGCAAACAACACTCTCATCGTGATTGTATAATTGTCATGGTTCTTCTTGTTAAACTGTGGAAGTTGGGGATTCGTCAAGCTGGTGCCTGCTACTGCCATCGTGACTGTGCAAACATGACAGTTTCCTTGACTGTGTTTTAAAAAAACAAACAGAGGCTTTCTTTGCTGGATAAATCCACTTCAACAAACTTCTTACAGCTTCTACAATAAAGAGCGATCTCTGCTTCTTTCATTGAGTGCCTATACTAGCTCCGATACCATGTTGGAATTACTGGAAAATTTCAAAAAACAGAGAGGAAAATATAATTCCTCCTCTACAACACAAAGATTAAAAAAAAATCATGCACAGAGATGTGGAGTAAAAACTCTCTTCATTAAACTGCTAAACAATTACAGAATAAAAAAAAAAATCAGAACAACTCTGTTCTGTATTTACAAAATAAACTTCTGCTGGCTGCTACACACGCAACTCACTCTTTCACTATTTCACTCACAGCAAAAATTTCTATCTCTATCTCTGTCTTTGTTTTCTGCCTTTTGGCTAGAAATTACAATACACAGCAACTCACAAAAAAAATGCTCACGACATATAAGACATTACAAATATATATATATATATATATATATATATATATATATATATATATATATATATATATATTTGTAATATATATCAAAATATATATTTAAAAAAAAAATTAAAACAAATGTGTCGCGGTAACTAAAATTAACCCAAGTTAAAAAAAACCATTAAAACATGATGCGGCAAATGTAAACTAATCCAAAACATTTAAAATAAACTTTTCCCTTTATACTTTCTGGGGGCTGCTTGGAAGACCTTCATGTCATTTCCCTTCACCTCTCGGAATTAATTATGGTTGGTAAAGAGGTGGGTCCAGAGGTGAGTGACATCACCTCCTCTAGGGGTTGTCTTCCCCTTTACTACTAAAGCTTGGATGCTCACCTGGAATGTTGATGCTTGCTGGCTGTGTATTTAATATGGTTGGTGGAGAATTTAATGTTGGTGGTTGCTACAGATAACTACGCGGCTGCATGAAGATCAAATATGGAGATTGTTGCCAGCGTTCTTCAAACTCCTCACATCATAATTGATGTCGTTGCTTCTGCTGTCTCTTCATTCCCATCACAATTAATGTTTCCATCCTGCTACTCTGCGTGGCAATTAGAATTAATATTCCAACAAAACTGATGAATTATAAGTAGTAAGCATTAACAAAAGTTAACATGTCAAAATGTAGGGAAGAGTCTTCAACCTCGGAAGCCAGAAAAACAGCTAAGGGATGAACTATTATCATGATTTTGAGGAATGATATGCCCACCATATGCCTGAAAAAGAAAACCTTGAACCCTCTGTTCCTAGTGCTTCATGATACATTGACTGAGGATTATACATGAAACTAAAAATGTCGGTAGGGTTTTCTCACTTATGGAAACGAAAGCAAATTTAGAGTAATGAGCAAGGATACACCATAATTTTTTGTATCATCGGAGAGTGTACAATCGTCCGTAAGAGATGATACCTTATTATTTCCATATTAGTTTATAAACAATATCAAAAATATAAAAAAAAAATAATTTAGCATTAAAATTTAAAATATATTTTATAAAAAAATAATTTGAAAGTAAAATTTCCTTATTTTGAAAATTTCTAATTCTTATTTTATTTTTTCATCTATTATTTGGTTAAGATACCTAATTTAAAGTATATATATATATATTCAACTTGACTTCAAAAACCCAAAGTAATGTAAACATAGTAATGAATTTTCTTAAAAAATAGTTTTAACATGCGAAATCAAATGTTTTAAATCTTGAAATGCAATGTTGATGATACCTCATTAAAAATATATTTAAAAGGTCAACTCAATTTTTTCAAACAATAAATGCATTATTGATTATCTCCTTTGGAAAGCCTAAAATGTTATACCAATGTATTATCAAAAAGCCAAAATGTAGTGCAGTGTTGATTTGTTCCCAAAAGTAAAAAAAGCAGGAGTGAAGTGCATTTTTAGTTATAATGGTTGAAAAGATTTTGGCCCTCAGCATTGCATATAAAAATAAACAACCAATCTTGAATTCCATCTACAGGCATCGGTCCATTGCTTTATTCATGTTGCGACAACTTTCATTGCACGTGCTCAGTGCCACTGATCATGGGATTTGTTAAATGTGTAGAGAAAATTTTAAATTTTAACCACTACACACAAAATTCCCCAATTCCTATTGGATTTGTCTGACGAGACGGAGGAATTTCCTGGATGGCCAAAATTGGTCGGAATTCAGGCCAAAAAATTTAAGAAATATTACAGTAACAGTGTTTGAATCATGATTTTGATGGTGGAAATGGACTCAACACTATCAAAAACCTCTAGGGCACCCAAAAAATTAAATTTTGATAATTATAACGTGGATTTACAAAACCCCTGCCGAATTTTCTTAAAATTTTACCAGAATTTCCATGATTTTCAGGGTGAAAAATTAGTGTAGTTAGACTACAACATTCCTATTATATGAATGAGTGAAATTGGAATCCTCAGACAATAAAGATCTAAATATCTTTGACTCTCTATTATTTCCAATTTTAAAATCAACCCTAAAACAATATAGGTGTGCTTCATGGGAGAGAAAATGTTCTTCGTGCAACAAGGATGATGGAATAAACACAGTTTTTTTAACATGAATTAAAAGAAATTCACATGTTGTCATCACGTGCCCAATGAAATCAAAGAATGAAATGTTAAAATTTTAAAGGCAAGGGAAATTATTTTTCTCAACACACGGATTTCAGTCATAGTTGTTGAAATGACTTTATCCAAGACAACACAGTTGCGGGAGTTTACAGAGAGTTGCGAAACTCACTTAAGCCAGACCATATAGTTGTGGAAACTAAATAATGTGAGTCTTCATTTCAATATAGAGTGGCAGAGATTAAAATTGCATCTATAGGGGAAAAAATATAATCAAATAATTTTACTCACAGTGAAACAGAGTAAAACAAAGTGTTGTTGTAAGAATGATATGTGAAAAATTCCAGAACTATATCGATGCTAACCAAACTTTATATTATAACTCAAAACATGAAATACATTCACATATGGAGGCTCTAGCTCCCCCTTCATCAGTAAAACAAGAATTCTTACTGAGATTTACATTCATCAAGGTTGCTAAGTAACACACAGTAAAACCTGATTTCACATGCCCACCAAAATCCACTCCACCTTGTCTAATACATAGGATGTGCGGACATCATTTTCTGAACATTACATAAGTTCCATGAAGTAAACAACACTTGCGGATTAAATGTTTTTCCATACACTTTTACTAACCATGCATTAAATTTATATTTGACTTTAATAGTTTACTATGTTACGGAATGGGTAAAATGTACTCTAATCAGAACTTGTCCTTTTCTGCAAACTCAATTTTCAACCTGCAAAACATTCACTGAGGTATCCTGTTGTCATAAAATTAAACGCGGTTGTTGTGATTAATTTTCCAACACTCCCCCTTAATCAAAACTTCCGCCATTGACCATTTCTAAAAAATCTCTGAGATAAAGAACATTTTCACATGCCAATGGCTTTGTGAAGATGTCTGCATATTGTTCCTCTGACCTGGAATGCTGCAACACAGTCTTACAATCGTTAACTAATTCTCTTAAGAAATGATATTTAGAATCAATGTGCTTTTTCCTCTTCTGAAAAACAAAGTTCTTCGATGGTGCAATTGGTGAACTGTTATCACAGAAAATGGTGGTTGCTCCATCTTTCTTATGACATAAATCCTGCAACATCCTTCTCATCCAAACTTCTTGACACGTTGTGGTTGTTATGACGACATGCTTAGATTTTTTTGTTGACAATGACACTATCGGCTATTTTTTGGAAGCCCATGAAATCGCTCCTAGACCCAAATGAAAAACATATCTCGACCTGCTCTTTATGTCATCAACACTTCCTGCCCAATGAATGTTAATGTAACCTACCAGTCTAAAATCATTAGTTGTAGAGTACAAAACACCATACTCCTTTGTCCCATTGACATACTTTAAAATTATTTTTGCTTCCTTCCAATGTGTCTCCATGAACCTCGACACCAAACTCACCGCATACATTATATCTGGCCTAGTTGCGGTCAAATACATTAGGCTTCCCACCATAATTTTTTATAATGTTGGATTGTCATTGCTGCTGCAATCTTCCTTGCTCAACTTCAACCCCATGACAATTGGAGTTGGTGACGGATTGTTTTTATGCATATTAAACCTCTCTAAAATGTCTGAAATATACTTTGCTTGATATATAAAAATGTCATTTTATATTTGTTTTACTTCTATGCCCAAAAAATATCTTAAAAACCCCAAGTCAGTGATTTCAAACTCACTTTTCATGACTGCTTTGAAATCAACGATGAGAAAATCATCACTCTGTGTGAAAATCAAATCATCTACATACAAAACGAAAATAAGAAGCTTACAATAATCTTCTTTGATGTAGAGACTAGGTTCACAATCACATTTGTCGAACCTGTTGTCCATCAAGTAAGCATTTATCCTTCTATACCATGCATGCCGTGCTTGCTTCAGCACATAAAGAGTTTTCTGCATCCTACATACCTTGTCTTCTTGGCCTTTTACCTCATAGCCAGGAGGTTGTGCAACATACACCTCCTCTTTCAGCACTCCTTTCAAGAATGTTAATTTTAAATCCATTTGATACACCTTCTATTTATGTTGCGCTGGAATCCACAACACTATATGCATAGTCTCCATCCTCACGAATGGCGTAAATGTTTCTGCGTAGTCTCTTCCATGTTGTTGCTTGTGACAACTAACCTTGATTTATGCATTTATAGTTTTCTTTCAATTTTTCTCTTCGTCTTATATACCCACTTCACTACAATGACTTCTTTTCCTTGTGGAAGGTCCACTAACTCCCATGTGATGTTCTTTTCTATTGCTCCTATCTCTTCATTCATTGTCGTAAAGCATTTATCTTCTTTGACTGCATTTTCATTTATCTACTTGAAAAAATAATGAAAATAAATAATTCAAACTAGCACTATTATCAACTTCATCTTTCTCATAAATTTCATTTAAGTTTTTGAATTTTAGTCTTCTTATGCTTGTTGAAGATGGGCTTGGTGTTGCACTTGAAGTAGATGGAGTTGCAGATATTTGTGGTGTGCTTGGAGAAGCACTTTCTTGGTTGCGCTGCATTTTCCTATTATTTGTTGAGGGTACCACATGTTGACTACTTGTTGAGATTTTATAGGTGGAGGATTCACCATTGAGGAATTACTTGTTGCGGTCAATACCTCTTTGTCTTCATGTGACATACATGTCTTCATGTGACATACATGTCTTCACATTGACTGTCTTCTCTAAACTTCCATCCCATGCTTCCTCTTCTATCAACTGAACATCTCTGCTAATTATGAATTTCTTGGTTGATGGATTGTAGAGCTTGTATGCCTTGGATTCATCACTGCATCCAACAAATATGCATTTCTCCCCCTTGTTGTCCAACTTCTTCCTCAACTCATCCGGGACGTGTGCATACGCCACACATCCAAACACACTCATGTGAGTGAGATATTGTTTTCCTCCACTCAATGCCTCTTCAGGAACAATGTTAATAACACTTTTGGTTGGAAATATATTAATAATATATGCTTCACAAGCAACAACTTAAACCCAATAATCATTTCGAAAATGCTTTGCCTTCAACATACTCCTCGCCATTTCCATAATGGCCCTATTCTTTCTTTCCGCTAACCCATTTTTCTGAGATGTATGCCTTGTTGTAAACTTCTTGTGAATTCCATGCTCCCTGAAAAAACATAGGAACTCACGTGTAATGTATTCGCCACCTCTATCAGTCCTCAACACTTTTATGTAGTGTCCACTTTGCTTCTCAATAAGAATTTTGTAGTGGTGAAAGTGCTCAAACACTTAAATTTTCTGTTTTAACAAATAGAATAATGTCTTTCTTGTGTAGTCATGTATGAATGTCAAAATATAATGGCTGTCGCCAATTGATGATGTTTGCATTGGTCCACATAAATCTGAGTGGACAATCTCCAAAGGTGCCTTTGCTCTTATTGACATTCCTACTGGAAATGATTCTCTATGTTGTTTACCCAAGATGCATCCTTCACATAGGCTGTTTGGTTTTTCTATGAGTGGTAATCCATTCAGCATGAATTTTCTATGCAACAAATTCAAACCTTCAAAATTGAGATGACCAAATCTCAAATTCCATAACCAATTTTCATCTTTGACTTCTGGTTGGAATTTTTCTTGTGTGACAGTTGCTAAATTTCTTTCATCCATTTGTGAGTTTGTTAATATTAGTGCTTGAGCACCTTCTTCCTTCAAATATGATCTTAGCTTGAGAGGAAACATTCTATTCTTTGTAATGTAAACTTTTGCAGTCAACTCTCTACTATCCAAAATTTTGCACACCATTTTTGAAAAATACATTGTAGCCCTATTGCATGAGTTGTCCAATGCTTATGAGGTTATGCTTCAAACCAGGAACAAAATAAACATCTGAAATATACTTCTTCTCTCCCTTCTTTGTTAGAATGTCTACTTTTCATTTTCCCATGACTGAGACCTTGCTATCAGTCCCTAATGTCACTTATGATTTCACACTTTCATCTAGATTGGAAAACATTTCAACATTTCCAGTCATGTGGTTGGTACACCATAAATCTAAGAAGAATTCATCTCCTTGTTTTTCTTGTGCCACATTACAAGCTAAAAACATATTATCATGGTGTTGATTTTCCTTTATGAAATTTGCACTTTGTTTGCTACTTATATCATATTACTTCTTTCTACATTCATTTTCATAATGACCGTACTTCTTACAATAATGAAATTGAACTTGAGATTTATCATACCTCTGACCTTGTGCTTGATTTTGGCTTGGTCTTTGACTTGGATTTTGATCGTTGCCCCTTCCACTTGAGCTTGAAGGGCTGCTTCTTCCTCTTCCTTTGTAATTTTATCTTCCTCGACCTCTACCTTGACCAAATGGAACTTGTGTCCTAAAGGCATGCTCTAATGATGAGTTTGTTCCTTTGTTCAACCTTTTCTCATGAGACATCAATAATGCATGAAGCTCATATACTGAAAAAAGTGAGAGATCTTTTGTCTCTTTTATGGCCACAACTATGGCATCAAACCTTGCTAGCATACATCTCAAAAATTTCTCAACAATTCTCCTTTCGTCAAGTGTCTCACCATGAGACCTGATTTGGCTAACCAACCTAATTACATGTGTAAAAAATGAGTCTACATTCTTAAACTCTTTCATACAAATTATCTCAAAATCTCTTCTTATCCTTTGTAATTTTGTTGTATTCACCTTTTCCATGGCTTGGTAGGTTGTCTGGAGGGTATCCCATGCTTTCTTGGACTTCGTTGCTACTACAATCCTTAGCAAGATACTTTCATGAACTGCCTGAAAAATATAGAAGAGGGATTCAGAGTCCTTATCCCTGTTATCCCTAAAAAAATCTCTTTCTACTTGTGTCAAAGCATTGTATGCTACTGCATCTGCTGGTTCTTGGAAACCGTTCTCCACCAATTCCAAAATGTCTTGATAAGAAACGATAGCTTCATTTTTATAGACCAATAGTCATAATTTTTTCCATTAAACTCAAGTATTTGTGGATTAGTCAAGCTTGTGCATTTTGCTTCCATTTTCACTGTGTAGACAAATTTTCTTACTGTGTAAAAATTTTCTCACTACGTGAAAAATTTCTCACTGTTGGAGAATAAGTTCCACAAAATATTTTAGAAATCCCTTCTAAATATTTAGTAAAAACAATTGCTTTTACTGATATTTTAAATTGGCTCTCATACCATGTTTAAAAAAAAGGTTAAAGGCAAGGAAAATTATTTTCCTCAACACACAGAGTTCACTTAGAGTTGCAGAAATGACTTTAACCAAGACAATATAGTTGCGAAAGTTTACAGAAAGTTGTGGAACTCACTTAATCCAGATGATACAGTTGCAGAAACTAAATAATGTGAGTCTTCATTTCAATACAGAGTGGAAGAGATTAAAATCGCAACTATAGAGGAGCAAATATAATCAAATAAATTTACTCACGATGGAATAGAGTAAAACAGAGTGTTGTGGTAAGAGAAATACGTGAAAAATTCCAAAACTATATCACGACTAACCCAACTTTATATTATAACTTAAAAGCATGAAATACATTCACATATGAACTAGTCATGTGGTTACTACAACTAGAGTCTAAGAACAATACATCTTCTTGTTTTTCTTGTGCTACATTACATGTTAAAAGCACATTACTCTGGTTCTTATATTCGTTTGAAAAATTAACATTTTTCCTATTATTCATGTCATTTTGTTTCTTTCTACATTCATAGGCATAATGCCCATACTTTTTACAATAATGAAATTGGACTTGAGATTTATCATACCTTTGTCCTTGTGCTTGACCCTATCTTGAGTCTTCACTTTGATTTTGGTTTCCGTCCCTTCCACTTGTTGTTGCAAGGCTATTTCTTCCACTTGTATGTTGGCTTCTTCCTTTTCCCTGGTATTTCGATTTGCCTTGACCTCTACCTCGACTGAAATAAATTTGTGTCTTGAATGCATGTTCCAATGAGGAGTTTGTTGTTCTGTTCAGTCTATGTTCATGAGACATCAGGGATGCACAAAGCTCATCCACTGAAAATTGTGAAAAATCCTTGGTCTCTTCTATTGCCACTACTATGGAATCAAATCTTGAGGGTAGACTTCTCAAGATTTTCTCCAGTATTCTTCTTTCCTCAAGTGTCTCTCCATGAGACCTTATCTGGGTAACCAACCCAATAAAATGAGTGAAGAATGAGTCTATAGTTTCAGACTCTTTCATATAGAGGGTTTAAAATGTGAATGTATTTCATAAAACACAATTTAAAATTAATTAAACAACGCATAATTGGCGAATATCAATTGTACTAAAAAAATGGAAAAAATTCCATAAATGAAAGGGTTGTATATTTTTTTTTGTTAAATAACATTAGTGTCCTAGAAATGACGTGGATTAAAGTAAATTCTAAATACGTAAATAGCCCATACTTAACAACTATCAATTGTATGAAACAAAGGAAAAAAATTCCTCTAATGAAATAGCTGTATATGATTTTGTTAAATAACATGAGTGTTGTGGAAATGACGTGGGTTAAAGTAAATTATAAATACGTATACGTAACAACCAGTCGAGTAGTATCAATGGGACAGACTTTATGTTACAATAAAATTGGTCCATTTTCAACACCCATAACTACATCAGCTATGTAAATACTCAACTATAAACTTCGACCTGACAAACCCAACCTCTATATGTAAGAGGCATATGCTTCTCACTTTAATCTTCTTCATATGACTATCATTCGAAGCCAGTAACCTGTAATTGACTTTCGAGATTCACGAAGTCGGCTACAGTTACTGTATATTATATGGCTACTCTTACTACTGCAGATTCTATGGCTACTCTTACAATCAGAAGAAAGTGTCTTACAAGGTCAAGAAATGCATGATATATGGCTATGTGGAAATGGAAAACAAATCTGGGAAACAGCCACAACAATCTTGGAACATGATGGTGATTAAATTAACCTATATACCAATATTGAGGCACATTGCGGAAGTGACATGGACAAGAGTGAGTGGGAAAGCTTGAATATACTATGAGAGGTTTTAGGTTAAAGAAATAACATAGGGAATAGTGCCAAATTTTGATACTGTTATCTCCATTTAGAGTAGTGTGTGGTGAACAAGTTTTGTTATTCTCATCATCTATTGCATTGCACATATTTGCACAAAGAGAAGCCACACATTCTAAAGGCTTTGTACGTTGACAATGTTGGAATTTTACTCTCAACCTTTGCCATGAATGAGAAGCGACAGCAGCTCACAATTCCATCAATTTTGATAGCAGGGAAAGACAGCAGTAGATTCGACAAGCTGGAGGCATTTTCATGCAATCCATGCAAAGATAAAAAAAAAGTACCGAGCCTTAAACTCTACATTTAATTCCATCTACTGCATTGACTTACCTTTTTCCCATAATGCCCAAATTGCAATTTTTTTGTTTTACCATTTAAGCCATTGGCCATATGTTGTTTTACTGCCGATGCGATATCTGGCGGGACCTACATTATACCTTACCGCATGGAAAAATATTTTTTTTTTTGTTCATTTCTTTGTATTCTACATTTCACACTTAACAGCTTTTAACTGCCCGCAAAGTGCATTTCGCATTGTTTATTACTTAACTTTTTGCAGCCGCAAGTTAAGTTATTTGACGGGCGATGTGATCGTGCTATTGCACATCACATCTGCAACCACTTATGTTTTCTCATAAAGTGTTGCAGCATGTGTTGTTTGTTTTGAAACGTGATTGTGCCATCGCACATCGCACTTGCAACCTTTTATGTTTATCTGTGTTTGCACCAGATAAAAGTTAAGCTTTTCGATCTGCGATCTACAATGAGGACTCAAGCCAAATCACATAAACTTTGAAGTCCACCAGTTTGTGTGTTTGAATGCATTTTTCACATGTTTTCCTTTGTAATACAGAAATACGGCCTGCGTGTCGATTTACGAAGTAATGGGTCTTTTGATGACCACGGAAAAAATGTTGTTAAAAATCCATTCAAGCATTTGAAGAAGCATTGATTAGATTAGGTTTTTACAGGCTTCCGCCATTTGATATAAGCAATGTAATTTTTCATTAGAAAAGATATGGCGATGGAATAGAAAAATAATTTTGTTCCTCTCCTATGTAACGTTTCCTGTGTGTATGTGACTGTTATTTTTAATTTCTGTATTTTGTTTGTAGTCTCTGTGTTGTAGGGGAAACACATTTCCTTTGTCTGATTTCATTCTGAATTTTCAACATGGTATCAGAGTAGGTCTAGGCTCTTGATGAAAGATGCACGAGCTCACTCTTCACTAAAGAAGATGTAAGATTAGTTTGAGAAGCAGATTTCTCCAGCAACGAGAAAGCTTATGTTTTACACAATCAAGAATATTGTTTGTTTGCACAGTCACGATGGCACCAACGGGCATAACCATGACGAATCCCCAAATACCACAGTTTAATGGAAATAAATATGATTATTGGGCCATCACAATGAGAGATCTATTTGCTTCACAAGATATATGGGAGTTGGTGGAACAAGGTTTCTAAGAACCAGCAGATGCAACAACACTAGCTTCTTTGACAACAACAGAAAGAGACTTGTTGAGAGATAATAAGAAGAACGACTCCAAAGCCCTCTTCTATCTCTATCAAGCAGTACATCAGAGTATATTTCCAAGGATTGTAGTAGCAAAAAATTCCAACGAGGAATGGGATATTCTCAAGACATCCTATCAAGGCATGGAGAAGGTGAAGACAACAAAGCTACAAATGCTGAGGAGAGATTTTGAAACTGTCTATATGAAATAATCTAATAACATAGACTCATTCTTCACACATGTGATTGGGTTGGTTACCCAGATAAGGTCTCATGGAGAGACATTTGAGGAAATAAGAATAGTGGAGAAAATCTTGAGAAGTCTACCCTCAAGATTTGATGCCATAGTAGTGTTGGGAAATATACTGAGAGGGGGGGGTGAATCAGTATATTGTGCAGACAATCAAACTTTTACTTTTTCCTTTCTAAAAACCCATACGCTACTTTACTGAAGGAAACTAGCGTATATACGCGGATATCCTTTACAGAACTCGCGTATGTCCAGAGATCTAATTATGTGTTTTGAATCTTAACTCAGATCATTGCATTATCAGATATTTCAGAAACAGTAAACAGGTGCAGACAGAACAGAATAATCATCACGCATATGCAACACACATGAACACCAAGATTTTTAGGTGGAAACCCAATTCGGGAGAAAACCACCGCTGCCGTTGTTTCAGCCTTCAAAATTTATTATTAAGAAAACTTCTTACAATCATGTACTGGTGCAGACTCAAACCAGCACGCAGGCACCCACCTACAGAAGGTTACAACCTTCTCTCGTTTACCAGCCTCTCCTGGAAGGGAGCTACAACTCCCTGCACTCATTTACCAGCCTCTCCTGGAAGGGAGCTACAACCCCCTGCACTCATTTACCAGCCTCTCCTGGAAGGGAGCTACTACCCCCTGATAACTTCTACTAGCAGAAAGCTTCCACTTTCATACTGAAGGCTTCAACCCTCAGATCCACTGCAGACCACGTTTCATCAATTTTCAAAATGGATCAAACAGCTCCAACACAACCCTTTACTTGTCAATAAACATCCTTTGCCCAAAGCATCAAACAGAACAGTGAAACCACTGTAACCAGAATATCAGATATAACCCAGACTTCAGAATAGATATGGAGAAACATATTCAACCTTCAGCAACCATTAGATCAGAAATCATACGCGCTTTTATTTAATCATATTCGCGTATATACACGCTTTTCAGAAGACGAACCCGCGTATACTTCAGTACATTTTCAAAGAAAACCCTAACTGCGCATACACGCTTTTCATGAAACAAACCTGCGTATAGATCTATAAAGGATAAACTTTGCAGTACAGACCAGATCTATAAACTTACCCAGATTTCTTCAATCTCTTCAACAGGATTTCACCAGGTCTTCTTTACTTCTTTTCAGATCATCCTTGACATTCACCATTTATATATCTAGAGATCTTGAGCCTTCATCATGTTCATAGGAGCATCATAGGTTCATATCTATCAATTAGGAATAGAGTTCACCCATACAGATACACTTCAGAGTGAAGTATTCATCAAAGCCCAGACTCATCCACGCCATGCACAATGGTTTTCTTCTCCTTACATAGGTTTACCCTTTTTAATACCATGAGCCAAAACCACATTACTTTCGATGGTATTCCTGGGCGGGGTCACATAGACGAATCATTACTCAATACAATGGGTCAATACCATGGTGGTTACTCCTGGTTTTACATATTTAGAGCGCTTTTTCCCATACGCGACTTGGAACGTTATTTCCCGCGTGCATACGCTACTTAGTCTAGACAAATCCGCGTATGCCTTGAGACATACTCTTTTCATCATGTTCTGGAACATACTGACATTCCTTCCATCATTACCTTCTGTAGTCATTGTAGATACATCAAATTTACATCATTTAACAAGTTCATAAAGTCACGAACAACTTCGTCAAGTAGGTTGCCATCATCTTCATCAAGTGGGTTGCCATCAAGGACAACACGCTGCATCATATTGCCAACAATCTCCCCCTTTGGTCTTGATGGAAACCACGATGGTGTTTGATCACCATAACAGATAGATACATTAAGAACAACCATTATTCAAACACCATGTCACTCTCCCCCTTTGACATCAAGGGCAAAGGGCGGATCAAAACCAACACAAGGTTTTTCTCCTCATGTAGACATAAGAGCTCTGCAGATCTGATGTGTACTGAAGTTACCATGCTCCCCCTGAGTTCATGCTGAATCTTCAAACATATTTTTCAATGAAGTACATGACTCTAGGACCTTCCTATCACCAAGACTCATACTTACATCAAAGATCCAACCAAGTGGATTTACATATGCGACACAAATACCCAACCAAGTGGGTTTACAAATTTTGACTCAACTGCCCAACCAAGTGGGTTTACAAATGTGAACAAGTCCTTACATGACTGATTATTACAATTTACATCATGGGTCTCAACATGACCTTTTCATTAAATTACAAGTATTACTTTTCACAACCAAAACCAAAAAGACCTCAAGAGAGAGATCAAGTTTCAGAACCATCATAATGCCAACAATGCATTATTCTCCGCCAGGCTAATGCTCCCCCTGAAACTGTGCATCCTTTCCATATGACCAAAACTCCTCCTTAGCTTGAGTAACCTGAACACTTTCAACAACCAATCATCAAGGCATCTTCACCCAATATCAGAGAATGAAACAGAAATATAAGAGCTGAAACATCACCAAAGAAGCCATACAGCATCAGAGATATCAGACAGCACCATAGCTTGTGCTGAAGAATGCTGACCCAGAAACTTTGTCAGCAACCACCCATACGCAGTTTTCTGTGTATGAACTCGCGTATATACGCGACTGTCTTTCAGGAAACCTGCGTATCCAATTTGATCTTCTAAATTTAAGCAGTTCTGATTTTCTTCACAACAGAGACTACTCCCAGTTTCTGTCTAAGATATTCGAACGCTTCCCTAGGCAGAGGTTTGGTAAATATGTCAGCAAATTGTTCTTTGGAGGGAACATACTCCAACTTCACCTTTTTTTTTAGAAACACGGACCCTTTTCCTTTAATTACAGCAGGAGTATCATTTCCAAATGTAACTTTCTTTTCCTTTTCTAGAGCATTATATGCAAGAAGTTTGCTTTTGTCACCTGTCATGTGTCTTGAGCACCCACTATCAATGTACCATTGATTTTCTTCACCTTCTGCAAATAACGCTATCCCACTATTTTCAACCTGTAATTCCTTCTTTTTCCATACTTTGGAATTTGAAGGAGAATGTTGTTTTGGCTGGACTTTGCTTCTGCATTCAGATTCTTCATGGCCAAGGTTATTTTAATAAGCACATTCAACTTCATTTTGAAGAGGAGAAAAGTTGTTATAGGTGTTCTTCTTTGGTTTAATATCCATCCTTTTCTTTCTTGCTTATCTTGTCATGATGGTTTTATATGCAACACATTGAACAACTTTATGACCAAAATTGTGACATGAGAAACATTGTCCATTGAAGTAGAAATTTTTGCGATCATGAAATCTTCTATTTGAATTTACCTGTTGATTGTTGCTTCTTTGAGAGATATCCCTTGTATTGTGATGATCATGCTTTACCTGTAAAGATTCTTTATTCCCTTGCTGAGTGGCTGAATGAAGTAAACCAGTTGTAGCTGCTTTTAGATAACTTGGTGCAGAAGCCTGAGAAGATTCTCCAGTATATCCAAGACCTGTCTTAATAAGAGGAGAACGTTGAACTTTGATAATCTCATCTAAGGTTTCAGATCCTTTAGCAAATCTAAGATTCAGAGTCTTTACTTTCTCAAGTTCTTTTCTTAGACTTACTACTTCACATTCTAATTTTTCATTGTGTTTCTTCGCTTCTTCATTCTGCCTTTTCAGAGTCTCTATGATTATTTTACTTTCTTCCAAGCATATTTTGAGTTGATTGTTTTGATCAAGAAAATCATTGTCATCTAGAGCATCCACAAAAGCATCCTTATCGTCTCTAGAATTATTTTCAAATGCCATGAGAAGTCTAAGATCTTGTTCACATTCTTCCTCACTATCAAATAACCCATCACTGTCTTCATTTGTATAGTAGCTTTTCTTAGTGCTAGATCGGTTCTTATTCCTTCTTGCTACTTCTTTATCTTTAGCATATGTTTCTTTATAAGGAAATTTTGCAGCATAATGACCAACTCTTCCACAATTGAAACATTTGAAAGGAATCTTACCTTTGAATCTTCCGGTTCCTAGTTGGAGTCTTCTCACAAAGTTTGCCTCATCTTCTTCTAAGATATATCCTGATCCTTCCGGTTTTTGAACTTCTTTCCCTTTTGTAGAAGCTTTAAAAACAACTTCTTTGACTTCAGATGGTCCTCCTCTCCTCATTTCATATGCAGTCAATATGCCATGAAGTTGCACCACGGAAAGATTTTGAATATCCCGTTTTTCTTCAAGGGCAGAAACTTTTGATTCAAATTTTGCCGTTAGCGATCGTAAAATTTTCTCAACCAAAGTAGTGTCGGATATTGTTTCACCCAGATTTCTCATACGATTTACAACATCATCAATACGTAGAAAGAAACTGGCAATACTCTCATCACCATGCATCTTTAAATTTTCATATTCAATTCTGAGAGTTTGGAGTTTTGCACTTTTTACCTTTGCGTCGCCTTCATAACTTAGAATGATTTTGTCCCATATTTCCTTTGCTGTATTCAGCTTCATGACTTTGACAAATTCTGATTCAGTTAGACTTCCTGTTATAGCATTGACTGCTTTTGCGTTTGATTCATAATTCTTCCTTTCAGTTGGATCTGATGGTGTAGTGGCTGGATATTGATATCCTTGTTCAACAATGGCCCATACATCAGCTCCCATAGATTGAAGATAGGATCTCATCCTCACTTTCCAGAAGATTAAATTGCTTCCGTTGAAGAGCGGGGGCTTGATAGATGTTGTTCCCTCATGATTGCTCATCTTGCTTGATCTTCCTTCTAGCGGCTAAGCTTTTTCAGACGGACCTGCTATGATACCAATTGTTGGGAAATATACTGAGAGGGGGGGGTGAATCATCATATTGTGCAGACAATCAAACTTTTACTTTTTCCTTTCTAAAAACCCATATGCTACTTTACTGAAGGAAACTAGCATATATACGCGGATATCCTTTACAGAACTCGCGTATGTCCAGAGATCTAATTATGTGTTTTGAATCTTAACTCAGATCATTGCATTATCAGATATTTCAGAAACAGTAAACAGGTGCAGACAGAACAGAATAATCATCACACATATGCAACACACATGAACACCAGGATTTTTAGGTGGAAACCCAATTCGGGAGAAAACCACCGTTGCCGTTGTTTTAGCCTTCAAAATTTATTATTAAGAAAACTTCTTACAATCATGTACTGGTGCAGACTCAAACCAGCACGCAGGCACCCACCTGCAGAAGGCTACAACCTTCTCTCGTTTACCAACCTCTCCTGGAAGGGAGCTACAACCCCCTGCACTCGTTTACCAGCCTCTCCTGGAAGGGAGCTACTACCCCCTGATAACTTCTACTGGCAGAAAGCTTCCACTTTCATACTGAAGGCTTCAACCCTCAGATCCACTGGAGACCACATTTCATCAATTTTCAAACTGGATCAAACAGCTCCAACACAACCATTTAACTGTCAATAAACATCCTTTGCCCAAAGCATCAAACAGAACAGTGAAACCACTGTAACCAGAATATCAGATATAACCCAGACTTCCGAATAGATATGCAGAAACATATTCAACCTTCAGCAACCATTATATCAGAAATCATACGCGCTTTTATTTAATCAGACTCGCGTATATACGCGCTTTTCAGAATACTAACCCGCGTATACTTCAGTACATTTTCAAAGAAAACCCTAACTGCGCATACGCGCTTTTATTTCCACATCCCCGCGTATGTACGCGCTTTTCATGAAACAAACCTATGTATAGATCTATAAAGGATAAACTTTGCAGTACAGACCAGGTCTATAAACTTACCCAGATTTCTTCAATCTCTTCAACAGGATTTCACCAGGTATTCTTCACTTCTTTTCAGATCATCCTTGACATTCACCATTTCTAGATCTAGAGATCTTGAGCCTTCATCATGTTCATAGGAGCATCATAGGTTCAGATCTATCAATTAGGAACAGAGTTCACCCATACAGATACACTTCAGAGTGAATTATTCATCAAAGCCCGGACTCATCCACACCATGCACAATGATTTTCTTCTCCTTATATAGGTTTACCCTTTTTAATACCATGAGCCAAAACCACATTACTTTCGATGGTATTCCTGGGCGGGGTCACATAGACGAATCATTACTCAATACAATGGGTCAATACCATGGTGGTTACTCCTGGTTTTACATATTTAGAGCGCTTTTTCCCATACGCGACGTGGAACGTTATTTCCCGCGTGCATACGCTACTTAGTCTAGACAAATCCGCGTATGCCTTGAGACATACTCTTTTCATCATGTTCTAGCACATACTGACATTCCTTCCATCATTACCTTCTATAGTCATTGTAGATACATCAGATTTACATCATTTAACAAGTTCATCAAGTCACGAACTACTTCGTCAAGTAGGTTGCCATCATCTTCATCAAGTGGGTTGCCATCAAGGACAACACGCTGCATCATATTGCCAAAAAGTAGTGGCAATAGAAGAGACCAAATATCTCTCACAATTTTTAGTGGATGAGCTTTAGGCATCCCTGATGTCTCATGAACATAGACTGAACAGAACAAAAAAATCCTCATTGGAACATGCATTCAGGACAAAAATGTATTTCGGTTGAGGTAGAGGTCAAAGAAGATCGAACTACCAAGGAAAAGGAAGAAGCCCAAAGAAAAGTGGAAGAAACAGCCTTGCAACCACAGGTGGAAGGGACATCAACCAAAATAAAAGTGAAGACTCAAGACAGGGTCAAGCACATGGATAAAGGTATGATAAATCCCTAGTCCAATTTCATTATTGTAAAAAGTATGGGCATTATGCCTATGAATATAGAAAGAAACAAAATGACATGAATAATAAGAAAAATGTTAATTTTACAAAAGAAGATAAGAACCAGAGTAATGTGCTTTTAACATGTAATGTAGCACATGAAAAACAAGAAGATGTATCGTTCTTAGACTCTGGTTGTAGTAACCACATGACTGGAAACATAGCAATGTTTTCCAATCTGGTTGAAGATGTGAAATCTCAAGTGACAACGAGGACTGAAAGAAAAGTCTCTGTTATGGGAAAAGGAAGAGTCAGCATACTGAAAAGGGAGGGAGAAAAGAAATTTGTGCCAGATGTATATTATGTACCTAGCCTGAAATGTAACCTTATAAGCATTGGACAGCTCGTGAAAAAGGGCTATAATGTGTTTTTTAAAAATAATGTGTGTACTATCATGGACATACCTCCGAGTAAAAGAGTCATTGCTGAATTTCATATGGCAAAGAATAGGATGTTTCCTATCAAGCTTAGAACAAACTTGAAGGAAGGAGGTGCGTTAGTAGTAGCCACACAAGAGGTCTTTGAAGAAGAAGTGAAAGACGAAAATTGGTTATGAAATTTGAGATTTGGAAATATCAATTTTGGAGGTTTAAACCTTTTGCATAGAAAAGGGATGGTAAAAGGATTACCACTCATTGAGAAACTAGACAGTTTATGTGAAGGCGACATCTTAGACAAACAACACAGAGAATCCTTTCCAGCAGGGAAGAGTATAAGGGCAAAGGCACCCTTGGAGATTGTTCACTCAAATTTTTGTGGACCAATGCAAGCACCATATTTAGTCGGTAGCCAATATTTTTTGACATTCATAGATGATTACACCATAAATACATGGGTGCATGTTTTGAAACATAAGAGTAAAGTTTTTAAATAGTTCTACCACTTCAAAGCTCTTGTTGAGAAGTAGAGTGGGCACTACATCAAAGTGCTAAGAACTGGAAAAGGAGGAGAATATATCTCCAAAGGTTTATTACGTTTCTGTAGGGATAATGGCATACACAAGAAATTTATCACAAGGTACACACCACGTCAAAACGGTGTTGTAGAAGGGAAGAATAAGACCATCATGGACATGGTCAGAAGTATGTTGAAGGAAAAACATTTGCCAAATGAGTATTGGGATGAAGCTGTCAATTGTGCATCATATATTTTGAATATATGCCTAACCAAATCTGTTATGAACAGAGTTCTGGAAAAAGCATGGAGTGGAACAAAGCAATTTGTCACTCACATGAAAGTATTTTGATGTGTGGCTTACGCACATGTCCTAGATCAACTAAGGAAGAAGTTGGATAGAAAGGGGGAGAAGTGTATCCTTGTTGGATACAGTGATGAATCCAAGGCATACAAACTCTATAACCCATCCACCAAGAAAGTTATAATCAATAGAGATATGCAGTTTATTGAAGAAGAAGCTTGGGATGGAAGCTTAGAGAAAACAATGAACATTAAGACGTGTGTCTCACGAAGAGAAAGAGGAATGCACAACAACAAATAATTCTTCCTCGGTGGTTCCTCCTCCACTTGCACAAGCACAGCAGAGCGCCCCACAAGGCGGAAACCGAAAACCCTTGAGAAATCAAGGAAGTTATTCTCCAAGCACACCACAAGGATTAGAAAGTCCCTCGAGTTCAAGTGGAACTCCGAGCACACCAAGAAGACAAATATTTAGAAATTTGAGTGAAATTTATGAGAAAAAAGCTGATAATGATAATGTTCTGAACTCTTTATTTGCTTTGTATTTTCATGTTGATGACTCTATTCATTTTGAAGATGCAGTAAAAGAATAAAAATGGATTGAAGCAATGAATGAAGAGATTGGTGCAATAGAAAAGAATGACACATGGGAGTTAGTGGACCTACCACAAGGTAAAGAAGTCATTGGAGTAAAATGGGTCTATAAGACCAAGAGCAATGCTGAAGGTAATATAGAAAGACAAAGCAAGACGTGTTGTGAAAGGCTACAAGTAGAAACAAGGAAGAGACTGCGAAGAAACCTTTGCACCAGTTGCAAGTATGGAGACAGTGCAGACAATGTTGTCCATTGCGACACAACAAAAGTGGAATGTCTACCAAATGGATGTGAAGTCAGCATTCTTGAATGGAGTGTTGAAAGAGGAGGTATTTTTTGAACATGATCCAGGCTATGAGATTGAAAGCCAAGAGCACAAAGTGTGCAAGTTGAAGAAAGCTCTTTATTGGCTTAAGCAAGCACCAAGAGCATGGTACAGTAGGATAGATTCTTACTTGACATAAAATGGGTTCGAAAAATGTGATGGTGAACCCAATCTACATTAAAGAAAATTATGGTAAGAATCTTATCGTTGTTTTATATGTAGATGATTTAATTTTTATAGGTAATGAAGTTTCTCTCATTGATGATTTTAAGTAAGTCATGAAGAGTGAATTTGAAATGACTAATTTAGGTTTATTGAGATACTTCTTGGGCATAGAAGTAAAGCAAAATGAAAAGGGAATTTTTATTTCCCAAGCAAAATATGTTGCAAAATTTTTGAAGAGATTTAACATGCACCACAGCAAAGTAGCAGTAACTCTAACTATCATAGGGTTAAAGTTAAGCAAAGAAGATTGCAGCAAGAATGTAGATCTGACATTGTACAAGCGTATAGTTGGTAGTCTAATGTATTTAACTACAACTAGGCCTGATATTATGTATGTTGTAAGTTTAATTTCCAAGTTCATGGAGACAACAAAGGAGACACATTGGCAAGAAGCCAAAAGAATATTGAGGTATGTGAATGGAGCAAAGGAGTATGGTGTTCTATACTCCTCAACCGATAATTCTAAATGGTTTGGTTACACTGACAGTGATTGGGCTGGAAGTGTAGATGATAGGAAGAGCACATCTGAGTATGTGTTTCATTTGGGATCGAGAGCTATTTCACGGGCTTCCAAGAAGTAACCAATAATTGCTTTATCAACAGCATAAGCATAATTAGTGGCAGCAACAACATCAACATGCCAAGAAGTTTGGATAAGAAGGATGCTGAGAGATTTGTGCTATGAACAAGAAAAGGGAACCACAATTTATTGTTATAATAGCTCAGCAATTGCATTGTCAAAGAATTCCTTTTTCCATAAGAGAACAAAGCATATTGATGTAAAATATCACTTTATAAGAGAATTAGTTAATAATGGTGAGATTGTTTTGCAGCACTGCAGGACAAAGGAACAGTTTCATGATATCCTTACAAAGCCATTAGCACAGAAGAGTTTTGAGTATCTTAGAAAATGTCTCGGAATGACCGATGGTGGCAATTGTGATTAAGGGGGAGTGTTAAAATTTTACTCCCAACCACCACCATGAATGAGAAGCGACATCAACCCAGAATTCCATCAATTTTGATAGCAGAGAAGAACAACAACAGATCTAAGAAGCTAGAGACGTTTACATGCAATCCACGCAAAGACCAAAATAGAGTATCGTGTCTTAAAATATGCATTTAATTCCATCTACTGCATTGACTTACCTTTCTCCCGCAACGCGCAAATCGCAAGTTTCTTGTTTTACCATTTAAGCCATTCACCATATGTTGTTTTACTGTCAATGCATATTTGGCGAGACCTACCTTATACCTTACCGCATAGACAAAACTTTTTTTTTTCATTCATTTCTTTGTATTCCACATTTTGCACTTACCAACTTTTAGCCACCCGCAAAGTGCATTTCTCATTTTTTATGAATTACCTTTCCGCCGCTGCAAGTTAAGTTATTTGACGTGTGATGCAATCGTGGTATTGCACATCACATCTGCAACCGCTTATGTTTTCCCATAAAGTGCTGCAACATATGTTGTTTGTTTTGCGACGCAATTGCACCATCATAGATCGCTCCACGTAACCTTTTATGTTTATCTGTGTTCGCGCTAGATAAAAGTTAAGCTTGTCGATCTGCAATGAGGAGCTAGATGCGATGAGGACTCAAGCGAAATCACATAAAGTTTGAAGTCTGCGAGTTTGTGTGTTTGAACACGTTTTTCATGTGTTTTCCTATGTAATCCAGAAATACAGCTTACGAGTCAATTAATGAATTAATAAGTCTTTTGAAGGCCAAGGAAAAAATGTTGTTGAATGTCGGTTCAAACATTGAAGCACCATTGATTAGATTAGGTTTTTACAGGCTTCAGCCATTTGATATAAGAAATGTAATTTTTCATTAAAAAAGACATGGTGATGGAATAGAAACAAAAGTTTGTTCCTCTAGTGTGTAATGTGTATGTGACTGTTATTTTAATTTCCACATTTTGTTTGTAACCTCTGTTGTGTATGTGACTGTTATTTTTAATTTCCACATTTTGTTTGTAGCCTCTCTGTTGTAGTGCATTCAGAATTTTCAACAGACATATATATTGAGCATCCATTCTTTGCACGTGCAAGGTAAGAAGACTAAATATCAGTTGCATTCAACTGAGCAATTAAATACAGGTAAAAACAATCAGCATCACGACGAGTATGGCAGCAGACAAGTCTGCGATTTCCTCTTGTTCCTGCACTCTCCAACTCCAAGATGAGGTGAGTACGCCGCTTGACTGCAAACTCGTTTGGGTATTTGCATACCCACATGACCACAACAAAACACTATTTTTTTGTTCGAAAAGAGGTTTATGATTTAACTAAAGGGGGAGCCCTTTATAAATAAGCATACATGGCCCGGTAGGCTAGGCTATCAATTCACAAAAGGTAGCCTGGAATAGGAGACCAGATAGGTTAGCCACTTGTATACTAGGCCCGACAACCTGTGGGAATAAAATATGATGATGATGAAGGAAGGAAACTGTCTGACAACAGTTACTGCATCACGACTGCAAGACGGAATTGTCAAAATCGAGTGAGGACAGTGCATAATAAAAGCGGCTGCAGCGTCACGAGCACCTGCCACGCTGTGACTCTTATATCCGGCCGTGACATATTGTACCTGCTGAGAAAAAATGTATTTCTCACTATTTCAATGCAACGATGAAATGAAGTTACAGCTCTAAAGCTAGCAAACAATATCATGTTTTGCATCCCAGCCATTAGATAATATCTGATGTTCTGTTATTGTATTATCATATACCCGGACAATTTCTAGATATCCCATACCAGCTGTAGCATTAAACATTATATAACATGGTGGCTAGTGGCCCTCCTGAAAGAAGGCTTTATCCTAAATGAAATGGCACAGCTTCTTCATGACTTAAGAATATCATGCATGAAATTAATGTAAACATTTCCACAAAGAAGTGGCAACATCTTTTGGCGAAGATAGTATGAACTTCACGTGGAAATGTTGTCCATCCAAATGAATGTTTTATTTACCTCATTGATGACACCGGAGTTTTGTGTATCAATAAATTATTACACACTCAACAATCTTTGTTTAAAGACTAGTGTCACTGTGCGTGTCAATAAAATTTGTGCACTGAACACTCTTTCTTCAGACACTCGTTATGTAGGCTACTGGGATAGCACAGTCCAATTAATCTAATAATTTCTGGTCTAATTACGTAGAAACCATTTTTAAATGCATAAACAAAGTCAGCTCCATAATAGACATTCAAATTGCTGAAAACCCCTGAGATGATCAGACTGTGCCGAGTTCTACTGAATTTCAAGCAAATTTGAAATATAATTTTTTTTTTTCCAAAATCCTTCCAAAAATAAAAGGGTTAAACGACAGCATCTCGGACCCCAAACTGAAGCTCTATATTTAAGAGGGATGTGGTAATTTATTCAAAATATACAGACACAACATTATAGGTTAGAATGTTTTAGGGTTAGCTCTTACGGAAGGGATACGTGCCGGCTATGATTACCACAGAAGTATAAGGTGGAATTATGAGCTTTGACAAATCGATGATTTCAAGCTACGTTGGAGGAATGGGAGAGATGTACTGTGGGACAGCGTGCTAAAAGCGCCTGCAGATGAGACATGGTACCCTCTAAGATATGCAGTTCGGTCATGTGCTTAATTTTTACAGCCGGATAGCGACGTTGCGGGTATCGTCAGTCATATATATTTTCACCAAAAGAAATACGCTAGTCTACTCAGTCAATGGAATGGCTCAGAATCCGGTAAAGATTTTGAAAAAATCTGGCAAAGATTTTATCAGAATCTTGTTTATAGTTGTTAAACTTTAGTATTTTGAGTGCCTTCAGAATTTTTGATAGTGTTGAATCCATTTCCACTATCAAAAATGGATTCCAAACACTCCAACTACTTGATTTTTTTAATTTTAGTTCACTGGATTCCTGCACAAAACTGCCGTCCACACTATTCCATTGCCTGACAACTCAAAAAAAAAATTGAATCATACAAAACGTATATATAACCATCATTATATGGAATTTTGAAGTTATTAAATATAAATAAAATATGTTTTTTAGTTGTAAATATTGCATGCATCTAAATTCATATTGCATAATAAAGCTCGTACATTCACATTTAAAAAATAAAATAAAATTAATTTTCACATTTAAAAAAATAAAAATAAATAAACTATAATGGCATTGTTATTTTTTTTTCTATGTAAAACTAATTCTATTATGTATAAAAGTTACTAGTACAAAACTGTCGCAGCGTCATCTGTGAGAGCCTCACTACTGGGCTTGATGAACAGGCTAGTCATAGAGAGTCTGGACTGCCCTAGATGGGAAACCAGTCCTTTTGACAAGAAAGTCTTGGCCGCCCTTAAAAGGGAAACCGGCCTTAAGTACATGCATAACAAAGAAACATAGAAATAGGCGCTGAAATTAACCATCAGCCATTCCAGCTGAGCCTTGAGACCAGAAAGAAAAAAACTCCAACAGTAATTGAACAGAAAAACCTAGAGAGTTTGAGAACTGAACTTGTCACTGTTCATGTGTTGGAGACAAAGGTTCCTCCACGATCCTGCATCCATAATCATAATCATGACTACTATCGTCCATTCCAGCTTGGCGCACGTCCTTCATTACTGTGTGTTCATCCTCCTTGCCTAGCGCACTCTGTGGAGGGAGATTGGAAGCTGCAGGAAGGACCTCTCCGCTGGGGGAGCTTGGGACCTGAGGGGGTAGGGGAGAGGCTGAGCGGGCAGGAACGGGGTAAGGAATCTCTTCACGGAGAGTAACAGTTATAAAGGCAGAAATAATAGACCTATTTGAGGAGCAGTTAAAATGAAGCTCAGCGTTCTGGGTGGATTGCCGGATGAAGTTCCCAACAGGCGTAGGAGAGACAAGGGGGAGAGCATTGCTGGAAGGAACAGAAGCCGCAGCAAGAGTTGACGAAGGAGCGCGAACAGATTCCGGAGGGCGCCCACGTCCTCTACCTCTGCCGCTACTCGCAGCTTGAAGCTGAACATGTTCCTCATCAGCGGAGGAGGAATCCGAGGCGGAGCATAGAGCAGAGCGATGATGAGAGGTAAGGCCACGACTAATGCCCCGCCTGCATCACATCCTCTTGATCCATAAAAGTAGCAGATACCGAATTTCACCCTTAGAGTTTCTAAAAATGCCCCTAAAACCTGCTTGTCCGGGATTGCCCCTGGAAGCTCCATCAAAATTTAATTTGAAAACCCCGTGAGGAGGTGGAGACCATTGCAAAGGAGTGTCAGGGGTCACTCTGTCCCTGATAGTTGGTGTAAACACAATTTTGAGATTCCAATTTTGCCAAACAAAGATTTCTTTGGGATGTTTTGGATAGTCATCTTCCTGCCAGGATTGGAGAGCCAGAGTTTCCTGGAGATTGTTGTTAATGGAGCTCCATATGGTGTCCAGAGTAGAAGCTTGGTTTTTAAAAAAAAATTTGTTTCTTTCTTTCCACAGGGACCAGAAGAGCATGCCAGGAAGGAGCTGCCAGAGAGCGTTGAGGAGAGAAGATTGGTAAGGGCGTTTAGGCCAGTTGCGCAGAATGTTTGTGATGTCTTCAGTGGGTTTGTTCCTTTGGCATCGAAAGCTACACTTTTCCCATAGGGTGTTGGCTAAAGGGTAGAGCAGCATGAGATGCTGGATAGTTTCAGCACTTTGATTGCAGTTAGGGCATTGAGAAGGTCCTATGAAACCCTGTTTGATCAGATTATCCCAAGTGAGGATTCATCTATGGCTAAGGAGCCAGAGGAAGGTGGATATCTTGGGCCAGGTGTTTGGGTTCCAAATCAGCTGCCAGAGGGGGTCACGAGGGAGCGGAGAGGAGTGCATCAGAGAAAAGGCTTCTTTCATAGTGAAAGTGCCTTTCATTATATGGCCCCATCTGAGAATGCCAGGGTCCTCCGAGCTTCTGATCTGCCTCCGTTGTAGCTCTTTGCTGAGATCTTCCAGGTCAGTGCCTTGGGCATGAGGCACTATAAGGTGAGAGGCCTTCCATTGCCTGAACCCATTACGATCTGAGGGCATCCATTGTTTGCAAACCTTATCTTCTATTGCATCTCTGTTGTCTCCAAAATTGATTTGAGAGTAATTTTCTAGAAGTTTTGGGTTTTACTGCCAGGAGTCGGACCAGAACCGCGTCGGATTTCCATTGCGTATTTCCCAAAAACTATGTTGCTGTATGAGCTCGTGGTGCTGCTTAGCTGCATTCCAAACAAGAGAACCTGATTGCTCGGGAGCAAGCCTTATTAAGTCTGTTGTGGATCTGTTGTTGGCATATTTTGCAGTCCAAAGTTTAGCCCAGGGGGCGTGTGGGTTGGAAATCCATTTCCACTAGACACGAGCTCCCATGACTTCGTTGCTGTGCATGGGATTTCTCAGACCAAGATCACCTGCATCCTTGGGAGTGCACACAGTATTCCAATTTGCCAAAGCCCATTTTAGATTCTGACCCGAGGATCCCCAAAGGAAGTTGCTTTACAGAGATTTTATTTGTTTAAGAACCCACTTTGGGGCAGCAAGAACAGAAAACAGGTAAAGGGGCATAGATTGCAACACAGCTTTAATGAGAGTGAGCTTGCTGACCATGTTAAGGGCTCTGAAGGTCCAAGAAGATAACCGAGATTCCAATTTTTCGAGGAGGCGGTTCCAGGAAGAATGCCTGATGGCAGAATCGATGAGGGGAGCGCCAAGGTATTTTTCAGGGAGAGAAGCGACCGAGAACCCCATAATGCGATAAATATTGCCTTGGGAAAGAGGGGGAGTATTGAAGAAATAAATCTGAGATTTAGAATCATTAATAGATAATCCAGAGGTTTTAGAAAAAAGGTTAAGAATGGCTTTGAAGGAATGGGCTTCTTGGACTGAAGGATGGCCAAATAGCATATTTTCATCCACAAATTGCTGGTGAGTGGTAACAGGGGCTCCATGAAGAGATATACCTCGCAGATGATGATTGCGAACCTCATTGTGAATTAATCTACCAAGGCCTTCAGCCATGAGCACAAAGAGAAAGGGAGAGAGAGGATCCCCCTGCCTGATTCCTCTGGATGGAAAGATGAGGGGAGAAGGAATCCCATTGATAAGAATAGAGAGAGAAGAGG
The DNA here is from genome assembly GCA_034641835.2 of Pinus albicaulis. NCBI lineage: Eukaryota > Viridiplantae > Streptophyta > Pinopsida > Pinales > Pinaceae > Pinus > Pinus albicaulis. The sequence goes on from CM076576.1 coordinate 337,136,294, forward strand.
AAGTGATGAGGCTCATGATCCATCTGATCCACATTTGATCGAAACCAAAGGCACTTAAAATTTGTTGAATATAATTCCAATTCAGTTTGTCAAAGGCTTTGGATAGATCGATCTCGAGGAGCATACCTGGCTTTTTGCAGACTTTTAAGGAGTGTATAATTTCATGTGTTAAAATTATACCATCCAGAATTTGTCGTCCTTCCACATATCCTGTTTGCTCCGGCGAGATGAGAAGTGGAAGAAGCGGCTTGAGCCTATTGGCAATGACTTTGGATATGACTTTGTAAATCACGTTACAAAGAGCAATCGGTTTGAATTTTTCCGGTTTGCTGGGCTGCTCCTCTTTTGGTACCATCACAATGAATGTGGCATTGAGAGAGGGAAAAAGCCAGTGCATGGTTCGTGACTCCTCAACAAGTTGCCAGACCTCATATTTAATTAGCTCCCAAAAATAGTGAAAGAAATTAGCAGTAAATCCATTCGGTCCCGGAGCCTTACCATCCTTGAACTGTGCCATAGCTGTATCCACTTTTTGGGGAGAGACAGGGCGTAGAAGCATTTGATTATGCTCAGCCGTAATCAAGTTGGGTATAAGCTGCTTGATTTGGTCGATAGTTGGCTGTCTGTTGACCCGTGGTTCTTGTTGGATGCCCTTAAAATAATCTACAAGTTCCTTTTCCATGTATTCATGCTTCTCCATCCGCTCCCCTTGCTGATTGGTGATGTGGCCGATTCGATTTTTCATTCTTCGTTGGATAGTTGAGTTGTGAAAGAATTTGGTGTTTCTTTCACCTTCCTTTAGCCAACGAATTCTAGATTTCTGTCTCCAGAGGATCTCCTCTTGTTTGTATCTATCCTCCAACTGATTTTGAAGGTTGAGTTCCTTGGAAGCGAGAGTCTTAGATAATGGAATTTTTATTATTATTAATTATGAAATAATTAATATATGAATTCAACATATATATTTAAAAAGGTATGTAGCAATGTTTTTAATGATGATATTTTTTTTAAGTGTACATAAATTTTTTTATTTTATAATTAAAATAGTCTTTATATATTTTATTTTAGTTATTTTGTGATTATATTTGACTCTTAATTATTATTATTATTATTATTAATAAAATTTAAATTTAAATTGCTTATCAATTAATAAATAAATTAAAATTTTAAATTTTATTTCAAAATAAACCCTAGTATTAAACTTTTTCATCTACAAAACTTTTGCTCGGTGCTAAGTGCCTTCAAATTCTCTACAATATTATGCATCTCTTCCGCACGAAACCTTTGTAGTGATCTTCTACTCCATTATTTTCATATATATGGTGATCTAGCTCTCTGCAGTCATGCGAAGTATTTAAAAACTTCCGCATCTCATCTACATCTACAAAACTTCCGCCCGGTGCTAAGTGCCTTCAAATTCTCTACAAATCTTCTGCATCTCTTCCGCAGGAAACCTCTGCGGTGATCTTCTGCTCCATTTAAGAAGATTAGCAAACCTAAAACTCCATTATTTTCATATATGCATTGATCCGACTCTCTGCAGTGGTGCGAGGTATTTTAAAACTCTCATCTATATCGATTCATCTCTTGGGTCTGTGGTGAAAAGTATTTAAAAAATTTCGGGTTTGCTATGTGAAATCTCGCGTGATACATTTCAAGTCTGCGGTGCGAATATGGCTCATAGCTTCGCAAAGATAATTGTCGGCCCAGTTTCGTCTGCGTCTGAGAGTCAAGCTCTTGCCCATATTATCAGTTAAGCCCCAGCTCCCACTGTGCAGGTGGTCAAGGCCTCACTGGATGAGGCCGTGAAGTTTTCTGAAAGTTCCTTAATCTATTGGTTTAATGGCTTTTGGTCGCAGCTAACAACTCTCCACAGTTGGATCTCAGAGGTATGGAAGTGTGTCATTTCTGGTGAAATTAATATCTACACCTGTGCTAAGGGTTTCTTTATAGTAGATTTTGAAAACTCTGAAAGAATACAACGTATTTTAGATTCTGGCCCTTGCTTCTGGGAAAACTCGAGCCTATTCATGAAGCCATGGAACCCATCATTTGACCCCTCAATAATAGTCATAACCTTAGCACCAGTTTGGGTCAAATTTCCAAACCTACCTTTGCATCTCTGGAATCTCTCCTTGCTAAAAGCCTTTGGAAATGCAATTGGGGAATTTTGCTACAGGTGCTTAGAAACAAAGGAATATGTCAGAACCACCTATGCACGCATCTGTATAGAAATGGACTTCAACGCCGGATTACCAGCTGAAATAATCCTAATAAGAAAAGACTATGTATGGAACCAGAAACTCGACTATGAAAGTGTCATCTTCAGATGTCGATCATGCTTTGAGATAGGCCATCTAGCCAAAAATTGCCCAAAATTCTCCCAGAAAAATTCTACTAGAAAGAATCACCATAGATCTACATGGTGGGAAGGAGCACAAAAGGAACATTACACTATCATCAAGGAAGAATACTCTCCAGAAAACTCTGAATCACAAGAAATCAGGCAAGAAAGAAACAACCCTCAAGACAAGCAGGGGGAAAGCCCTGCCCAACAACAAAAAATGAACTCGACTGCTCCTCAAGCATCAAAAATTATGAGGATTCAAATACCGCGCAAAATAAATCTTCATTTCTCCCAAATCTCGAAGATAAGACACCAATGTCCCAAGAATCAGAAGAGGTGAAGGAGGTGCAAGATAAAGGAAGTTGGAAGACCGTAGAGAAGAAAAAGAAAGCTACAACACCAATCTCTCCAAGAAAGACGAGAAGCCAGACAATTAAGAACTAAGAAAATTATACGTCCGATAAACTAGAGTTTGGTCTCAGTGGACGTTAACCACCACCATCATCATCATCATCATCATCATAAATATTAACCCAATAATTTTAAATTTATTTGTTTTGGATCTAGATAAATTAACTTATTTATCAATTCATTATTAATAACTAATTTAAAATTTAAAATCGTTATTTCAAAATAAACACCAATTAATTATTAATAAATAAACTAAAATTTTAAATCTTTATTTCAAAATAAACCCTCATATTAATATAATTATTTAAATTTTAATCCAATAATTTTAATTTTTTTTGTTTTGGATATAGATAAATTACCTTATTTATCAATTAATTATTAATAATTAATTTAAAAATTAAAATTGTTATTTCAAAATAAATGTTCATGAATATAATTATAGATTTAATGTAAATTTAAACTTATATATATATATATATAAGTTTAAATTTACATTACTAACTAAAGCACATTACATTAGATGTGTTTCTTTTTTAAACTTCTTATCGAAAAAAATACATCGTAGATTTCTCTCTTGTGAATGCAAAGTGAAACAAAATTGCAAAAAACAAAAAAGCTAACCATAAAAAATATTGGAGGTAAGCACGAAATCGGTAAGGCCAGAAATGCACAACTATTTTTTGAGCTATATAACCATGGTTTCCATAAGTTGGAGTTGTCAATCAAAAAACATATGGAAGTGAGCAAGGACCACTAAACATTGCGTCTCCATTCCATGGAGGGACCACATCAAGAGGAGGAGCATTATGGACCAAAGAAGTGTCACTGCCAGCAGGAACATATGAGATGTTTCCCAAGCCATAATCTGACTCTGAGACAACATACCTCTTGGCCCTTTGAAGATGTACCAAAATATCATCTAAGAAATATTGGATGATTCTGAACATACCTTTCAAGTCTTCCTATGCTACAAAAAGTCAATAATGATCCACCTGTTTATTGAAGATGAGCAAGTCAATAATGATCCACCTTTTTATCGAAGATGACCAAGCAAAGTAAGAAATCAATTTGTTGATTTCCTTCAACCGACTGTAAGAAGTGCAATTTGTGCTTCGTAAGTCTACCAGGATTAGGAATCCACTTGAGTTCATGATTCCCATTTTCAAAATATGTAAACTAAGGTATTTCCACAAATTTTGAAGGTTCCAACTTTTGAATCTACTGATGATATTCCAGAGTTATTGACCCAAAAAGAGATGCCACAAAATTCCACCCATACTGAATCCTAGGTTGAGAAGTAGTCTTGGAACTTCCTCCTATGAGACTAACCATTCTCTCTCAAGGTTGCATTGTTGCATGGAGGAATACAGGAAACAAAATAATACATATACCAAGACTTAGGAGAAAATTGAGAGAATACAAGTATGGAGGGTTTAAAATGTGAACAATATCATCACTAAGACTCACAATATAGATAGCAATATTTTCCAAATAGTTACCAATACTTAGGAGAAAATTTACAGATTACAAATAAGGTGGGTTTGAAAAGAGAATGACATCGTCACCAAGACTCTTAATACAGAGAACTAGGGACAAGCCCCACTTTCCAAAAAAACTTCTAGATAGACAAGAAAATGAAATTATGATTAACGCCCCATGTATATGCATTCCTCGATAACATAGAGAGAGCACCCAAGAACCTTTAATATTAGTTAACTCAGAGAAAAAAAAAAAAACCTTGACACTAAAGACAATTAATTGGGATAGTAGAGAAGAATGACATATGATAATTTGACACACAACAAGGGTTTTGTAGTCTATAGGAGATGACAAGTGGAGAATGTTATGACTATAACATAAATAGAAAAAATCTCATCTCACCTTGCAACCAAGGAGGTACAGTAGGCATTTTTGAGACAATGAAGAACTAGTGATAATGAGACTATTAAAACCAAATTGAAAAACTACTAGGGTACCATACCCCGCACACCAAGGCTAGACAATTGAAAAAAATACCTAGGAAATCGAGGCCACATAGCATCGAAGAGGGAAGAACCACCATGAGCTAAAATATCAAAAATCTCATCTCACCTTGCATCCAAAAAGTTATAGTAGGCATTTTTGAGATAATGAAGAATTAGTCACAATGAAACTATTAAAACCAAATTGAAAAATTACTAGGGTACCATACCTCGCACACCAAGGCTAGACAATTGAACAAAATACCTAGGAAATTGAGCCCATGTAGCATCAAAGAGGGAAGAACCACCATGAGTTAAACTATCAGCCTTGAGGCTGCACTATGTGAAAAAAATAAGACAAACATAAGACAAAGAAGGTTCCCTGATCTCACACATTTATCTTAGCAAGGCTTGCATGACAAACAATTAAGAATGAAGGAGCATCTAACCTAGCACACGAATATAATATGAAACCATAAATCTTGCAGTGGTACAAAGTACCACGACTCGTTGCCATCACCACCCTTGACATCATTTCTCTTTCTAATCACATAGGAGAAGAAAACCACATTCGTTCTTCCAATAAAAATGTGAGCAAGGACAAGTGGTGTGTTTGGCACACCTATTTTGATTTGAATGGGTGGATAACTTGTTATGCTTTGCAAGCACCTCCCACTCAGTTAAAAAAATTAAGATCTAGCTTATACTTGATCGTGCGGAATTGAATTGTTTATTTAGGTGTATGTGTTTTAAAATTGTTTTAATGATTTATGTGTGAGGAATTAAAAATTTGTTTTTGTTGATTAAACACATGTACAAAAACCATAAAGTGCAGCAAATAAGCATCAACACATAACAAAAGATTTAATAAAGGATATCACCCAAATGTCATGGGCTATGTCTCCTTGAGCCATTGTCAACTCACTTGGCTCTTTGGGATTATGATGGAAAAATTTATTTTAGAAGTAACTAATCAACTCCAATGGTTATTTGGACTGTACCATTGGGTTTAGAATACCATCATATCCTTGGAATGAATGTTATCTCTCTGAATATGAACCTAGGCTTCCTTTGACTTGACCTCTTCTGTCGGTGCACTTAAGCTTCCCTCAGATTCTCTGTGGCACTAACTCCTTAAGAAATAATTTTCTGTCCCTGAAAAATTTTCTACTATCTGCAATATATATTATACATCCAAAATATATTGATCATTTACTCCAAATGAGCTCTGGCTCCCCAATCTAGGCCTCCAACTACTTTTGGCCCTAGCTTACCCGTAACTTCCGTGTGGCTTATTTGGCTCTAGAAGTCTCCAAATGGCTCTGAAAATCCTTCCAATGGATTCATAATGTACAAAATAGTCATAATAGAATATTCGCTTGTTGAAAAAGGCCTCTAGTTGCTCTGGTTACGCCCCCAACACCTTGTGGCACCTCGTGGCTCTCGGCTCACAAAAAAACTTCCTTGAAGCATATAGGACTTCAAAAGTATCCAAAAAATTCTTCAAATCCTTCCATTGGATTCGAAAGGCTCAAAATATTTAGAATAGACTATTGGTTTGCTGAGAATGGATACTAGTTTCTCTAGATAGGCCTCATTCACCTGTTGGCCCCTAGTGGCCGTAGTGGCTATTGGAACTTCTGTGTAGCATCTCAGCCTTCAAAATACCTATACTAGATTTTAAAATCTCACCATTAGATCCAAAATTTCTGAAACATCCAAAAATGACTATTGGTTTCCTGAGTAAGGCCTCTAGCTGCCCTGGCTAGGCCTCATACTACTGTTGGCTCTTTGTGGGCCTAGTGGACCCTAGAACTTCTCTGAAGCAAAATATCACTCCTATGTCCTCTGATAGTTATGCAACCCTCACCAATGAGTCTGTAATTTCCAAGAAAGTCGAAACTAACTATTCACACTCTCATAATGGTCAAATAATGCTCAAGTTAGGGCATAATCAATTTTTCCCAGTAACCCATAAAAAAACTCCACTAAATGTGGATCAACTACACTTAAAAATACAAAAATAGAAAATTCTACCAACATTGGTGCCTAGCCAAAACTTTCCACCTAAAATATTGCGAAATAAATGTTGCGTATTGGTCACATGACCAAACTCCGCTGCTACCATTCATGGTTGGTGGAATTCCGCTTTAACTTCGGGATAAGGTTCCCATAATTCCATTTTGGATGGATGGTTAGCAAAACCGTTGGAGGTAGAAATTAACTTGAACGTGGCCATGAAAACAAACCTCCAGAATGTTGGCGGTGACAGTTTCATAAATCGTGCAGAGTTTAAACCTTTAATTGTGTGCGAATATCGCATGTGACAAGGTGTAGTTTAATGCTGGTAGGTAACATTTGCGCACCGGTGAAATAGCCCTGGTTCGTTGGCTAAGGCCATATGGGGAGGGGCTGGCCCTCGGGGTTGGTCCTTCCGGGCCCCCCATACGTGCACATTAAAACTTCAAATAAAAGTTCCACCCTTATAGGGTGACGAACAAAGAGTAGCGGAGATGGTAAAATGCTTTGGCTGCGGGTGGGGAGGTCACTGGCTCGACCCCTGGCTGCTCCCCATAAATTTTACTCAACCAATCCTGGGCCACGTGGCAACCTCTCATTGGCCGAAAACAAAACGTACAGTCCATCTGTCCAATAATAGTGTGACACTTGTCCTCCTTTGACTGGCCCGGAAGGAATATTCCAGGGAATATTTTGAGGAATATTCCAAGAATATTCTCTGGAATATTATTTTTGCTGATTGTACCTTTCCCAGTCAACTCTGGTCAAATGTCGAAAATTGCAGTTTACTGGACTTTTCAAAACGCGATAACTTGTTCATATGGTGTCTGTTTTTCGAACCATTTACGACATCGAAATCAGGAGGACAAGATCTATCTGGTCACTTAGGTTCGACAAAATTTTGAACACTTAGAAATTTGAGCTATCACTTAGGTCCTTGATCCAAAACTGATCACTCCTCCCCATTGGGAATCTTTTGGGCCCCAAAATATTCATTACCTGTTCAGTAGATGAGAGTACAACACCCTCACATTTCCAGCCTCCATATACTTTTTCTTACTTGGCTTAGTTGCTTTGAGCCCCAACTTGAAGGTAGTCAACACTTCCCTTCTTTGATACTCTTGTACTCCTGTCAAGAATTGTATCCTCTTTGAGCTCATCCAGAATTTTCTAGCGATAAATATTCAATAGAAGGTAGTTGAACATCATATACTTGATCATCGATCAAATATGGCTGAAACAAATGTAAGTTTTCAATAGAAATACATGCATACATGACTGAAATTTGTATATGTACAAATGAATGTATGTCTTACTGAGTTAAGAAGTCAAATCACCTCTTAGCAAGCCACTTCCATGGCGATTTTTGCAATTGAAAATCTTCTTCATTTGAAAAATCTGTTCTCACATCAATGATGGAATATTTGGTTCCATTTTTGCCAGTATTTTTATCCTCTTGCTTCAAATTCTTGGGATGCTTAGTTGGATGCAATGTCTAACATTGGGTAATGAAATGTCCCTTCTTCTGGAAATGTGTGCAAGTCTTTTGCATCTTCTGTGCAAGTTTCCTTCGCTTCAATTGTTTCCTATATGCCTTCAATCTCTTCCATCATTTTGAAACTTCGTGGTTACACAAACCACAATAGAAACAAAAAAATCTTTCTTCCTTTCATGCATGCTAATTTGTCATGCTTAACAAAAACATAATCAACTTGACTATGGGAAGAATTATACCTCAAATGTTGCTTTGCATGTCCATATTTTTTACCTTCTTGAGGAGATGAACTTGAGGAAGTTCTAGCTTTCTTTTGAAGACCAACATCAGTGTTCATGTCTTTATAGGTGTCAGAATTCTCATGCTCGCCATAAGCTGCATATCTACAAACATCTTGTTGCAACATAGGCTTCAAACAATGGCATTCAACTTGAAAAAAAACTTGACATGTTCGTGGACTTGAACTTGCAAAAAAAATTCTTCTTGGAGTTGTCTCAAATTCCTTCATGGAGTTTTCGCCATTAGATTGAACATAGGCTAGACCAAACTTCTTAGGCATTTCCTCAACCATAAAAGGAGAAATCATGCCTTGTGCATGTTTGCCTAAACCCTTGCCTTCATAGCCCATTTTTAACATCAACTTGGACCCTATACCTCTAGTTTTCTTTTCAAATGAACCTACGCATGTGTTTGGTTAAGGCCTCTTGGGAATGATGATGTTGCATCTCCATCTCATGCATTCTTTGAATTCCTTATTTCTTTTGCTTCATAGAAACCAGTTTTTCATGAAGTATAGTGCTTTCTCTTCCATCTTCATATAGAATTTTCACCACATCCATAAGGATGTAGAAGTCTCACTACATCTCTTCATAGAAGAATCTTGTGAAGGAGGAGGATTTTGAAACCTCGCTTGATGAAGTTTTCATCATTATGTAAATGAATTAAAGAACTTCAACAATAATTCACAAAGCATCAAAAACAATTGATAAATCTTCTTAACAATTTGGCTGTACACTCAAGCTCTTTTCTGTAGCTTGTCTCTCTTCTTCAAGCAGCCTCTTTTGCAAACAATCCCCCTTGTGTTTCAAGGGCTTCCTTGAGGCCCTTTGGGTAAGGAAATTTCTTTTATCCTTCTTCCTTCTTGTCCTCTTCTGGACTTAGCTAATAGTAGATTTCCCTTCATCTCTAGCAAACTTAAACTTGTAAGCATCAATCAGTTTGCAAACAGTTATATTCTTTGCAATGTTAAACACCTTTCAAGTCAAACAAGCAACCTAGTCCGCTATCAAGCAAGTAACCTAGTGCATTGTCAAGCAAGAAACCTAGTGCTCTGATACCACCTAACCTGAAATGGATGGATAACTTGTTATGACTTGCAAGAACCTCCCACTAAGTTAAACAAATTAAGATCTATCTTATACTTGACTGTGCGGAATTGAATTCTTGATTCAGGTGTATGTGTTTTAAAACTCTTTTAATGCTTTATGTGTGAGGAATTAAAAAATTGTTTTTTTTTTATTAAACACATGTACAAGAACCATAAAGTGCATAAAATAAGCATCAACATGTAACAACAAATTTAATAAAGGATTTCACCCGAATGTCCTGGGCTACTTCTCCTTGAGCCATTGTCAACTGACTTGGCTCTTTGGGATTATGATGGAAAATTTTCTTTTACAAGTAACTACTCAACTCCAATGGTTATTTGGATTGTACCCTTGGGTTTAGAATACCATCATACCACTGGAATGGCTGCTATCTCTCTAAAGAGGAACCTAGGCTTCCTTTGACATGACCTCTTCTGTTAGTACCCTAAAGATTCCCTGAGCTTCTCTGTGGCACAAAATCTTTAAGAAATCCTCTTATGTTCCTTAAACCATTTCTACTACCTCCAGCATATATCATATATCCAAAATAGGCTGATCACTTACTCCAAATGAGATCTGGCTCCCCAATCTATGTCTCCAACTCTTGTTAATCCTTTTTTGTCCCTAAAACCTTTTCTAATGTCTCCAAAATATATCAGACATCCAAAATACACTGATCATTTACTCCAAATGAGCTTTGGGTCCCCAATCTAGGCCTCCAACTCCTGTTGGCCTTGGGCTGCCTGAAACTTCCCTGTGGCTCCTTTGGCTCTAGAAGTCTCCAAATGGCGATGAAAATCCTTCCAATGGATTCAGAATGTCCAAAATAGTCAAAATAGACTATTCAACCTCACCAATGGTTCTATATTGTCTAAAAAATCCAAAAATTACTATTGGTTTCCAGTGTAAGGCCTCTAGCTGCCTTAGCTAGGCCTCATACTATTTTTGGCTCCTGGTGGCCCTTGCGCCCCCTAGAAATTATCTGAAGGAAAATATTGCTCATATGTCCTCTGATGGCTCTGAAACCCTCACCAATGAGTTTGGAATGTCCAAGAAAGTCGAAATTGACTATTCACACTCTCAGGATGGTCGAATAATTCTCAAGATAGAGCATAATCAATTTTTCCTAGAATCCCCTAAAACAACTCCATTAAATGTGGAGCAACTGCAGTTAAAAATTCAAAAATAGAAAAGTCCGCCAACATTGGCACCTAGCCAAATTGTTCGCCTAAAAGACTGCACAATAAATGTTGGGTATTGGTCACATGAACCCACTCTGCGATTACCATTTATGGTTGGAGGAACTCCGCTTTAACTTCGGGATAAGGCTCCCATAACTCCAGTTTGAATGGATGGTTAGCCCAACCGTTAGAGGTAGAAATTAACTTGAACGTGGCCATGTGAACAAACCTATAGAATACTCGCAGTGATTGTTTCATAAATCATGGGGAGTTTAAACCTTTAACCGCGCGATAATGTCGCATGTGACAAGGCGTAGTTTAATGTTGGTGGGTAACGTTCGCGCACCGGTGAACTAGCCCTAGTTCGTGGGCTCAGGGGCCTCCCATACGCACACATTTAAACTTCAAATAAATTTTACGCCCTTATGGGGTAAGGAACAAAGAGTAGCGGAGATGGTAAAAGGCTTTGGCTGTGAACAGGGAGGTCACTGGTTTGACCCCCACTCGCTCCCCATAAATTTTTCCCAACCAATCCTGGGCCACATGGCGGCCTCTGATTAGCAAAAAAACAAAACGTATAGTCCATCTATCCAATATCATTGTGACACTTGTCCTCCTTCGACTGGCTCGAAAGGAATATTCTGGGGAATATTTTGAGAGGAATATTCCCTGGAATATTCTTTTTGCTGAGTGTACCTTGCCTAGTCAACTCTGGTCAAATGTCGAAAATTGTAGTTTACTGGACTTTTGAAAACACGATAACGTGTTCATACGGTGTGATTTTTTCGAATCGTTTGCTGTGCTGGAATCAGGAAGACGAGATATATTCGGTCACTCAAGTTTGAGACACTTTCAAACACTTTGAAATTTGAACTATCACCACGCTATTACTTAGGTCCTTGATCCAAATCTGATCATATTTAGATGGCCATTCACTTTGTATTGAAAAGGATTTTTAATGCACATCAGGCTCACTAAATCTTCTTTCATGGTGCTTGTGAGGCTAATTAATATCCACCTTACCAACGATTAATGATATGAGATCCTCAGTCTTTCCAAATGTGTGGATATATGTTTTCTGACCTCCATCACCATCTATTTTTTATGAGGGAACTTTTCCAAATGATGCATTCGTAATCCCATCATGTTTTCCACCGATGTTTTAGTGTCAATGGAACCCTTTTCCACTACATCCAGATTATGTGTCTTCCTTGGGTGATGTGCTGGTTTCGACCCCCATCGATGACCCTCAATCTCTAGTTGTCGACACGGATAGCCTCTGCACATATAATATTAAAATGTGCTTCGAACGAGTGCACTTGAGGATGATGCTACTGTATTATAATTTTTCATCAAGTTAGAGCCCTCTTCGAACCTTGACTGTAGCACTAATTCCATTTATAAAATTTAGTAAAAAAATAAATTGGTTTACTAGCTTTCCCTCTTCCACTATGGCAAAAACACGTGAATAGAATTCATTTATATATAATAAATATATTATAAATTTTACATAAACATACATTGGGAAAGCCCATGGCTCTCATTTGATACAAAATATAGGGACAAAATATTTTAATTAATTATTAGAATTAAATTAACTTTGTACACTCTGTTTTGAAATGGCCTCGAAGGTACATAATAGTCTATTTAATGAAATGCACTACAAAAACCAGCTCGAATGTGTTAATTGTGATTTCGCAATTTATTGTTTGACCATGTCAATGTCATTTATACTATACTCGACTGTAGGAGTGTCTAAGGGTGTACTTCTATTACTAAATATTTGGTGTAATTATTAGATGTTTGTATTTATTTAGGGTATATCTGGTGAATTTTTCATACGCGTAAGTTTGAATGTTGTAATTTGTAAAATCTGAATATTTTAGAGATGTTTAAAAGGGTTATATTGGAAGGATATTTGAGAACACTAAATTTATCTATACATTAGGAAATACATTTTAAACAATAAAAATCTACAATCTCATAGAATCTTTTATCATCAAAATTAGGAAAAAAAAAATTCATGGTTAAATTGTAAAATGCAATATTATTAATGTTTCGAATTGAACATCTCTCACTATATAAAAATACGATGTTTTATATAGCAATGGAAAAATAAATTTCAACCCTAAAATGGAAATAATACAGTGCACATGTCCTTATCGTATTATCTTACCTTATATTAATTTATTTTGTGCTTTATTCTCATAAGTAGTTTTAGCTTATGCTAGGTATATACCTGTACCTCCAAGGAATAATATAGTATTTTATAGCCTATTAAATTAGATGATTAATTAACATTACGCTTGAATTGGTTAATAGTTAAGCTTGATTACTGTTAACTTAAACCTTATTCGTAACTTATATTTAATAAATTATATCTTAACATGATTATTTAGTAATTCAATTAATATAATCCTTACTAATCCATAAGATTGATAGAGAAAAATAAATATTAATATTTTATTGGTTAGCATCATTATGCCTTAGACTAGTTGTGGGTGGCATTGACTGAGGGGAGGCATAAGTAAGGGAGAGAGTTAGTAAGAGAGGGATCAATCTTTCATGAAAAAATTCACTAGTAAAAAATGGCTAATTATTTACTAAACAACGACTAAAATTTGCATATAAACGACCATTTTCGAGTCTGTGACTAATAATAGTTAATTTAGAGTATCTTATAAAGCGACCAACTTTTAGTCATTTTTAACTTAGTCATTAATTGGTTGTATCAATTTTATCATCTAGTAGTGTATTTAGTCATTAATTTGGTCATTAATTTAGACATTGATTTAGTCATTAATTGCCACAATTAATGATCAAATATACACCAAAATATATTACTATATGATTACCTAAGGAAAACAATTAATGACCAAAGAAATATGACCAAAATGTTGGTTGTGTTATAAGATACTGCAAATTAGCTACTAATAATCATATATATGAAAATTTTAGCCATCATTTGAAACCAATTAATGACCAAAGAAATATGACTAAATTTTAGTCATGTTATAAGATACTGTAAATTACCTACTAAAATTCGTATATATGCAAAATTTATTCATCTTTTTTAATCACAAATTTATCATTTGAAGTAGTCAATTAGTTTCATATTAATTATACAAACATCTGATTTAGTAGTTTTTATTCATTTAATTTTATTTCATTCATAATTATTATAAATGACTAATTTAGTCATATATTCATTTTACTTGTGTTCATCATTAATCAATATAAACTAATATTTTAGTAGTTTTAGATTGATTTATCTGTTCACTATTAATTAACATAAATTTATTAGTATGATTTTGCGACTCAGTTATATATAATATAACTTTTGTTATATGAATTTTTTTTTTTTTCCCTCGATATTATTTAGTCTTGTAATTAACATATGTAACATTTTATTATCATATTAGATGAACATGGACATTGTATTAATTACAAAGTTACATATGTTAATTACAAGACTAAATAATATCGAGGGAAACTAAAAATAATTTCAACCACATAAATTTTATTATATAAAATGTCAAATATTATAATGCTAGTTTCCAACTTAATATTGGTTGGACTATAATTTATATACGAAATATTGTTTCATCATTTCAAAACATTATCACGGTGTTGCCAAGGCAGTGCAAATGAATTCACTAACTATGAAGACTTGACCATCAATCTCTATTTGTGTCTTATGGAAGATATTGGCTCTAAAGTTATTACTAGATCGGTTCTCTTCTCTCTCTCATTTTTCATTTGTCACTCCAATGTTATTGTTCTATGCTTTATTCATTTCCTTCTTCTTACCATCAATATTGAGTCTCTCCTGAAAATGAAATAAGATACAATGAAGAGTATAAAACATGAAAGACGATGAATAGTTGAATATAAAATAAATAGAATATAAAGTATTTATATGACATATACCTCAACATCAACAATCTCAATGTCATTTTCCCCCATAAAAGCATGAAACTCGAACAAGTTTATTTAGTTGGGAATAGTGGCCATTATGTGGCCATATGACCTATATAAGAAAATCAAATAAAACATGAATGTAGAAAATAACACCTTAGTGACTTAGCTATATTCAACCTTTAGAGAAAGCTTAGACACAATCATGCTAACTAAGTTACATCTTAAAAAACCGAGGTTGTAGATAACTTGTTTAAACAAATAATATGAGGTGTGATGTTTAACCCTTGTTGTTTTATTCACAACAACATTTCATTTTCTAACACGTGAACTTGTTCAAGTATATAGACAATCTATGCTCAAACAACAACATGAAAGTAAACTTTTTAAATAGTCATGAAAATATTTCAACACAAAACAACTAAAAGGATTTCAATTAATATTGTGTAATATTAAATTCATATTCAAGCTTTAGATGTTTTTTAAATGGAAATGATACCAAGCATTTTCAATTTCATAGTTAAAAGACAAAAAAAATCAAAAGAAACATTCAAAATACAATAAAACAATAAAGAGAGGATATCAGGGAATGAACATTGCAATTATAAGAAATTTGTTTACATGTCCACCATTGCCTTGTCTAGCATTCCTAAAACATTTTCTTGCCCAAAATAGCCATGATGTGAAATAATGACAACATTAAAAACCATAGGAATCCCTACTAGAAACATTTCCAAAGTCAATGGCTCAGGTACCTGAAGCATATCCAGCGACAAATGAATCAAATCCAAGACATTATCTACATTGTGTCCCCATCCTTTTTCCAATCTCATTTCATGTAACCTTCCCACACCAGATTTAAGTAGCAATCAAACAAAGGCATTGGCATTTTTTTTTTTATTATCTTTTATATCAATAAAAATTTAATATGATTTGTTTCAAGAACATATTAATTCATATTTAAAGTATTCTGTCATGAGAAGGTATCAATCAAGCAGGACATCAGAAAAATCGACATTAATGAGGTCCTCAAAAAATTCTTCGAATATCAATATTTTTCTTGTTGTGATATCTTGGGTAGAAAAAATAACATATCTGAAAAAGAAAAATCCATATATTACTTATGTTTAAACCCTATATATGGTGTATGCATAGGCAACTTCTTATGATGTTCTTATGCCTTTACCAAAGTAGGTTATATCTTGGTTAATTCTATATCCTTTGATTCAATATCAATTTATGAAATATAAATGGCACACATTATTCTTTTCCTTTTATCAACATGCTACAAATGGTGAATTTAAAGTCACATAAAACCACGAGAAAACCCTTTTTCTAACAAAAAAAACAAACAAATAGTGCCTTTAATAAAACTTAACACCTTAGAAATTACTTAGCCACGTGCATGGGCTAAAGATGAGATTCTTTGAACCATATTTAGGTGATACTTAATGGGATATTTGTATGTTTGCCATGATATCATTTTTGGGTTGAAATCAATATATAAATGAAAATTATTGTCTGTGAAATTCAAGTATAATTCAAAAAAAATAACGACATTTCAAGGTAGTGGAGAGAGAAACATCTTCATAATTAGGCTTATCTATTTTAGTTTTATTTTAATTGAGTTTGTATTTGAATATATAATTTTCTCTAAAGAAGTTAAATAGAAATATGAGAATCGAAATAGCCCATACAATGTCGAACCTTTTTTTCCTAGTTATCCATACCTATCTCCTAGCCTTGTTTTGATAATGTGATTTAAATTATTCAAAGAGTAGAATGAATTTTCTACAAAAACATTTGTGGTCATCATGATATTAATTATAAGCTCCACAACGAAATTTGTTAATTGGGTTATCTCTGGTGGTTGTGAGGAATCATTCTTATCCTTCCCACCTAGTTTCAATTTCCATAAATGACATGTTGAGCTCATAACAATAATCTTGGTGTAATGATATTGAACCTTGTTGTTGATTGGCATTCAGAAAGGTAAATATTTTGGTCACATTTATTTCTAATTCACTCGCAAAACAATTGACGAGTTGCTACATAAGTGATGTCATTGCTGCAACTTGTGAATTATTTCCTAGCATATGGCTTGTTTCATCCTGGCATTCATCTCCCTTACCAAAACATTCGACTTATTTATTTATTTTATTTGATCAAAAACATATGTGGTATTGACAACCTCAATTCAAATAAGGGTGAAAATGTGAAGTTGGGTTACACTTTTTGCCTTTTTTTGAGAAAAAACTTTCATTTTTTTCGGTTCTTCAATTTTCTGCAAACTATAATAATTTTTTTGTTTAGAATTTCATTTTGCGATAAAAATAAAAGTTGTCAGAAATTAGCTTTCTATTACTTATTTTTTGAAATTTTTTTATCTAGATTTGAGATGTCAACTTAGCGTTTCTTTGATTGTGTGTTTCTTAACAATCAAAGGATTCATAAGTCATGTTAATACACAATGTTGTATTCATTGAAAATTTGTGTTTTTGAGAAAACAAAATGTGATACAACAATCTAGACAGATTCTACTTCGGTTTCCTCATATTTACAAAGCCAATGGATGCATATCATAATTACTAGAATTTTTTGAACTGGTCCAATATGAAAAAAATGCATATTTTGGATATGTTTCGCAACGCAACAAATTTCTTAACATATAAGTTATAAAATAAAAATCTAAAAGCTACCCATTAGAGACGACGAACCAATGTAATGCCCCATAATTTTTTCAATTTTTTTTTACAAGTGTTTTGGGAGATACAGAATTTTGATTTCACTGAATCACAATGACCCTCAGAAATTGTTTGCACCCATTTTATTAGAAAATTAGTTAAAATTAGTAAATGTTTATGAAATTCCATAGAATTTATATTTCCTGAAAGTAGATTCAATTATGAAAATTTTTGTCTTGGTACCGACAGTTAATTCAGAATGTTTCATGGAGTTTAATCAGTCCAAAGTTGCAGAAATGTTAAGCTGCGTAACTGGTGACGCGTTAGTTTGGCCGAACTTTGATTAAAAGTTCAACCAAAATATTTTTTGCACCGACGGCTCGTTAAGTCTAACGACTTAATAGTTTGGTTGAACTCTTAATCAAAGTTCAGCGGAAATTTTAATCAAAGTTAGACCGAACTTTAATCGAATTTTCCGTCGGCCGCAAAATTTCGCGGTGCCCCTCCTAAAACACATTTTGCGGCAATATAAATTGTCGTGAAATCATTCATAATTTTCACACATTTCGCACATTTGGTCTGATATTATAAAATATTTGGTTTGGGTTTAAAGACTTTTCTTGGAGGTTTCGGTTTAAGGGCATTTCTTGGAGGCGGACTAATTTTGCAAAGAATTGTTTTGGGTTTAAGGACTTTTCTTGGAGGACATTTCTTGGAGATGGTTTGATTTTTCAAAAAAAAAATTTGGGTTTAAGGAATTTCTTGAACGTACATTCAAAGGACATTTCTTGGAGGTATGTGATACATTTTTTTGGATGTTTTTTGTTCATTTTTTTTAAAGTATGGATTTGTGCTTAATTTCGAATTCTTGGAGACGGTCTGATTTTGCAAAGAATTATTTGGGTTTAAAGACTTTTCTTGGAGGCGGCCTGATTTTGCAAAGAATTGTTTTGGGTTTAAGGATTTTTCTTGGACGTACATTCAAAGGAAATTTCTTGGAGGTATGTAATACATTTTTTTGGATGTTTTTTGTGCTTCATTTTTTTTGAAAGTATGGATTTGGGCTTAATTTCCAAAAGACATTTTCTGGAAGTATTTTTTGAAGTATTTTTTAGAGTGTAGTTTTTTATTTATTTATTTTTATTTTTTTAAGTTGGAGGCATTTTTTGAAGTGACATTTTTTAAGAGTACGTGTTTTAAATTGAAATAAATATTTTAAGCTTCGTTTCATTTTTATAAGACATTTTTTTCTCTAATTTTTTAAAGTAAGTGTTTTGGATTGGAGTATGTATTTTTTGCAAAAAATTTAAAATGATTTTTCTTTCAAATTAAATCTTTTGTGATGTTTTTTCTAATTGAGTTATTGTATAATTTTTTGAAGGAAATTTTTTGAACTTCATACTCTATTATCATGGGAAATCGAAGGACTTGTGCGAGAAAATATGATTGAAAAAGAGACCCTGAGGAACGTAGAGAAGAGATGAGACAATCTCGCAAAATAAATATAGAAGCCCTCTCAAATATTGAAGGGGAAAATTAACCTCAAGCAGAAATTGAAGCAGGTATGTAAATGTAAATATTATGATCTATTGATATATTTAAAATTTTCCTAGTGTAAAATGTGAAGCTTAATTTTTATTTGATGAACTAATTTGAATTTAAATATTTTGTTTATTGTAATTAGAGAGAGATATTCCTCAAAACATTGATGATGAGATACAAAATTTTGAAAGAGAAAGTGAAGGAGGTATTGAACCAATGATTGAAGATGGTGAAAATATTGAAAGAAATTCAAATGAATAAATTGAATCACAAGGTATATATATATATTGAACACATGCACATATTATTGAAATTATACATATATTTATTAATTTAGTTATTTATTGTTCATATGTAAACTTATTATGTACTATTTTTTCGAATATGTACAGATGAAATCAGTGTCGATGATGAGATGTTAGAAAATGTTGACACTCACACATATGGAGATAAAAAACCTAACCATGTTATACGATATCGTGTTAACTGCATTTTTGAAAAGTATTTCTTAAATGAGCTGGTGACAGTTCAAGCTCAAATGTTGAAAGGTCTCCTATCATTAAGGAAATTAAAAGAAGCTACGACACTACTGGGTATTCGAAAATCAACCAAAGATTAAAAAAAATGAAGGAAAATGTGATACAAAATATAAGTAGTACTATAAATTCAATTAAGAGATCTAGAGATAAAAATGTTTCAATTGTACGTAGAGGAATACATATGGCAATGGTTTCATCAAGTACTAAAGAGAATCGTTTGGTAACATCTATGGCATGAGCATTAGGAACCTCGCGAAAAACTTTGCACAAACATCAGAAATTTCGGCTGCAAGTAGATGTAAATGATGAACTCGCTTGTTGGAGAGCTATTTGTAGGCAACCATACAAAGATATACTTGGAGAAAATGTTAAAAAAATAATATATGAATATTGGAAGAAAAATTCGCGTGCTTCGCCAACTGCAAGGCATGTGATGCGAAGAAGAATAGCACGAAATCAGTATGAAGAACATGAAAAATATTTCTTGGAAACCACTCAGATAGAGTTATTCAACAAGTTCAAAGAAGAGAATCGTCAAATTCATGTTTCAATCAGTGCTTTTGTTCAACAAAAACCATGGTATGTAAAACCTATCATCGTATGCGACACTTGTTGTTGTCGTTATCATGTGGAATTTGAGTTATATTATGACACATTCCTTGATTTTGGTAGAAAATTATGGAAGGATTCACCTCCTCCTTCCACTATCCGTGATTTCATATCTCAAATTCTATGTGAAAGAGAAAGTGATGAACTATTTTACAAAAAGAAATGTGTTGGTGGTAAAAAATGCGATGATTGTGGAAATTTGACTAAATTTCAAAACAAATATCATACTGATATAAATGATCAATCATTTTCCAACATGAAAGTGAAATGGAAGAGACATGAATATATCGATACATCGATTCAAGGTGCAAATAGTGTTAAAAGAATTGAATTACTAGAAGATGAAATTTTTGTGATAGACTTTTTGAGAAAGTTTGAGGAAGAAATTTACAAATACACAAAGCATTACCATAGAGCTCGATGGAAAGACTTGCAATTCAAAAAATCTCATGAATTTTTTCCACTAGGGACCATTTTATCAGTGATTGATTTTGCAAAAAACTACACATTTGTTCCACAAAACGAAATTCAGAGTGAATACTATCATTCAGACCAAGTCTCCATGCTCATCCATATTCTATATAGACATGCTGAACAAAACGTCGATCATATAGAAATCACGAGTGAAAATCGACATATCATTAAATAATATCACTTTTATATCAGTGACGATCATACACATAATACATATTTTGTACAACATTGTTTTGGAAAAATTTATGATTCCTTGAAAAATCGTG
Organism: Pinus albicaulis; assembly: GCA_034641835.2. Classification (NCBI taxonomy): domain Eukaryota; kingdom Viridiplantae; phylum Streptophyta; class Pinopsida; order Pinales; family Pinaceae; genus Pinus; species Pinus albicaulis. Next base: position 337,157,107 of record CM076576.1, read on the forward strand.
GAATAACATTCAATGAACATTGGATATGGTCAAAAAGATGCGCAGGTCAATTCAAATCTACATGATCATTCTTTTGGTTGTGTTGTCTTCATAAGAAAACCTGCATTAAACATTTTTGGAAATTCTTTGAGACTAGCCATGGAAAAGAAGAACATGACAGTGCAGGAGCATGCATAAAATGAGCACTTCGAAGATATCAAATGAACCCCTCTGCAAGCCGACTTGTGAACACTAAAGAATTTGTTTGATGGTGCATCGCTGCTCTAAGCCATGAGACTAACCCATCAAGGTAAGTGCGAAGGTACATTCAATTTAATTTTTATTGGAAATCTAATTTTAAACATTGTACATTTATCGTGCAGTGATTATCTTTGATTGTATTTTGATATCATATTTACAAATTCTTCTTTTAATTTTCCATATAAAGGTTTTTCTGGCATATTGGGATCGAAGATGTAGATAGATCAATTGGAAATGATGTTGAAACAATAAAAGGGACTCGAAATTGCATTCAATTAAAACAAAGTCGTCCAGAAATGTGTTTGCATTGGATAAAAGAAAATATTCTTGTTTTTTTGATGTTTTCATAGACAATACAAAATCCAATGACGTTTGTGAAAACAAAATGTATGTAAGAGATTGGAAACATACAGAGCTAAATACAAAGGGAAAAATGTCTGTTGCAATGTTTGAAGAAATGCAATTAGAGGAAACTACAATATCATCCGATGGTGATCCAGTTTCTGATCTTGTTAGAGAAGGTGACATTTGAATTGCTTTCTAATGATTTAAAGATCTAGAAATCAATTTAAATATGTATAATTTTTTTAAGTTTGTTTTATTGTGAAAGAGATGTTTTTGCTGTAATTTCACCTATTGAAAACGATGAAAATGTTAAGTATTATTTCATGCGTTGCACTGAACGAAAAATGAAATTATTAGAAAACTATAATGATCACGGATTTCAATATGAAAGAGGATCTATTATACTGAAAGGTCAATTTTTCAGACAAACTAATCAAAGTGGGGACTTTGTTTACTTTGAAGACTATGAACCTGATTCCATAAGTTTTTAATATAGTCACTTGGTGTGTGCAGCACGCATAAAGTTGATAGAGGTTCAATCAAAGAAAAAAACGAAAATTAAGAAATGGAAAATGTCAAAATTCGATCATGAACGGATTATTGAAGATGGCATTCCATTGGAATTTTTTTGATTAAATTGCCCAACAATTTATTCTCTTTGGATTAAATATGTTTTAGAACTTCTAGTACTCATCTAAAAATTGAGTTTCTTATGTTATTTTTGCAAGTGTTTGCACATGTACAAATTGTTTTGCTACAAGCACGTGCTCTAGTATCAACTGAAAGTAGCTTTTCTATACATGCGCATTGATGAAAAATGTTACATGTATTGGATATATATATATATCTGTGTGTGTGTGTGTGTGTGTGTTCTAGAATGCAATTAATTGGAACTAGTTTTTCTATGTGCATTGATGAAAAATGTTACTTACATATTGGATATATATGTTCTAGAATGAAATTAATTGTTCGAGTAGTTTTACTATGTGCATTGATGAAAAATGATTTAAATGTACTGAATATATATGTTATAGAATGCAATTTTAACTGAAAGTAGTTTTTCTATGTGCATTGATGAAAAATCGTATTGGATATATACACGAACTGAATGTGCCCAATTTTTCTTGTGAGATTTTCTAGAAAAAAGTATCCATGCAATGTAAATAAATCATCCAAAGTATAGTTTTGTACGAAGATTCCTTTCAGAAAAGAGACTCAGAGCACTTCTCCGACTTTTGGTGGGATTTGACCCACATCTCTATTCCTGATTGAAAATCTAGTACAAAATTTGTCTGTCCAATGGTCGGATATGTTCTATGTTCTAGAATGCAATTAACTGAATGTCATCAATTTACCAAATTATAAATCAACAAGGCTAACTATTTGAGTGCATTAATGACATTGACCAAAATTCAACAAACATATATGTACTTCTTATATTTCCAATAAAAATTAAAGGGATAATTTACATATATCTACTTCTTTAAACTCTTTTTTCAATTAGAGCTCAATTGATACATGGTTAGTTGCATTGAAAAGCTATGTTCTTCATATTGAAAATTTTCTCACTCAAAAAAGACTATGTAGAGATCAAAAGAAATCTTAGGATGCCAAATGTACTTCAACCATCCACAGCTTGAGTTTTAAAAACTTTTTGATTAAATCAAAACAATACAAGTCACATAGGAGTCTTCTATCTATGCCAAATGTAGATTGAAACCATAAAAAACTTAGATCAAAACAATTAACATTATATCAAAACATTTAACATTTAACATTAAATCAAAATCAAGTGGATTTACATATAACTACTTCTTTACTCTTTTTGATTAAATCAAAACAATACTTCAGATGGGAGTCTTCCATCTAGGCCAAATGTAGATTGAAACCATCCAAAACTTAAACCAAAACATTTAACATGTTATATCTTGAAACATTTAACATTTAACATTAAATCAAAATTAAAGGGATTTACATATAACTACTTTAGTCTTTTTGAATATATCAAAACAATACTTCAAATAGGAGTATCTTATATCTAGGCAAAATGTAGATTGAAACCATCCAAAACTTAGATCAAAATATTTAACATTTAACATTAAATCAAAATTAAAGGGATTTACATATACAAATACTTCGTTACTCTTTTTGATTCAATCAAAACAATACTTCACATGGGAGTCTTCCATCTAGGCCAAATGTAGATTGAAACCATCCAAAACTTAGATCAAAACATTTAACATTATATCAAAAAATTTAAAATTTAACATTAAATCAAAATTAAAGGATTTGGATATATATAACTATAATGAACATAATTTACATAGCGAGACCTGTCTCCTGGGTAGCCTAACTAGCCAACACCAGAGGGGGTCTGAATCAAAAAAACAGAAAAGGAACTGCCCATAACCGGGAAAAAGCTAAAGAGGACCTGACATCAGGCTAGCTATCTATGTCTGTAGGAGGATTCTCCTCCACAATTGGACAACCACAGTCCTCCGAATCATCATCTACTGCCTTGGAGTGCTGGGAGGAGTTTTCGCTGCTTGCGCCATCACTGCTCGAGCTCGTCGAGCCAGATTTAACTGGAAGAGCTGCCGACTTCCTGGTGTCCTGGGGCAAATGGGTTTGGATGGTGGACTTTCTCCACCGCCTCCTGGAACTAGAAGCACCTTCATCTTGTGGCTCCTCCTGAAAAGAGATGGAAATGGTCACTGGAATTCGCGGTCTGATCATAGCGCCAGTGAAGTGAAATTATGCTTCATTGCTTGCTGGAGGAGGGTGGCTACCTGTTTCATGGATGGAAATAGGAGGGCAAGATCCAACACTCATGCCCTCTCCATCCCTACCCCCATATCCCCTTCTGAAACACATTCGTTGTCTACGCATGGGGTCAAAACTTAGATCAAAACATTAACATTACATAAAAACATTTAAAACATTTAAAATTAAATGAAAATTAAAGGGATTTACATTTAAATCATTCAACATTAAATTGAAATTAAAGGTATTTACATTAAATGTAGATTAAAATGGTATCCAAAACTTAGTTTTAAAAACTTTTTGATTATATCACAAAATTACTTCACATTATTAATGTACTTCAACCATCCAAAACTTGGGTTTTAAAAACTTTTTGATTATATCACAACATTACTTGACATGCCATCCAATTGTAGTTCAACTATCCAATAAAAACATTTAATATTATATCACATGTGCCAAATGTAAATTGAAACCATCCAAAACTTAATTTTTAAAAACTTTTTGATTATATATCATGCAACATTACTTCACATGTCATGCCAATTATAGTTCAACTATCCAATAGAAACATTTAACATTATACCACATGTGCCAAATGTAGATTGAAACCATCCAAAACTTAAGTTTTAAAAACTTTTTGATTATATATCGTGCAACATTAAAACATTAAATATCACATGTGAAATGTAGATTGAAACCATCAAAAACTTGAGTTTTAAAAACTTTTTGATTATATCATACATAACATTACTTCACATGCCATGCCAATTATAGTTCAACTATCCAATAAAAACATTTAACATTATATCACATGCCAATTGTAGATTGAAACCATCCAAAAATTAACTTTTAATTTAACAAAAAATTATAGATCACAACATTACTTCACATGCAAAATGTACTTCAAGCATCCAAAACTTAAATTTTAAAAACAAAACAAATTATAACACATCATTACATAACATGCCAAATGTAGTTCAGATGACAACATTAATTTATAGATGACAACATTACTAGTAGTTCAATTATCCAAAACTTAAAAGTTTTAAAAACCAAACAAATTATATAACAACATTACTTCACATTCACATGCCAAAAGTACTAAAACCATCCAAAAATTAACTTTTTGGAACAAAACAAATTATATTAACACTGTAATAAAAAATGTCCAAAAATTGTAGATCTCACAAGTATCAAACTGTATCAAGTTATATATATATATATATATATATATATATATATATGACAGTGCATCTAGATAATATATAAAAAAGAAAATTTAAGACTATCTAAATCTTGAAATCAAATCTACAAATCATGTCCATCAAATAGAGATGGATCTAGCATCTTTCCTATTAGGGTCTCAATCCACGCACTATCATGTGAAGCATGGGAAACCTACATACACAATGCACATGTACTTGAACATTAAAATTTGATGTTTTAAAAATGAGTGAGAATATATATAGAACTTCATGTAAAAAACAAAATATAACAAAAAAATCATGCAATACCTCATGAGGTTCCCTCTCCATTTGATCAACAAGTTCCGCCTCCATAAGAACATCTGCAATGGTAAACTGTACAATATACATGTACAGTTATATATATATATATAATAAAAAATTTCAAATGAAAATGCACGTGTACATATATAAACTTATTTTCAATAATATTAAAAAAAAAGTTAGACAACTTGTTCAAATGGTTGAAATGGTGTGGATGTTCCTATCTCCGTTGCTAGAGTCCGTGGATTAAAGAAATCTTCTATAGGAACCTAAATTCAAAAAATTTAAAATAACTCAAGATATATATATATATATATTCCACCTCAAAAAGTTCCATTAAAAATTGAGATATACACCTCAAAAAGTTCCATTAAAAATTGAGATATATATATATATATATATATATATATATAACTTAAACATAAATTTTAAAAGTGAAAAATTGTCCATACTTGTGGCTCATCTCCTAAGGAAGTAGAAGGTACATCTCCCAAGGAAGAAGAAGGTACCGCCATCCCAAAAACATCGGATGGAATCGGAATCTTTTAAAACATTTTATCGTTATATATACATACATGTACATGTGTGCAAAATTATTTATTTTAAAATATCACTTAAAAAACACTAACATTTTCCAACATATCTTGATGGTGAGACCCATCTGCATTGTTTGAACCAGAGGTCCCAAACGTGATATTAACATTTTCTTCATGCATCATGTGTGAGAATTGCAAATGGTGTTTTAACATATAATGATACATTTTTGTTAGATTAATGTACATACAAATAAATGTATACATGTACATACACATGTATTTATTACAAATTGTACACATGTATATGTATGTTAAAATAATTTCAAACCCTAAGGTCATTAACACATACCGTTCCCGTGCCCTCTTCCTCATGAAGAATTAGGTCTTGAAAACCATTGCGACAATTTTTTGCATATATTCAGTGATCTTCAACATTCATGGTGTCAATCTCTTCATCTGTACAATACACAAAAATTGACACATGCATTTTCATGTGCTCTTTGTCAATTTAGACAAACATCGACTCCACCCAATCCGCTGTAAACATTTTCGGTCATGAAATCCCTTGCTTCTCGACTTATTTGAGAAGTCGCATCCATCTCTGACCGCAGAGTTTCTACCCGAAAAGGTCGACTCACCAATGGCGGCTCAGGGTGAGGCAACTCCACATCTCACTTAGCGCCTTTACGGTCATACAATTGACCTTTCCACAGACCAAAAAATTCTGACAGAAGGTCATTGTAGTTGGGTTTCATACCCAAAAATAATTCTGCATAAAACAATTGTGAAAAATAAATAGGAACCTCGTCGTTCCATGGGAGCCTTCCATAGGCCGCAAGGTGCCTATCATACAAATAGCGAGCTATATTTGGGTGCTTGAAATATTGCACTTTCAGCTTTTTTATTTTTTCCCCTTCCTTGAAATTAAACATTGACCTCGCCATATCTTTTGTAACTCTTTGTTTTACATCCTCCCATTTATCTGGACCCATTACTGTTTCCTTTCTCTTTCTCATCACTTCCACAAATGTATCAATCGTTGGCCCAAGAGTTTTGTACACATTTACAATTTCGCCCAATGAATGTGTAACTATTTCGAGGCTTTTTCGACTCTCAGCAGTTAGAGTCAAAGCCACGAGATCTCTCCGTAATTTTGCATGAAGTTTTTCACACCTTTGTAAGGTGCATTGTTCCATGTTTGTTTCCCATGTTATATCAGAAATGTCGGTCAGACAAGTTGTGCTGGGTAGACAACCTTCTTCTTGAATGTAGCGTTCTGCCCTGCATTTATTTTGACCAATATTTGGAACATTTTCGGCCTTTTCATCAATATATATAAAATTTTGTATATTAGAAAAAACACATGTAAAAAAATTTGTACTTATTCAATGAAAAAAATATTGAAATTGATGGCAACCTTGACGTGGTTGGTTAGCATCTTCTCCACCATGAAACTATTGAGACCCAGAACAACCCTGCTGAGAACCAGACCTAGAATGACCCTGCTAAGAACCAGCACCACCAGCCGTTGATTGGCCTTCGGGGGAATAAATATCACCCCCTTCACGCAACCTGCTACCACTCATTGATGGCCCTCTAAGGGGATTTGAACCACCATCAACCTCTCGAGACGAGAGAGAAGCTTAATAAACATATACGAATTTATAATCAATTGAAAAATACATTCATGTGTACATATAAATACATGTACATATTCATTGATTAAATTGCGTGAACGATACCACGACTGGGTGAGCCATGGGCACGCTCCATTGATGGAGTAGAGACCCTTCTCTTCTTAGCTCCTAAAATTAAAAAATGAAACTTATTAACAACTAATTTAACTCACAAAGTTAATAAAAAATCAATTCCATATGTACACACATGTATGGAGATTTAAGATTATATTTAAATACCGTGAACATCCCCTGATCCCTGAACCCCCATATGGGATTCGGTTGATCTTCGTCGTTCATCCTCCATGATATATATATCTATTGGTAGACATTTACACAAAATAGATTTCAGAAAATCAATTTGTAATTTAGTGCACACAAATTATGAAGAACACAAGTTTCAAAGTAATAATTGATGTGTGAAACTCAATTTAAGCAAAAAAGAAATTATAAAAATGATAAGTTCACCAAATTGCGCTTTACATGGTGGGAGCACACTTGGTATAAAATTGACAAAAACACATGGTCATTAAAAAATAAGTGAAACTGCATTTAAAAAAACTCCACTTAAACAAAAATTTGTTGAAGTCCCCGCATTTTAATTTTATAAAAATTTGAAGTTCACCACTTGTTGCAAATGTGAAGTTCACCAAGTTGCGCTTTAAATGGTGTGGTGGGAGCACATTGGTATATAACTGAAAAAAACACATGGTCATTAAAAAAGACGCATTTATAAGCACACAACACACACATATCCAAGATATGTTACAATGTCCATCAATAAATTTTGAAGGAGAGCGTCTCAACACTAATTCATCTTTGAGAGATGAATCTTGAATTTTTGAAGAAGAGAATCTCAAAACCAATTCATCTTTGAGAGATGAATCTTGCATTGGCATTGCTTTGTATAATTATAATTCATATTTGATAGATGAATCATGAATTGGCATTGCCCCATGCAATAGATCATCAGACATCTTATTCACATTTGTACAATTCCTTATACTAAAAAATTGAAATTGGCTAACAATATTATTTTCTATTCCATGCAGTTCTTTTAGCCTCTCCTTCTTAACTTGGCACACGCCATTCATCTGGTTGCACACTAGTTCAGAATTGGTGAAAACTACAATTCCATTTGTTCCATACTCCATCGATGTTCCCAAGCCTTCTATCAATCCAATATAATATGCCTCGTTGTTTGTTGTTCTTTCCAGTATATTCATTTTCTTTTGGATGACTTTGCTAGTCACAATATTGGAAAGCACATATGTAATCACTGCTTTCCCTGGATTGGGATAGTAAGAAACTTCTATGCATAGTTTCCATTTTTCAACCATATTTAATGGTTTTCTTATCCCTGAAAAAAAACAAATTCAATAAAAATATATATATTAGATCGACATTTGTTGCAAATGCATGAGAGAAATGACACAAAATCATGAGGTAAATGACATGCGCATTGTTTATCTTAAAGTTTGACTTAAAAAGTTTATGATAGAGTTCACATCTAAAATTAATGGGAGGAAGCCTTTAGTTTGTGGGAAAAATGACACATGTACACAGTTTACCTTAAAGTGGTTGTGTTTTATGGATATTAGAGGAAGCCTTTAGTTTGTGGGATAAATGACACATGTACACAGTTTACCTTAAAGTGGTTGTGTTTTATGGATATTAAAATGAAGAACTTCTATTTAGACCCATTCCAGAGATTGACTATAAGGGCATTTACTAGATATGTCACCTTTCATAAAAGATGAGATCCATAGGCTACATGGCCCTTTACAAACTCTTCATATAGAACTTGTAGAACTAAACACTACCTATCCCAATTTTACCGTGTGAAGGATGTAGAGGACCCGTGGAATCACTAAAGGTTGTATTGTTAAGCCTTTGGTTTAATGATCTTCAACATTTGGTTGTAGATCCTTCAACCTTTGGTTGTACTTTGAAGGTCCTTGACCTTCATCCTTCACCCGGAGGTTGTATATCCTTAAACCTTTGGTTGATATTTCCTTAAACCTTTGGTTTAATGATCTTCAACTGTTGGTTGTAGATCCTTCAATCTTTGGTTGTCCTTCATCCTTAAACCTTTTTTTTAATGATCTTCAATTGAAGGTTGTATATCCTTCAATTGTTGGTTGTAGATCCTTCAACCTTTGGTTGTTGTTATGGGTTCAATGTTTGTTTGGTTGTACTTTCAACCTTTGGTTGTACTTTGAAGGTCAAGGGATCTTCATCCTTAAACCTTTGGTTTAATGCAAAGGTCCTTGACCTTACTCATTAGGCAAGCCCAACCTTCCTTAAACCTTTGGTTTAATGATCTTCAACCGTTGGTTGTAGATACTTTAGGATGGGTTCCACCCATTCCTTCCTATGGTTCATCCTTCAACCTTTGGTTGTCCTTCATCCTTAAACCTTTGGTTTAATTATCTTCAACCGTTGGTTGTGGATCCTTCAACCTTTGGTTTTCCTTCATCCTTAAACCTTTGGTTTAATTATCTTCAACCGTTGGTTGTGGATCCTTCAACCTTTGGTTTTCCTTCATCCTTAAACCTTTGGCTTAATGATCCTCAACCGAAGGTTGTAGATCCTTTAGGACGGGTTCCACCCATTCCTTCCTATGGTTGATCCTTCAACCTTTGGTTGTCCTTCATCCTTGAACCTTTGGTTTAATCATTTGAAACCATTGGTTGTAGATCCTTTAGGATGGGTTCCACCAATTCCTTCCTATGGTTGATACTTAATGGCCCTATAAGGGCATAGAGTCCCATACATATGGTTATATGGCCCTATGAGGGCATGGGGTCCCATCAGTAATGGCCCTATAAGGGCATGGGGTCCCATCATATGGGTTATATGGCATGATATAATTGATAATAATTAGATCATATCATCGCATTAATCAACTGCAAGGACCTTGAATGGCCCTATGAGGGCATAGGCTCCCATCAGTAATGGGAGGGCCTTCCATGACATGCTGAAGGACCTTATAGACCCCTTGTTATAGCATCATTTTTCACCCTCAGGTGATTCATGATTTCCTTTATGGCTCTGGGCACCCATTCCTACAGACTTGAACAAATTCATTAAAAAGCAGTGTTAAAATTCCCATACGCGGGTATGCCCAGCCTTTTCCACGTGTATACGCGAGTCCACATGTACTTTTCCGCGTATGCCATTAAAACCATTAAAAAATATATTAATTCCCTATTTTCGGACAGGGTTGATGGTTACTCCAGTAATTCAACCACCCCAGTACGTGGCCAACTGTTTCCAACTGACTGAAACTACTTTGAGGGAGTATAAAAGCCCCTCATGTCCATGGCCTAAGGGAGAGAGAAATTTTATAGACATTATACTCTGTTCGAATCCCCAATTCAAGTCTGATTTCCCGTGCCTCCTGCACTTTCCCAAATTTATACAGGAAACCCTTGTATCATGGAGATGTTCATACATTTATATGCCATCTCGAGTGCACAAGTCTTGAAAGTTTCTTAGCGAGGCAAGGGCGGGACGAATCCGGACGATGGTCTGCTCGAAGATCGTGGAAGGATTCAGGTGATCTCTCCACTCTTTACTTCTGTACATGCTATTCACAATAATGAAGAACCATCTCGTTCCTAAACTTCTGTGTTAGTATCTATTTGTATATGTGAAAAGATTGATTATTAAGCAGTTATTATCATTTATATCATATTTCACATGGATTACACTAACGTTTAGGAGAAATATATGCTGTACAACTAGGTTTCCATGCATGTTCTTTCTTGTTTTCCAGGTTGAAGGAGGAAGAAAGGTTGCTGGGGGTTTGGACCCCGCGGGATCTACATCGAATGTAGGACTACAGGTGAGTTCTGCTATCGTTTTTATCTAGTTTTTTGCATTCAAGTATGGTTGTTTGTGAGTCCTTCTAAATGGCATGCCCTGCTTTGTGGAGGTTTTGACCCAACAAACCTCTAGGGTGATTTTCCCCGAAACAGAACTGGCGACTCCACTGGGGATCGCATTTTTGTGATTCCCCTGTTGGGTGGTTTCAGCTGTTTGATAGGTTTCCAACAGTTTTAACTTTTATTTCCAGTCTAGTTAACTCTTTCTTAGTCAGACTGAAGCCCTGGTTCCTTATCCAGACTTGATCTTTTTTATTTTTTATTATTTACCTTTTCATACGCGGGTTTGTCTGTACACAGACGCATATACACGCATTTTTTGTTAAAGGGAGTCGCGTATACGCGGGTTTCCTTTAGCATAGTCGCGTATGCACGCTTGTTTCAAAACTGTCAAGTAGCGTATACCTGGGTAGATTTTGAAATTTTGGATTTCTTGGCTTTTTAGTCCTGTCTGCCTGTGAAGACCTATTCCTGCAGTGTCTTTGTATCCTCTGGATTGTGTAGAAAGTGGTCTTTGGTCTTTTCTCTCTCTTGTTTAGTTGAAAACTAGCTTATTTGGCAAGTCTTGTTTCTTGTGCTGGCATTTCTGGTTCGAGTACCAAGATCTCTTCCTGGGGATTCTTGGCTGTTCTGCTTTATCAGAACAGAGAGCTCCTGCTCATTTACTCTTTCCTACCTTTGTGTCTTGCTTTGCACTTCGATTTTTTCCCATTTCTTGGTTGGTTTTCTTGAGTTCAGTCGACTAGGTCTTGTTGCAATTTTTGAAGAGTCTTTCTTGGTTCTTTGAAGTTTTTGTTTGCTGCAAGGTTGTACTATTCTTCTAGGCTGAGTGACTGAGTTTCTTGTCTTCTTTTGCTCATATAAATCTTGCTACTAGTTAGCCCTATAAGATTTGGAGCGTTTTTGAATTTTTTGCTTGAAATTCAGTGTTGTTTGGCTTGGGATTTGATAGTTTTTCTTGGTCTTTTTGAGCCCTTCTTTTTATAAAATTCAAAAGCTTAAAAACATTTTGTTTTGTCATTTGCTTTTGTTTTTGCATTTTTGTTTTCGTTTCGTTATATCTTTTGAAGCTTTGTTGAGATTTATTGCCTTTGGATTTTGACTTGATTTTGGAAAGGAATTGTCATTGATTTCTTCCTCTTGTTTTCAAGCAATTTTGGTGTCTTTATATTGAGAGTTTCTGATTTTGGGAACTAGCTTTCTGGACAACCAAAAAGAGATAAAACTGAAGGATCTTTGGGAAATTTCTCTCTGCTTTAGGAGATTTTGCATCTTAGAATTTGCATGCTTTTAGTGATTTGCATCAGGTGCACTTAAGCATTTAGTCATTTTCATAGTTTTTGTGAGTGTGAGTTTGTTATCTGAAAAGAAAAATAAATTTTTTTAATCTCGTAGAACCTGTGTAGAAGTTGCTTTTCATCGAAAGACAATTACTACATTTGCATGTAGTTTGGTTTTTATTAATTTCTTTTCTTCGTCAAAACACCACAAGTTTCATTTTCGTATCCATTTGACTTAACATAACAGCCGATGAAAATAAGCGATATAATTTAAAATCAACTAGCAAGTTTTCTAAGTGTCATACACCAACTAGCTAGGTTGTAGGGCCTTGGATTAGGTGAGTGGAGAGTTAAATCTCCAAGGCCGCTCAAACAAAACATATACGTTGATTAATTGAGCGAAATCCAACTCCGTTAGGTGGACCGGGAAATCTCTCCTCCAGAGAGTCAAGCGCGAGGGGAAGTGAAGGCTGAGAAGAGAGATACCCCCTCTCTGATTTGCTAAATCTGACCTCAAGACCATTCCGCCTAGCTTCTGATACGGATTGGTGCCCATAGTTGCCACTCCTAGGTTCCACATAGGTGCCTGCGGGGGGGAATACCCGTGGTACCTAAGGCAGACATCGCATCACTTTCAGCAGTACTTCTGGGGGGTGCCCTTGCGAAGCTTGGGTACTTGTGCCGGCAAAGGCTGTCGTTAGGAGGTCGGCGTAACTGTTTATGTTACCTTCGCTAGTAGGCCTGGGCCGTAATTATCCCAGACTACTTTCGGGAGGTCCTATATTTCGCTTTCTTGTATTTTGATGTCCGGTCCTAATCACCCAGAGCGGAAATAATTGAAGGCTATTTGCTTGATTGTATCTCAGGGATTATTTTTTGTAGTGAGTGCTCTTTGCTCCTAGCTTGCCTAGCTTTATAATTTTTGAGTGTAATTAAAATATGTTAAAGTGGCTGATGAAGCACCTCGTCGATCGAGGAGAATCTGGGGTTACCAAGGCCTTCTTCAAGAAGGCGTAGGAGTGATTTAGCAGGGGGTTACCACCCTATGGCGTCTGATGCAGTGGAGAGAGATCCTCCACAAGGGTCTGAAGGTTTCGTAGCTGATTCTGGTGTTGGTTCCGAGAGGAGCGCTTCGCTCGCCTCGCGAGTATTATTTCCGCAGGAAGAAGAAGTACATGTAGAGGAAGTGTCTGAACCCTCAGAGTCACTTCCATCTCCTCTTCCTCCTGATTATCCATTCGTTTTTGAATACATCGGACCCGAGTCAGAGAAACCAAAAGATCCTCCTTATTATACATACCTTTTGATGGCCACGACTAGGAACGCGGCTTCTGCTGTGAGTGCTGCAGGCATTCAGACTCCTACTTTTGTTGAAGGAGGGGGCACTATTGCTATATCTTCGATTGCTTCTAGTGCTACTGTGTTTGGCTCTGGTTTCACCCAAGCACATGCTTCTCAATCTGGTCCCTTCTGTTTTGGAATGCCCACTAGTGGGATTCCTTCTTTTTCCTTTTCTGCTGCTGCAGCTGGATCTACACCCATGTCTTCCATGGCTAGTGGATCAACTTATTTTCAAGGGTTCCCCTTCGGAACTGGACATATTCCTAGTTCGAATCCTTCTTTAGGGTCCTTTCCGTTTACTTCTCAGACCCAGAGTTTCAACCCTTGGTCTGGAGGTCAGAGTTCGACTACTTTTACAGGTTGGAACCCTGTATTCACTACAGCGGGGGCAGGGAATCAGTTTTACGTTGGTCACTAAGGGAATGCTTCTTTCCCTTCGTCGAGTGCTTATCAAACTTTTTCCCCTCTTTCTAATGACTGGAACCCCTATCAGGGGCTTTCCTCTTCATTTAATACTTCAGGTGGGGGAACTGGTCTGGTCTTTGGTAACTCTGCGTGGGGAGGAGGTTCTTCTCCTTTTGCTACGAGTTATTTCTGGCAACCTGGTGCCTCATCAAATCCAGGGTATTATTTTCAGAATGTTGGGAATTCATCCTATCAAGGATGGAATCCTCAGGCTCCACCTCGTTTACCTTTTCTGGCAACGTTAAACTTGACAGATCTATTGAAATTGACAAATGATCCGATTCGGTACAGTCCGGGGTGGCCTCCGGTCCCGACCAAACTACCTTCAGACATTCCAAAGTTTGAAGGCAAGAATGGAGAGGATCCGGCTGACCACATCACCACTTTCCATTTATGGTGTTATTCTAACTCTCTGATCGATGATTCGATTAGGTTGAGATTGTTTCAATGCACCCTAACTGGAAACGCTGCCAAATGGTATATTGAGCTAACTGGGGGCAGTTTTGCTACATTTGGAGAACTGGCTGCTACATTTATAAACCATTTCCAGTTTCCTGTCCGATATGACGTTGGGACTGAACTCCTAGATAATTTTAAGCAGGACGACGCAACCCACATTTCTGACCATATTCAGGAATGGAGGAGAAGGAAGAGGCTTATTAAAGCTCATATTCCAGGAGAATTCCTTTTGGAATGGTTTCTGAAATCTCTGCAGTCAAACATTTCTAAACATGTATCCCTGTCTGGGGTATTTTCTGAGGAGCAGGCCATTTTTAGGGCCCAGCAGCTAGAACTGATCTATTCTCAGTCTGGGGTCCTCCATAAATATTTGCCCAACGCTCCTCGCTCCAAATTAGATTTATCCAAAACTAAGCCTGGTCCTCATGGTGATGGACTTATCGGGTCGATCAATAGTGGTGCAGCTAACCTGTTTACTCAGTTACAACAGTTGTCTATACAATCTACTCCTTCTGGTTAGGCTGTGCCTGCCGAGTCATCGCCTTCCCAATGTTTGTCGATAAATGCTATCCAAGCTTCTGATCCAAAAGGAAATCAACAATTCGAAGGGAAGAAGAAGGGACGAAATAATAAGAAAAAGGGCAAGAATGGGAAGGGTAATGCGAATAAAACCAACGAGCATGTTGGTGAGGGTCCAAAGGATAAAAAGAAGGTGAAGTTTCCATGCAAGTTATGTACTGGAGACCACCTTACACACCTTTGCCCTAAAATTCAGGATGCGCAGCGCTTGTTAGCTCAGCAGGGTTCTTCTAGTTCCCAGGCTGTGTTGACAAACCCTTTTCCCCAAGGGAAACAACTAGTTGTTGGCACGAATAAAAATTCTGGGGCTTCCTCTGCGGGCACCCAGGAAGGGGAAATACCATCAAACATATTCATGATGAGTGCTCACGTGGATGTCGCTACGAGATCCCGTGATTATGGCGAAGAAGAGTCTTCGAAAGCTAAGGGTGCCCCCTATGCTACTGAGCCGCTTCATATTACAAGGCCTACTGTTGAGCCTATACCTCGGATGCCCAAAGCATCTACTAAGTGTTCGACGATTAATCCAAATTCTAGGGCTGCCCAGAACTACTCTATTGTGGAAGATCTGGCGCAGAGTCCTTGTGCCATGTCGGCTTTAGAGGTGCTCCAGTCTTGTCCGGCTCAGTGTAGTGCTTTGCTTACTGCTCTTGGGGCTGTAGATCCAAAGAAATCTCTTATGATTACCTTCGATATGACTAATTTTAAGAAGAGACTCCCCCATCATATGGATTTTCATATTAAATCATCATACCGGAAGTGCAACATCTTTCGGACGGTTGTTGATGAGGGTGCTTCCACATGTGTGATGTCTCTCACATGTTGGAAGATGATTGGATCTCCCAAAGTTGTTCCATCTACCACTCTTTTGAATGCGTTTGACGGTCATTCTCACAGACCGCATGGTATTGTCCCAGCTTTGCCCATCTGTGTTGGGGGCAAAACTGTCAATATAGAGGTTGAGGTAGTTGATGCAAGCTTGGACTACAACCTTCTGTTGGGACGAAATTGGATTTATGAGATGGATGCCATTGCATCCTCATTATTTCGGATTATTTGTTTCCCTCACGAAGGGAGGATTGTTATAGTGGACCAACTGGACTGTCCTCCTGTAGACCCGAATGCGTCTACTGACTCAACTGTTCCAAAGTTGGATAATACTAAGGCGCCTGTTGAGAATTTAGGGGTTGGAATGTATTCTTCCTTGATGGGTACTTTTGATATTCCTCCTCCTACAGTGCATATAAATGCAATTTCATCCTCCAAGGCTCCTCTTCGAAGAGAGTTCTTTAGAACTCATTATTTTTCGGACCCTTGGACCTTACCTTCCCCTACCGCCACATTAGCGGAAGGTCAAGTGGGTGGAATGGCATTTCCAATGTCTGCAGCTGAGATTGCTTATCAGTCTATTGTTGACTCTGCAGAGTCCATCCCAACTCCTCTTTCACCGGAAGAGTTGGATGGAGATGTGGCTCCGGCTTGGACACTTAGTTCTTCTTCTGCCCAGGATTGCCTTGATACCACTCTTCCATTTGAAGAGGCCATCCTGGAAGCTATGACTGGTATAGATAGACCGTGGGATGACTTACATCATCGGTCTTACTTTTTACCTGATTTAAGCGAAGTTGAGACAAGTTTTCCAAGTCCTTAGTCTCCTGGTCCTGTTCACCCAGTCCTGAACCCTTTAGCACCAACACAGGTTTATGCTGAAGGGAACATGGCTGTGATTTCTCCTAGTATCCTAGTGAACATTTCCAGGGATCCCAATATTGTTGAGAATGTCTTCATCGGAGCTTAATGTTCCCGTGAAGAGATTCAGATTTGCACCGAGCTCTTTAAAGAGTATAGGGATGTATTCTCTTGGTATTATGAGGAAATGCCTGGTATAGATCCATCTATTGTCCAGCATGAGATCAAGACTTACGAAAATGCTAAGCCTGTGAGGCAAAAGCTTTGTCTGGTCAATCCTAGGAAGGCAGCAGCTATCAAAGATGAGGTGGAGAAGCTACTTAAGGCGGGATTCATTTTCCCTGTTCCTTTGACTGAATGGGTTTCAAACCCTGTTCCCATAGATAAAAAACAAGGAACGATTGAAGTTTGCATTGATTTCAAAGACCTTAAAAAAGCATGTCCTAAAGATAATTACCCCACACCATTTATCGATGAGATCATTGACGAGTGTGCTGGTAATGAGATTTTCTCCTTCATGGATGGTTTCTCCAGATATAATCAGATTACTATCCGTCCTAAAGATCAGCATAAGACTGCCTTTATTTGTCCCTGGGGTACTTTTTCATACAAGAAGATGCCTTTTGGTCTTAAAAATGCTGGGGCTACATTTCAGCGGGCCATGTCATATGCCTTCCATGACATAAAAAAGATTATCGAGGTGTATTTGGATGATTTAGCTGCTCATTCTCGAAAGAGGATGGATCATCCTCCTCACCTCCGGCAAATATTTGAACGATGTCGTTTCTATAAGATTAGGTTGAATCCGAACAAGTGTGTTTTCTCGGTTACATCCGGTCGGTTATTGGGATTCATTGTGTCTGGGGAAGGGATTAGGGTAGATCCCTTCAAGGTTGAGGCAATACTTCGGTTGCCTCCCCTTTCCTCTATTCGTCAACTTCAAAGTCTATAAGGAAAGTCTAATTTTCTTCAGAGATTTATCGTAAATTATGCTGAAGTTACCAAGGTATTTATGAGATTGTTGAAGAAGGGAATTCCATTTCTTTGGGATGACTTCGCTCAACGCTCATTTGATGCTTTGAAAAAATCATTGACCTCTACTCCTTTATAGAGTCCACTTGATTATAGCAGGGATTTCCTTTTGTATCTTGCAGCAGCATAATCTACTATTGGTATGGTTCTGGTTCACGAAGATGATGCTCTTGTTGAGCATGTTATTTACTATCTTATTTGAGGATTGGTAGGACCTGAACTTCGGTACACTCCGATAGAAAAGTTAGCTTTAGCAGCAGTTCATCCTGTGCAGCGAATCCGGCATTACATTATTCTACGAAAAACTTATGTTTTGGCAGCAGCCAATCCGCTTTAGTTTGTCCTCAGTAGGCGAGTGATTGGGCGAAAATACAATAGATGGATTGTGATTTTCCAGGAATTTGATCTTGAGTTTATGTCTGCCAAATCCAAGAAATCATTGGTTTTCACGGAATTGATCTCCGAGTTGCCCTGTGGGGAGGAGATGATCTATGATGAATCCTTCCCGGATGAAAATTTGTTTCTTATCTCTTCACAGGATCCTTGGTATGGAGATATCATTGTGTATCTTTAGACTGCGAAGTTTCCCTCTACTTTTTCGAAAGATGAGCATAGTAAGTTGCGTCACTTGGCTAAGAATTACTTGATTATTGGTGATGCTTTATACCGTCGAGGGGTTGATTCAATCCTGAGACGCTGCTTAACTCTCGAAAAAGCTGAGGCTGTGCTGAATGATTCCCACAGTCGAGCTTGTGGTGGTCATTTATCTGGGCTTGCTACAGCCCAAAAGATTTTGCGTGCTAGGTACTTTTGGCCTTCAATTTTCAAAGATTGTATGGAGTCGGTCAAAAAGTGTCATCCGTGTCAAGTCTATACTCGAAAAATGCGCGTTCATCCAGCTTCGCTTTTTCCAGTCATTACTGTCCGTCCCTTTACAAAGTGGGGTATTGATTATAATACTTGTAACCCGCCTTCGGCTAAAGGTCACAAGTAAATTATTGTAGCAGTAGACTACTTTACGAAGTGGGTCGAGGCTATGCCTACTTTTGGGAATGATGGTGAGACTACAGCTCTTTTTCTTTTCAACCAGGTTATTGCTCGTTTTGGTATTCCTAGAGAGATTGTCACTGATCATGGCATTCATTTTCAGAATAGCATGATGGCTGAGTTGGCTCTCAAATTGGGTTTCCGGCAGGAGCATTCATCTCCGTATTATCCTCAAGCCAATGGGCAAGTGGAAGTTGTGAATAAAACCTTGAAGACAATTCTTCAAAAGACAATTGATAAAGCTAGATCCAACTGGCATATTATGCTATATCCTGCACTTTGGGCATACAGGACGTCAGTGAAAACTGCAACTGGCTTTACTCCGTTTCAGCTAGTGCACGGGTTGGAATCCGTATTTCCCATTGAATGTGAGATTCCTTCTCTTAAATTAGCTGTTGAACTTATTCCTGACACTTCTAGTCTTGAAGAACGGCTCCTTCATCTGGAACATCTCGATGAGCAGCGTCGGGATGCCGCCATGATGAATGAAGTGCATAAAAACCGAGTTAAAGCTCAGTAAGATAAGGTGGTCAAACCTAGGGTTTTTTTGGAAGGTGACCTTGTTTTGGTCTATGCCCAAGAAAAAGATGCCCTGGGGGCGGGAAAATTTAAGTCTATGTGGCATGGCCCCTTCATCGTTAAAAAAGTCCTTAAAAAAGGAGCATATACCTTGGTTGATTTTGAAGGGAATGAGTTGTCGGAGCCCAGAAATGGGCTCTATTTGAAGAAGTATTATGCCTAGGCTTCGGCCTAGCATGTTGCTTTTGTATATAGTAGTTTTTCTTTGTACATATCTGGTTGATTTTTGATATTTGATGGGATGGTGATGTTTTTGATCTGCTTTGGCAGGTTGTGTCAGATGTCATGAGTTATTTTGGTTTCGTCGATGGTGCTAGTAGACACACCCGGAACTTAGCTTCCGCGGCTTGGGTACTTCATTATCCATCCGGTCAGCTGTTAGTATCAAGAGGGGTCTGCATTGGTCCTGCTTCCAATAACATAGCAGAATACACTGTAGTTGTTTATTTACTCTCGGAGGCAATATCTTTGGGTGTTGATTCGTTGGTAGTTTTCTTGTACTCTCAGCTGGTGGTGTCGCAGTTGAGCAATACTTATCGGGTTCGAGATCCATTTTTACTCCGGTTGTTCTTGAGGGTACATTTGTTACAGAGATCATTTCAATTTGTAACTTTCATTCATATTCCTCGAGCTGACAATTGGATGGCAGACTCATTAGCTAATCAAGCACTGGATTGGCATATTAATCATTCCATACAATAAAATTTACTCATCAAAAGCATCATACATTTTGATACATTTGTTACATCACATCAAACATCGTTGTATATATATCATCAGAGTGTTCAAAAAACTATACAAAATTTGGATCCATAAGCCATACAAAATTTGGGCTTATGCCCGATCATGTTCAATCTAAAATAATATACAGTCATCTGATACATCATATCTATCTACTCCTGAGGTCCCTGCCCAGAAGTTGTGTTCCTATAGAACACGATCGCGGTGGCAACTCGGCGGAATAACCGTACCCAGTCTCGGGGCACTCCTACCACCCGTCTCTGGATGGCTTCCGGCAGATCTTCCACTGCAGCCATAGGTACTTGGCGGGTTAATCCCTCCAAATTCCTCTGTACAGCCTGGAGGGTCCTGTCTGAATCCACTGTATCTGCTTCGCCTCTGCGACGCTTGTGTCGTGGGAAACCCTCAGGTCGAACTGGTCCAATATCTGAATCATGATCATTTTTAAATTGTAAGTCATTATGAATCCAATCCAAAACATGTTTATTTTCCATTTTTTCATACATATTTGAAAAAATCCAAAAAATTATATAATTCAAAAAATTGCAAACTTACCGAATGTTCCCCATGCCGCACTTGGTGGAAGGCCAAGTTCTGGATCACCACGAAAGTCCATCTGGCATAGGGATAGTCGTCCACAGCGATGATTTGTTCCCCCCACGAAAGGAAGAACTCATCATCCCAAGTGGTCCAGGGAACTTCACTTCCCCCCAATCTCTTCATCATGTCTGCCTAGCGGGCAATTCTTGGGTCTCTCGGGCTGCTGATTATAGAGATCACTTTGGGTCTCAATGCTGGTATCTTCTCGAAGAAGAATGTCATCAAAATTGTACCATATCCAAAAAAATTTGTCTTTGCCTTTCGGATAGAAGTCAATTGTTGCTTCATGTTCATCAGTAGAGCTGTGCCCCAATCATATACATGAGTTAAGCATTCCACTGCTATACTCATTTGCGTCCTGGATGCCTGGTGTAGAGAAGCTGATCCTGCTACTCTCCCAATGGTAAAAAGGAGGATTTTTATGTGCAAGTCTCTTAAATCTTTGATTGCAATTTGAGTTCCCACTTTCTTGGAACCCTCTACACAGTAAACGTGGACGTAATCTTCCACGGTTAGCCCTCCCAAAGGCTTCCCATTCAAGTCTACTGGCTCCCCCCTCCGAGAGAGTCCAGTAATAAAATATATATCTTCCACTTTGATGCGTATGGGCATCTGATCTATGATGAAGCAGTCTTCTTCCGGTTCCCAATATTTCACATTCATTTCGAGCAACCGGACATTACTCTTCATATTTGGCATTTTGAAAAACTTGAGCAATCCGCAATTCCGACGAATATTTAGTGATGTTCGTTCCTGCATGACTTCTTGATCAATAGCACTGTGTTCACGCTCTCTCCATGATATGGTCATCCTGCAAAATTTCAATAATTCGTTCATTAGCTACGAATTTTTCATTTTTGGGTTGCGCATACGCGACTTTCTTTGTGCACAGTCACGTGTATACGCGACTTGGTCATTACCAACCCGCGTATGCGCAAACCCGTGATTTTTAGCAAGAGATTCTACGGTGAAAATTCCTAAATTTTAATTTATGAACAGACAAAATGAATAGCAAGGATGGTTTATAAGCTTACCTGACAAATTCGGTGCGATTTGACGGTTGGTTGCTCCTGTTTTGACGAAAGAAGTTTTTTTCTCCAGAGCACTTTTTTCCAAATCAGCAATGTAACAATGAACCAAATATGAGGTAATTTGTCTATTTATGTCCAAAAAGTTGAAAATTTTCGCAAAAATTTGTTATGCTTATTTTTTCAATCTCTCTTAAGTTGTATAACCCGGATGCTTGGAAGTGCCCAGTTTGGTATGTTTTCAGGTACATTTTGATGAATTTGAGATTTTTCTCGGTTTTTGATCCATGACTGCTGACTCGTCATGGCAGGTATATGATATTCACTGGCATATAGGTTAGGGAATCCACTTTCCGTTGCATCTTGCATACTAGCCTCCATACTAATCACTTGCCATAGGGTTGATCCCATCAGGTCATGAGTATTACACCCATTTCACTCGCCGATTATTTAATCATGACTTGATGGTAGAGCCTTCCTTTACATGGGCTTCTTAGTTAGTTCCTCGCTATCACTTGTTGCCCATGCTGCGTTTTATGTAGGCTCGGGAGTCCTCTTTAGTCCCGCCATGACTTATGTGTTGAAGCTTCATTCTTCTTCTTCCTCACTATCATTTTTCTGGCTATTACCATAGAGGCTCCCGGGTGTTGTTGAGTTGTATTACAGCATTGCATATTGGCTACTTGTTTATCCTGGCCTTTAGCCGGCTTCAATTGGAATCAATGTTTAAGCCAACTTTTGACCTTGTCTATCTGTACAATTTAACCATTGCATGCACTTAGCTATCGCGACTTGACACCCTTTTACCTATGGATGGAACATTCCTCTGAGTATCGCTTACCAGTTTCCGCCACCTTGCATTGAGCATAGGATTGTTCCAATCCCAGGAACTAATGCATTTGTTTCTTGATACTCGTTCTATCCATTGTACCATAGCATTATTTTATTCTTTTTCAGGCTTATTATATGAAAAAGACAAAAAAATCAAATATAACAAAAAGAGCGGGAACGGGATGTAACTTCGTTGTTTGATGGCAGTACAGAGTCAGTTTGTCGCCCTTGAACAAAGCACATATACTTATATATATTTCCTACATTTGGGATGGTTTTAGTTTTGACCTAGGTTCAGCCTTTACCTTGTTTCACTTTTCAGTCCTCCCCCGGTTGGTTATCTCTTCCAATCATATGGAGAGTTTGTTCTGCCTCCTGCATAACAGACTTATACAGTGTCACTTTTTACTGCCATGGTCATCACAAGTCGTGATTTTGTTCAAGGGAAGTCTAACCAGAGTCAGCCATTCTGCGGTGTCTCTTGACTCATTATTCAGTCGGCCTTCCCGGTCTTGTCAATATCTTGTTCTATCACATCAGATGTTTTGGTCTTCTGCTCGTGCTGGTTTGAGAAGGTCTCCATTGACTTCTTGCTGGCAGGTTTGTCTCTTATCGACTACGACATATTGCTCTGAGAGAAAACCTGGCCCTATTTCAATCATTGATAGGTGACCTTGTGCTCAGCATTTGATCATCATTATGGGTCTTTGACTGAGTCGTTTCCCCTGTGTTCGACGTCAGCACACATTATCACACTTGGGATTCGTGCAGTACCTTGATTTCCATTTGACCCTATCGGTGGATATCTTGCCTCTGTGTCAGCTTTCATTATTGGTTGGTTCATAGGGTTTCTTCCGTGCACTAGCTTCATCTTGTGCAAGTCGGAAACGTACTTCGGTTTGGTTCCATCACTCTGCTTCGTCCGATTCCTTCCAAATCTTGGCCTGCGAGTTACACTCACGCTGGACTGATGTGGGATGCCTTAATACCTTCCTTCCAACAGATATTTTCCCATCGACTCTGACTCATTGCTTTGGGAATAGGATCTAGAGTCTTTTTGTTAGTACCTTAGGGTTTGCAGTCATCAGTGGCAGACTCTTCGCTATCGACAGTGGGGATTCATCATTGCCTCCTGATTGGTAGATTCTTTCAAGTGTTCGACTTCAACTCATTTATTCACACTTGTTAGATTGTACTGGGGCACCTTGACACTCATTTTCATTATTGGTGGGTTGTCTCGCATTGGTTAACGGTATACATCATTGACCGGTAATCCAACGATTTCTCACATGGTCGACTTCAGCTCATTTATTCCCATTGTGTATAATTGTGCCATAGTGATCGGTGAAGACCTCGGGTTGCATCAACATTTCTCGGTTCACTTTTGACAGTCCATTCAGTTTCTGCCAGTGATGTCGTTCACCCTTATATGTTGCAGTGTCAGTACAACAGCATCCTATATGTTGGCTCCCGAGTTGCGTGATTGTACCATGTGTTCCACCTCTTATGATTTGGTACTTGGAGATTCAGTTACTTATATGATCAGACATCCAGTTTCAGCATCATTGATCAGCTTTCTATATATGTGATACTTGGACATTGATTCAGACTTATACTTCCGGGCCATGCTCAGATGATTCATTGTGTACTTTCAGTTCAACTATACTTGTATACATTTTGGATCTATTATGTACTTTCCATATGATGTATTTTTGACTGAGCATGGGTATGCCCGCCTTAGCATGAGTTGACTCTCTGTTTTCTTTCATTGGTTTTTGGCAGGCTGAAATCTGGTGAAGTCCTCTCTTGTCCTTGCGAAGTTATTTCTATGTGCATAGTACATTTTGGCCATCATGTACCCCTTCTGATCTCATATATTAGGGGGCATCTGTTATAGCATCATTTTTCACCCTCAGGTGATTCATGATCATCTTTATGGCTTTGGGCACCCATTCCTACAGACTTGAACAAATTCATTAAAAAACAGTGTTAAAATTCCCATACGCGGGTATGCCCAGACTTTTCCACGTGTATACGCGAGTCCACATGTACTTTTCTGCGTATTCCATTAAAACCATTAAAAATATATATAAATTCCCTATTTTCGGGCTGGGTTGATGGTTACTCCAGTAGTTCAACCACCCCAGTACGTGGCCAACTGTTTCCAACTGACTGAAACTACTTTGAGGGAGTATAAAAGCCCCTCATGTGCATGGCCTAAGGGAGAGAGAAAATTTATAGACATTATACTCTATTGGAATCCCTAATTCAAGTTTGATTTCCCGTGCCTCCTGCACTTTCCCAGATTTATACAGGAAACCCTTGTTTCCTGGAGATGTTCATCCATTTATATGCCATCTCGAGTGCACAAGTCTTGAAAGTTTCTTAGCGAGGCAAGGGCGGGACGAATCCGGACGACGGTTTGCTCGAAGATCGTGGAAGGATTTAGGTGATCTCTCAACTCTTTACTTCTGTACATGATGTTCACAATAATGAAGAACCATCTCGTTCCTGAACTTCTGTGTTAGTATCTATTTGTATATGTGAAAAGATTGATTATTAAGCAGTTATTATCATTTATATCGTATTTCACATGGATTACACTAACGTTTAGGAGAAATATATGTTGTACAACTAGGTTTCCGTGCATGTTCTTTCTTGTTTTCCAAGTTGAAGGAGGAAGAAATGTTGCTGGGGGTTTGGACCCCGCGGGATCTACATCGAACGTAGGACTACAAGTGAGTTCTGCTATCGTTGTTATCTAGTTTTTTTCATTCAAGTATGGTTGTGTGTGAGTCCTTCTGAATGGCATTCCCTGCTCTGTGGAGGTTTTGACCCAACAAACCTCTACGGTGATTTTCCCCGAAACACCCCTTTAAGGGGGCATAGAGGCTTATTATCCTAATGGTTTGGTGGACCATAGGATCTCTAAGTGTAGCTGTAAGGAGGAAATAAGGCCTTCAATGATATGCTAATGGCCCCTCTTCTCCGCGGGGGTGTGCTACATGGAGTCCTCTTACCTCCTCAGGGCTGGGCTATTGAGACCAATGACCTAACTTGAGAGCATCGCCGACTATTAAAATGATGGTGACCTCCTCAGGGGCATATCCTACTGGATAGATGACCTAACTTGAGGGGTGGAATCAATAGGCTTTTGCTTGAGGGGGCCATAGAGGACTGTTTAAGGCACGTTGGAGGCATTGATGTCAGCATTACCTCCTGAGGGCATCACTGCAATGGGCTCTACAAGATATTAAGGTAAATATATATATCTATTAAGTGTTTCAATAGAATTGTAATAATAAGTTCAAAAATAAAATATTCTACTTCCTTCAATCACTATTTACATATCATCAGTGACTTACATATCATCATAAAGTATCACTTCCTCACAAAACAAGTCTTTGAGAAAATAATGAAGAGGGAATACATACCCACAAAGCCTCTTGTTAGAGAAGCATTTGAATATGTGAGAAACAAATTAGGAATAATTCTTGTAAACTATCTTGTTATAGAACCATTTGAACATGTGAGAAACAAATTAGGGATAGTTCTTGTAAATTATTGTCACTTATATGACTTCCAAAAAAGAGCCTATGAAATTGAGTGCAATATCTATGTGGTAGAGTACACAATATCTAAGGGGGAGAATACAATATATTTGACTTCAAAAAAAGAGCCTATGAAATTGAGTGCAATATCTATGTGGGAGAGTACACAATATCTAAGGGGGAGAAGAGATATAAGGAAGGAATAGAAATAGTAACAAAAAGCATATGATTGTGTCAATAATTTGAAGTAGTCAAGAAAGATAACAAAGGACCATAAAAATTGAGTGCAATATCTATGTGGGAGAGTACAGAATATATAAGGGGGAGAATACAGTATAAGGAAGGAATAAAAATAGTAACAAGAAGCATATTATTGTGTCAATAATTTGAAGTAGTCAAAAAAGATAACAAAGGACCATCATCAAATTCAAATTCAAATATCAAGTATTCTTCTTCATGAAGAATAAGCATTAACTAGGTTCATCATTTAAAGGGTTCATTTTTTGATGAAAAAATTTATGAATAATATGGAATGAATCATTGTATATTATGATAAATCTTGTATTTAAATGACATTTGATCTATGAATAAAAAATGAAATGGGATCATCTCTTCATATATAAAAGAGAAATAAAAAGCAAAGGTAATTCCACCAAGCCTAAAGGAACATCTCCTAATACATTAAAGTATGTCCTAATACATTAAATTATGTTTGGTTTCTAGAAGCATTAATCATGAAAGCAAAGGTAATTCCACCAAGCCTAAAGGAGCATGTCCTAATACATTAAATTATGTCCTAATACATTAATTATGTTTGTTTTTTAGAAGAATTAATCATTAAGAGTCATGAGATCCACATTTCGACCATACTATATTCAAGTTAAAGGAGCATGTCCTAATACATTATTATGTTTGGTTTCTAGAAGCATTAATCATGAATTTTCTTTGAGATCCACATTTCCATCATACTATTTGCAAGTTCACATTTCCATCATGTTATTTGCAAGTTCTATATGAAGATATGTAGTCTAATAACTAATTAGCAAGTTGTGATGTCTTAATACATTATTATGTTTAGCTTCCATTATACTATTTGCAAGTTCTATATGAAGATATGTAGTCTAATAACTATACAGTCTAGCCCATATAACATATAACAGCCTTTGATAGTATAAGCAAAGAGTCAAAAAACAGAGAGGCCTCCCAACAAAGTTCCACCTGTTCATCAAGGTAAGAAACATAATATTGGAAGTGAAACAATGACACCACTAAACATATGTGAATTTAGATATTAAATTGACATTTATTGCAAATGACATGTGCATGGATTATCTTAAAGTTTGACTTAAAAAGTTTATGGTAGAATTCACATCTAAAATTAATGGGAGGAAGCCTTTAGTTTTTGGGAGAAATGACGTGCATGTAAATGATTTACCTTAAAGTGGTTGTGTTTTATGGATATTAAAATGAAGAACTTCTATTTATATCTATTCCAGAGATTGAATGTAGGGGCATTTACTAGATATGTCACCTTCCATAAAAGATTAGATCCAGAGGCTACCTGGCCCTTTACAGACTCTGCCTATAAAACTCATAAGTTAAGAAATTTACATTGACAAATTTACGTGTGAGAAATTTACATTCACAACATATAGAGATTCAACTAGGCTTGTGAAAAGTACAAGTGGACAATGTATAATTCTACTTAAAAGAGTCTTTGGTTTAATGGTTAAGCAAGAAAGAGTCATTACCTTCTCTATCTAGAGTAGAAGTGGAATACATAGTAGTTACTTATTTTTAAGTGTTTTGGATGAAATGGGCTCTACAAGATATTAAGGTATATTTCTTTTTGAGTGAGTAGAAGTGGAATGTACATAGTAGTTACTTCTTTTTGAGTGTTTTGGATGAAATGGGCTCTACAAGATATTAAGGTAAATTTCTTTTTGAGTGAGTAGAAGTGGAATGTACAAAATAGTTACTTCTTTTTGAGTGTTTTGGATGAAATGGGCTCTACAAGATATTAAGGTAAATTTCTTTTTGAGTGTTTTGGATGAAATAGGCTCTAGAAGATATTAAGGTAAGGTAAATTTCTTTTTGAGTGTTTTGGATGAAATGGGCTCTATAAGATATTAAGGTAAGGTAAATTTCTTTGACTGTTTTGGATGAAATGGGATCTACCAGATATTAAGGTAAATCTATATATCTATTAAGTGTTTCAATAGAAGTATATTAATAATTTCAAAAATAAAATATTCTACTTCCTTCAATCACTATTTACATATCATCATAAAGTACGACTTCCTCACACAACAAGTCTTTGATAAAATATTCAAGATGGAATACATACCCACAAAGCATCTTGTTAGAGAAGCATTTGAATATATATTTGAGAAACAAATTAGGAATAGTTCTTGTAAATTATCTTGCTAAAGAACCATTTGAACATGTGAGAAACAAATTAGGGATAGTTTTTGTAAATTATTGTCACTTATTTGACTTCAAAAGAAGAGCCTACGAAATTTAGTGCAATATCTATGTTGGAGAGTACACAATATATAAGGGGGAGAATACAATATATTTGACTTCAAAAGAAGAGCCTATGAAATTGATTGCAATATCTATGTAGAAGAGTACATAATATATAAGGGGGAGAATAGATACAAGGAAGGAATAAAAAGAGTAACAAAAAGCATATGATTGTGTCAATAATTTGAAGTAATCAAGAAAGATAACAAAGGAGCATCAAAATTGAGTGCAATGTCTATATGATAGAGTGTCAATAATTTGAACTAGTCAAGAAAGATAACAAAGGACCATCAAAATTGAGTGCAATATCTATATGATATCTATATGATCAAATGTCAATAATTTGAAGTACAGAAAGATAACAAAGGACCATCAAAATTGAGTGCAATATCTATGTGGGAGAGTACACAATATCTAAGGGGGAGAATACAATATAAGGAAGGAATAAAAAGAGTAAAAAGAAGCATATGATTGTGTCAATAATTTGAAGTAGTCAAGAAAGATAACAAAGTACCATCATCAAATTAAAGTTGAAAGATCAAGTATTCTTCTTCATGAAGAATAAGCATTAACTAGGTTCATCATTTAAAGGGTTCATTTTTTAATGAAAAATTTTATGAATAATATGGAATGAATCATTGTACATTATGATAAATATTGTATTTAAATGACATTTGATCTATGAATAAAAAAGAAAATGGGATCATCTCTTCATATATATATATATGTGTGTAAGGGAGAAATAAAAAGCAAAGGTAATTCCACCAAGCCTAAAGGAGCATGTCCTAATACTTTAAATTATGTCCTAATACATTAAATTATGTTTGGTTTCTAGAAGCATTAATCATGAAGAGTCATGAGATCCACATTTCGACAATACTATTTGCAAGTTAAAGGAGCATGTCCTAATACATTATTATGTTTTGTTTCTAGAAGCATTTATCATGAAGAGTCATGAGATCTACATTTCCATCGTACTATTTTCAAGTTCACATTTCCATCACGCTATTTGCAAGTTCGATATGAAGATATGTATTCTAATAACTAATTAGAAAGTTGTGATGTCCTAATACATTATTATGTTTGGTTTCCGTCATATTATTTGCAATTTCTATATGAAGATATGTAGTCTAATAACTATACAGTGTAGCCCATAAAACATATAACAACCTTTGACAGTAGGAGCAAAGAGTCAAAAAATAGAGAGGCCTCCCAGCAGAGTTCTACCTGTTCATCAAGGTAAGCAACATAATATCGGAAGTGAAACAATGACACCACTAAACATATGCGAATTTAGAATTATTTCAACTCTTTTTTCAAAGGAGAAAAACCTTGTTTCATATATTGATAATAGTTCATATACAAAATCCTCTTGATATACACATAACAGGTTATCAAGTATAAAAGATCAGATTCTGTCTCATACATAAATACATTACAGCAGTATAAAAGATAATATGTATTCACATATAAAAGACAATATGTAGTCACATTATAGAAATAAATTATAGCAGTATAAAAGACGATATGTAGGACCACATTACAAAAGATCAGATTCTGTCTCATAAAAAAATACATTACAACAGTATAAAAGACAATATGTAGTCACATTACAGCAGTAGATCATTCTAGTTCAATCATTCCAGCGTTGAGGAATCGAGAGAAGGCTCAATAACGGCATAAGCTTAACAGTGGTGGTAAACTTCCATGCACAAGGCGAGAATCAGCTAGAGCGGATGAAATTGATGGATCCATAGGAATAGTAACAACTGCAGCAACCGAATGCATATCATACTACCAGAAATTCAACATACACCTTACAAAAAAAGGTAATGAAATTTAAAGCATAAAAAGAGTGCACAGCAGTCCAGTGAGGCTTCTGCTAGCAAGGTGGCAGCCACCAAGTGGTAGAGAATTGAAAGAGGCGACCGAGAAGCAGTTGTTCCCTGGAACTTGTGATTCAAGAGAGGTCACAAAGTGGAAATTTTATGTTTCAACGAGGTTTTTTCATTTCAATAAGGTTATTTTTTCAACAGTGCCCTCAAATATGTGGGAGTGACTTATGCATCCAACATAAATTCGCGAGAGAAAGGGTGGCGTGTAGTGTTCATGAGGCCTATCAAGTTATCGCTTATTGTTGGGGTTATAATGGGTCCTGCCACCTTATTTTGGTTATTCATGCTCTACGTATCCCATATCCATAATTGTATAAAAGCTAGTCCTATTCCCCTAGCCTTCCTCGTGTAGGCAAGCACTCGAGAAAGCAAGTCATAAGGCAATATCAAAGCATTAGTCACGAGCTTCAGACAGCACATTCACCAGCTGGATTTACCAGCTCTAAAGATGAAAAGAAACAATGTTTTACAAGCAGGACCCAACCTTTTATGGACAACAAAATGCTCTCCTGAAGCTATTTCATTTCATTGATTACCTAAGCAGTAAAGAAAATCCCTGAATCCACTAAATGGGGTCTGGCACTTTCAACTTTCCTTCCTCATGTAGGGAAGCACTCGAGAAATCAAGTCATAAGGCACTATCAAAGCATTAGTCACGGGCTTCAGACAACACATTCACCAGCTGGATTTACCAGCTGTAAAGATTAAAAGAATGAGTGTTTTACAAGCAGGACCCAACCTTTATGGACAACGAAATGCTCTCTTGAAGCTATTCCATTTCATTGATTACCTAAGAAGTAAAGAAGATCCATGAATACACTAAATGGGTTCTGGCACTTTCAACTTGCCTTTCTCTTCTCGTAGTGCAAAACATAGAACTCCATTTATATAGGATCTATACATAAGATACTGCATTTCTACGTAGCAGAGCACCAACTATAGTAATGGGGTTAACGAGTGAGGTCTAAACCTCTTAAATGAATTTTCTATCACTAAGGCAGTTAAGAAAGAATATCCTTGAGGATAATTTACCATCGAAAAGTCCACCGACCATAAAGAAAATAATCAAAGCTACAAGGAAGATCATCCACGGTAAAATCAAGAATAGGAGAGAAGGAATGGGAGTTACCTCACAGTTTTCTCGCTTGAGGTCACCGAAGATGATCACCAACAAAGCGGACAAAAGCAGCCCCAAACCAGCAGCAGCGCCACAAAATATCACCAAACAGAACAACAATAAAAAAGCGCACGAAGAAACAATGAAACACAGATGTGGGAAACAAATGAACTTCGTAGGCGATATATTTATAAGAAGTAGTTCGGCCGAACTATTTTAAGAGTAAAATTTCGGTCGAACTTTTGTTGCCGGTTTTCCCTTCTCCGGCAAAAATTATGTTTTCCCACGCCGTCAGTGTGTCATCCATCTAAATGGAAGAACGAGTTTGGCCAAACTTTCTCATAAAGTTGGAACTATTCAATAGTTCGGCCGAACGTTATAAAAAGTTTGATTGAACTATTGCCGAAAAGAAATTCTGCCCCCGATTCTCACAAAAGTGTAACCCACCTTCACATATCCGCCCATAAATATCTCATTTTAAGCTTCTTACAAGGATCACTAACGAGTAACTCTCTGTAAAACCAATTAATTGTTTGTTTTCATGCACCCACAAAAATTTTCTCCGTGATTTTCTCCTCTTGTCTTACATCCTCCACTATTCATAAAAATTATAATAATTCATAAACATACATTTTCAGCTTATTAACTCCTAACAGTGTCAAAAATTAATACACAACATGGGAGATTATACAAAAATGATTTTCTATGTTACAGAGTACATATATTAGTTGGAAAACTAATGTTTGACCATTTCTTTTTACCAACAATGGATTAAATGTCCATTTGTATTTAATTAATTGATGTGTTGTGGAATGGGGAATTTGT
The DNA here is from genome assembly GCA_034641835.2 of Pinus albicaulis. Lineage (NCBI taxonomy): Eukaryota > Viridiplantae > Streptophyta > Pinopsida > Pinales > Pinaceae > Pinus > Pinus albicaulis. The sequence continues at coordinate 337,189,653 of CM076576.1, forward strand.
ACTCCTTCTCAGAACTTCATTTATGCCATGTCCTTTAGCCTACAAACCTAATCCACAACCTACAAAATATTTACTTGAGGTATAGCTTCTATCAGTTCATTTAACATGGTGGTTGGGATTACTTTTGCAACACTCCCCATTAATCGCAACTGCCACCATTGACAATTCCCAAAATATCTCTGAGATATATAAAATTTTCATGTGCCAATGGCTGAATTGTCTATAAATTTTTTTCTTGACTTGCAATGCTGCAACACAATTTCACTATTGTTAACCAATTCCCTTATAAAATGATATTTAGTGTCAATGTGCTTGGCCTTCTTGTGAAAAAAAAATTCTTTGATAGTGCAATTACAGAACTGTTGTCACAAAAAATAATTGTTGTTCCTTCTTATTCATGGATACATCCCTAAAAATTCTTCTCGTTCAAACTGATTGACATGCTGTTGTTGTTGAGGCGACATAGTCGACTTCTGGTGTTGAAAATGACACCATCGGTTTCTTCTTGGAGGCTTGTGAAATGGCTTCTGAACCTAAATGAAAAACATATCCTAGCGTTCTCTTTCTATCATCAACACGTCCGCCCTAGTCACTATCAGTATAACCAACCAGCCTAAAATCATTTGTTGCAGTGTACGAAATACCATTCACCTTTGTCCCATTGACATACTCTAAAATCCTTTTGGCTGATTTCCAATGTGTCTCCTTGGGTGTCTCCATGAACCTTGAAACCAAACTCACTACATACATTATATCAGGCATAGTTGCGGTCAAATACATTAGGTTTTCCAACATACTTTTATATAATGTTGGATTGACATTGTTGTTGTAATCTTCTTTTCTCAAATTAAACCCCACGACAATTGGAGTTGGTGTAGGATTTTTGTTCTACATATTAAACCTCTCCAAAATATCCGCCACATACTTTGTTTGGGAAATAAAAATACCATTTTTTGTTTACTTCACTTCTATGCCCAGAAAATACCTTAACAACTCCAAGTCGGTCATTTTAAACTCACTTTTCATGACTTCTTTGAAATCAAAAATGAGGAAATAAGTACTCCCTGTAAAAATAAAATCATCTACATATAGAAAATAATAAGAAGCTTACCGTCATTCTCTTTGATGTAGAGAGTAGGCTCACCGTTACATTTGTCGAAACCATTGTCCATCATGTAAGCGTATTTTCTGTTATATCATGCACATGGTGCTTGCTTCATCCCATAAAGAGCTTTCCTAAACCTATACACTTTTTCTTCTTGGCATTCTACCTCATAACCAAGTAGTTTCATAACATATACTTTCTCTTTCAGCACTCCATTCAAGAAAACTGATTTTATGTCCATTTCATACACTTTCCATTTATGTTCCGTTGAAATTGATAACACTAAACGCAATGTCTCCATCCTCATGATTGGTGAAAATATCTTCACATAATCTCTTCCATGTTGTTGCTTGTATTGTTTGACAAAAAGACTTTATTTATGCCTTTCAATCTTTCGTTCAATTCTTTTCTTGGTCTTATAGATCCACTTCACTCCAATAAATTCTTTTCCTTGCGGAAAGTCCACTAACTCCCATGAGTGATTATATTCTATTGCTCATATTTATTCATTCATTTTCGAAACCCATTTTTCTTCTTTGACTAAATCCTAAAAATGGATTGGGTCATCTACATGACAAAATAATGCAAATAAGGAATTCAGACCAGCGTTACTACCAACTTCATTCCGCTCATATATTTCACTTAAATATTTGAATTTATGTCTTCTTATGATTGTGGAAGATGGGCTTAACATGTCACTTGGTGTTGTGCTTGGAGTAGATGATGTTGCAGATATTTTTGGTGTTCTTGGAGATGCACTTGCTTGATTACGCAACACTGTCATATTATTTTTCGACGGTGTCACTAGGTGATTTCTTTGTTGAGCTTGTGTAGGTGTAGGAGGAGTCCCCTTTGAGGAAATACTCATTGCGGTTAATTCCTATTTGTATTCATCTGGTGTAAATGTTTTCACATTAACTGTCTTCTCTAACTTCCATCCCATACTTCCTCTTCTGTGAACTGAACATCTCTGCTGATTATGACTTTCTTGGTTGATGAATTGTAGAGCTTTTGTGCCTTGGATTCATCACTATATCCAACAAATATGCATTTCTCTCCCTTGTTGTAGAACTTCTTCCTCAACTCATGTGGGACATGTGCATAAGCCGCACATCCAATCACTCTCATGTGAGTGACACTATGATTTCTTCCACTCCATGCCTCTTTAGGAACCATATTCATAACACTTTTAGTTGGACACCTATTAATAATATATGTTCCACAAGTGATAGTTTCATCCCAATAATCATTTGGAAAGTGCTTTTCCTTCAAAATATTTGTTTCCATTTCCATAATGGTCCTATTCTTCCTTTCCACGACACCATTTTTTGAGGTGTATACCTTGTTGTAAGATTATTATGAATTCCATGCTCTGTGGAAAAACGTAGGAAGTCATTTGAGATGTACTCGCCTCCTCTATTAGTCCTCGAAAATTTGATGTAGTTTTCACCTTTCTTCTCAACAAGAGCTTCGTATTGGTGGAAGCACTCAAACATTTCACTTTTCTCTTTTAGGAATTAGACTCATGTATTCCTTGTATAATCATCTATGAAAGTAAAAATATAATAATTGCGCCCAATAGATGGTGTCTGCATTGGTCCACATAAGTATGAATGGAAAATCCTCGTAGATGCTTTTACCCTTATTGACTTTCCTGCTAGAAATGATTCTCTATGCCGTTTTCCCAGGATGCATCCTTCACATAGGTTGTCTGGTTTTTCTATGAGTGGCAATCCCTTCACCATGTCTTTCCTATGCAAAAAATTCAAGCCCCCAAAATTGAGATGGCCAAATCTCAAATGCCATAACCAATTTTCATCTTTAACTTCTACTTGAATGTTTACTTGTGTGATAGTTCCCACTTTTCTTTCATTCTCTTGTGAGTTCATTAACAGTTTTTCTTGAGCACCTTCTTCCCTCGAATTTGATTTTAACTTGAAAGGAAACATTCTATTGTTTCTGACCTGAAATTTTGCAATCAATTTTCTGCTTAGAGACATATCCACATTTGTGCACTCATCATCCTTGAAAAATATATTGTAGCCCTTTTGCATGATTTTTCCAATGCTTATGAGGTTATGTTTCAAACCAGGGAAAAAATAAACATCTGAAATGTACTTATTCTCACCCTTCTTTGTTAGAATGTCGACTCTTCCTTTTCCCATGACAGAGACTATGCTATCAGTCCCTAATGTCACTTCTGATTTCACACTTTCATCTAGATTCGAAAACATTTCTATGTTTCCAATCATGTGATTGCTACACCGTGAATCTAGAACCATACATCTCCTTGTTTTTCTTGTGCTACATTACAAGCTATAAACACGCTATCATGGTTCTTATTTTCCTTTGTGAAATTTGCAAGTGGTTTATTACTTATGTCATGTTGCTTCTTTGTACACTCATTTTCATAATGACCATAATTTTTACAATATTTACATTGAACTAGAGATTATCATACCTCTAACATTATGCTTGATTCTTGCTTGAGCCTTGACTTGGATTTTTATTGATGTCCCTTCGACTTGAACTTGAAGTGTTGTCTCTTCCACCTTCGTGTGGGATTCTTCCTCTTTCTCTACGATTTTATCTTCCTCTGCCTCTACCTTGACTAAATGAAACTTGTGTCTTGAAATCATGGCCCAATGAGGAGTTTGTTGCTCTATTCTGTCTATGTTAATGAGAAATAAATGATGCATGAATCTCATCCACTAAAAACTGTGAGAGATCCTTTGTCTCTTCCATGGCCACAACAATGACATCAAATCTTGCTGGTAGGCTTTTCAAAACATTCACAACTATTCTCCTTTCCTCAAGTGCCTCACCATGAGACTTGATTTGAGTAACCAATCCAATTACATGTGTAAAAAATGAGTCTACATTTTCACACTCTATTCATACAAATTGTCTCAAAATCTCTTTTTAGTATTTGTAATTTTGTTGTCTTCACCTTTGCATGTCTTGGTAGGCTGCTTTCTTGGACTTCGTTGTTGCTGCAATCCTTGGGAAGATACTTTCATGAACTGGTTGAAAAATGTAGAAGATGGTTTTTGAGTCCTCCTTCCTGTTGTCCCTCAACAAATATGTTTATGCTTGTGTCAAATCATTCTATGTTGTTACATTTTCTGGTTTTTGAAAACCATTCTCCACCAATTCCCAAATACCTTTAGAAGAAATCAAAGCCTTTATTGTAATAGTACAATAATCATAATTTTTGCCATTAAACTGAAGTGTCTATGGATTAGTCAAGCTTATGCTTGATGCTTCAAAGATGGAGATTTACACTTTGCAGGAGTTGTTGAGTAACTCTCTGTACCCAAATTTGTTCCACAATTTTCTCCTCTGGTAAAAACAAGACTTACATCTGCCACTATTCATAAGTCTGAGAAGATTATCAAGAGAAGCCACGTACTCTAAAGGCTTTGTTTGTTCACATATATCTAGTATCCATTGTTTGCACCTGCAAGATAAGAAGACTAAATATCAGTTGCATTCAACTATGCACTCAAAGGCAAGAAAAAAACAATAGGCATCACGAGTATGGCAGCAGACAAGCCTGCGATTTCCTCTTGTTCCGATCCTCTCCAACTCCAAGATGATGTGAGTACCCCCGTGCTTGTCTGCAAACTCGTTTGGGTATTTTCATACCCGCATGACCACAACAAAACGCACAATTTTGTTTCTTCAAAAAGAGGTTTTCGAGATCTGTGATTTAACTAAAGTTACAGCCATTTTTAAATAGCCATTCATGGCCCGGTAGGCTAGGCTATCACGTTACAAAAAGTAGCCTAGAATAGGAGACAAGATAGGTTAGGCACTTGTATGGTTGGCCCTTACAACCTCTGAGAGTAAAATATGATGATGATGAAAGGAAACTGTCTGATTACGGTTACTGCATCACAACCGAAAGACGGAATTATGAAATTCGAGTGAGGACAGGGCGCAATAAATGAATACCTGAGATGTGAGACAAAGTGTTCAAAGCGGCTGCAGCTTCACTAGAACCTGTCACCCTGTGACCCTTATATCCAGCCGGGACATTTTGCAGCTGCTGAGAAAAAAGGTTTTTCTAACTATTTCAATGCAATGATCAAAGGAAGATACAGCTCTAAAGCTAGCAAACAATCTCATGTTTTGCATCTTAGCCATTAGATAATATATGATGATGTTCTGCCTGTGCTTTATCAAATACGGATAGCTCATACCTCATACCAGCTGTAGCATTAAATTTTATGTCATAAATGAAGCGGTGGAAATTTGTTATCACACAAGAATGTCATTTTGAATTTAATGTGAACCCTTCCATGAAAGAAGTGGCTGTATGTTTTTGTTGATATAGTATGAACTTCACGTGCAAAAGTTGTCAACGAAAACGAATGTTTTTATTTACCTAGTTATGAGATGGTGAGACAGGACACCTGTGTATCAATAAATTCCTACACACTAAAGAAAGTTGGTTTAGAGACAAGTGTCACAGTATGTATCAATAAAATTGGTACACTCGAACACTCTTTATTTAGAGACTGGTTATGTAACCTACTGAAGTGCCAAACTGGGAACTGGCATGGCTAACCCCAATTATCTAAGACCGGGTTATCTAACTATGGTACATTTTGTAGTTTTTTTTTCGGTGCTAAAATTGAGAAAAATATTTTTTGATTTTGTTTGGGGGTAAATTTGTTTTTTGGCATTTAAAAGTGGGTTTTGAATGAATCAATAAATTTAATTGATAGTGCAGAGTTTATAAAACAAATTCTCACCTTAATTGTGCAGTGTTTATAAATAAAACTTGTATCCACATTATGAGTTTTTGTCAGAATTTAGCAAAACCATTTTTGGTTAAATCTTTTGTTTTTTGTTTTTAAAAACTTTTTAAATATACAAATAATTTTAATTCCTCAAAACCTCTAAAACACTTACATTGCTTTAAAATATAAACCTCTAAAACACTGACATTTCTTTAAAATATATATCATTAGACACTCAAATTGTTCTGAGTTTTTAAATGAAACTTCTAATTCTAACCAATTCCTCTGGATTTGAAACAAATTTCTCTTGATTTGAAACAAATTTGGCAAAAAAAAAAAAATATCCCCAAAAAAACATAACTAAGACACCAAACCGAAGCCCTATACAAGAGGGATATGGTAGCTGACATGGTAGTTGCTTCGAGAGATACATCAGTTTTAGGGTTAGCTCTTAGGGAAGGGAACTGTTATGACATTGATTACCACATTAAAAGAAACATAATTGAACGCTAGAATTATGAGCTTTGACCAATGATGATTTCAAGCGGACGAATAATAGAGATGTGCGTTAGTACATCGTGGTGAAAGCGGCTTCAGATGACACACCTGTAACCGAGATGTCCCCTGAGACATACTGTAGCCTCTGAGATATGCAGCTCCGTCATTCGTAACTCTCCCAGCGTGATAGTGACGGTACGAGTATCGTCACTAGCCTCCCCGTCGTTCAAACCATTATTAGCAGAGCGTGCTTCTCTCCACATTGTCCGTTTCGACATATTTATTGTTTTTCTTTAACTTTTGGTGTACATTTGATTTTTACGACTATCAAATTTACTTGTCATTAGATATCAATTAAAATATCTCTTACATATATTTCAATTAAATAATTATATTTATAAATAAATAAAACAATTATTATATCAAATTTACAAGTTATTAAATATAAATAAAATATTCACTTTCAAGAGTAAACACGTATCAAGACACTCACCAGCATTAAGGCACTCATCTTATAAAACATTATTTAGTTGACTTTCAAAAATATTATTATTATTATTATTATTTCTTGAAAATTTATTTTTCATTCTTTTAAGTAAATCACAAATGTTATGAAGATAGTGGTTTCTACATGAAAATCTTGAATAATGATATTTGTGGGGAAATCCTTGAAATATGGCTTAAAATGTTGTTATTTGGTCTTATTCTAGTTTGAGAAGGTGATGTGAAAGGGTAGAGAATATAAGGAACACACGTAGATTATGGAGGACATGTTTAATTTTGATTTCAATGATGAAATTAATTAGCCAAACGAGGGATGTTCTTGGAGAAATGACGGTTTTTACCCTCTTTCATGAAGATGAATGGTTGTTACTGAAAAATATGCATAAGTAAATATATTCCCTACTCCCTTTGAGGTCATTAACAAGGATTTAACAACAAAGTTACTAGACCTGTCGACTAAGGGGCTAGGGTTAGGGTTAAACACCCAAAATCATGTAAGATGGGAGCAAGGATCCACAATGTTTTTTAGATCAATCGATAATATGATTAGGATTAGGGTTAAACACCCAAAATCATGTAAGAGAGGAGCAAGGAGCCACAAAGTTTTTCAGATCAATCGACAATATGATTAGTGTTAAGGTTAGATGCTTAGTTTTTTGAAAGATGAGAGCATGGAGTAGAGGAAGGACTTTTTAGTGCTTACATTTGAGATATGAAGGGGAAGGATAGAGTAAAATTAGAATACAAGGGATACCAAATCAATTTAGGTTAAAATGAGGTAGGAATGTTTTTTTATCAATAATAGACTTTTCCATGGAACAAGAAAATCACCTAGCAGAGAAATCCCTCTTTGATTGCTTTATGCACCACAAGGTATCGATAAAGGAGACTTGGAAGCCAATATTGGGATATTGTCTACTATTCCAACTACATATCAAGGGATGGGTGATTTTTGAATTATTGTCAATTAGGGACCGACACATTGTGTTGGTTGATGTATTTTTATGCGATATATCAATTGTGGTATTGAAACATTTGTACCCATGGTTTAATTGGAACACATAACCCTTCATTAAATGCTAATTACAGTCTTTACTCCCTCGATTATTGTTACAATTCTATAACATTGAAAAAATAGAACTTAAAGGAAATCACGTGGGAAGAAATTTGAAAGTGGAAAAGTCTAGACTGGTTTTTCAAAGTTAAAGGGTGGCTCAAATACTAGTAGATGTGGGATCTAAAATTTTCATGGAAGGCCCGTATTTTTTCAATAAAAAAATCCACTATTGGGCCACATTATTTCGATCTCTGGTATGTAGCAAGATGATACATTTAAAAATAGACTAAAAACAAGGGGAAAAGGACAAGACTAGAGAGATCAAGGCTTTTAAAGAAAAATGGGTCAGGCTACCATCAACATTCACAAAATAGTCGGAACTAGTCTGAGATACATTCAAACATGCAGAGAGGAAGGAAGTCAATACTTTCACTCATAAGAAGGAAGTTGAATCTTCTTTGGAAATACAACAAAAATAAACTCAAGATATTCTGTTGGAAACTTTAGAGTTTTAGAGATAAAATGGACTCAAGAAGAGAAACAAACCTTCTCACAATAGGACGGGGATTTTGGAGGACACGCTTCACCAAAAATGATCCCTTCTTCTATTCTAGAAATATTTGTGCATAAGAAGAAGATTTTCACTTCATCGAGAGCTAGACTATCAATAATTTTACCTCTAGAGTCATACAAAGGTGAGTTTATCCCTCTTTCGAAAACCCCTAATTTTTATTTTTAGAACCTTTTAAAATTGGTTGAAAAAGGAGTAGATCAATCATTAATTGTATAAGGGAAAGTCCTCTTTCCTTTATTTTTTGAGGGGGAACTAAAGTGGATTTTCATATGTTCCTTTTGAAGGGAGTAATAGGATCATATTTTCTTAGGTGAAATGAGTGTTAAGACAAGGGACCTTACCCATCCACCAAAAAACATTTTAATAGGAACTTAGACTCTTGATTATTGTGGCCATATTGAAACCTAATGATTTTTTTGTCATTCATGATTAAGAGGTTGGGGAAAATCTCAAAATGATTTCCCTTAAAATACTTTTGAAGGTTCAGAATCCTCACTTTTTACTTTTATAGGACACCCTAAGAGTTGACCCTAATTTTGTCAATTTTTTTGTCTTCCTTCTTAACTAGATGGACTTTGTTTCCTTCCCATTAGTAGACCACCTTGGAGGGCTTATCATTAGATGGAGCTCGTTAGTTGGAAATTATGTTGGAGAGGATTTTTATTTGGGAATCCTTACAAAAGGTTTTTTATATTTCTCTTAATACCCCTCCAAGAATCTTAAATATATATGGGCCATATTGCAACCATGGAATTTTCTAGAAAAACATTGTTGAGAAGGGTGGATTTTGGTCATAATTTAATCCTAAGGGGCGGACTTGAATTTTAATTTATCTAATCGAGAAGTATGGGGTCTTATATCCCTATTGGATCCTTTACCGAGCCTTTTTAAACATATTTTTTCTACTTTTGGTTCAATTAATATTGAACCCCTTAAGATAACCCCTACATGGAGGAATATTTGTTCTAGATCAGATGTTATTCAAAACAACGTCATCATTTCATTTGTGATGATTCGTTACTAGAAGAAGTGGGATTATAACTTTATTAGGTATGTTCCAATACAATTTCGGTTTGTCTCAAAATCCTTATGGAATTAGGGACTAATACTTATAGACAAAATTATCCATTCAAGTTCAATAGGGGATGGATAAACCTTGAAGAGTTGAATTAGAATATTAATATAAGTGGAAGGATACTCGCCTACATAACCCATAATTTGTGGTGCAACAATTTGTGGAGAATATTATTGACATTAAAAAGGAGGTTTTATTTTGGGCTCATGTAGGAAGAAAATGGAAAGAAAAGTTTTGTTTGAATTAAACATTAAAATAGATAGAATATTCAAATATTATCCTAGTGGTCTAATCTCATATTTTTAAAAATGTAAGCTTTTGGAGAATAAAAAGAAGAAAAGTAAGACTTTATTGATGTAGGAAACAACTATCAGGCTAAAACGTAGGGCCCTTTAGATTATTGAAGGTGAATTTTTAAAAAAATAAAACATAAATTTATGAATCTTAGGAGGTTGGTTAATAAAGTCATGCACATTATGCATGGAGAGGGGAATTGGATGAACTCCCATGAGGAGATGCCTAAAATTGGTAAGAATTTCTTCCAAAATGTTTTGACTAATATGGGCATATTTAATATCAATGGTTAGTTGGAAATATTCCATTTGTATACTCATTTATTCAACTCGAATTCTGATGATGATTTAGATCACTTAACCACTTTAAAAAAAATTCATACTATCCTCCAAAATGTTTCCAAAGATAAAATCCCATGATCTCATGGTTGGGTTAATGAAGTGTTTATAGGGCTTATTGATTAATGGGGGAATAAATCCTTATGGTGGTGGGGTATTATAGTTCTAAAGGTCTAATATTAGGTGGAATTAGTGTGACATTTACTTCCCTCATTCCAAAGAAGTATGATCCTAATAATTTTAGTGATTTCAAACCTATTGCCTTATGAAATGTGGTTTGCAAGGTTATCAGAAATTGATAACATTGAGAATGAAAGATGGATTGTCAGGAATTATGTCACAAAATCAGTTTGTGTTCTTATCTAATATATTGATTTTCGATGCCATTAGCATTTCTCAAGAGGTATTTTATTATATTAGTCAACAAATATCCAACAATGGTCATGAAACTTTTATCTCAAAAAACAATACGATAGGGAGGATTGGTCTTATATATAACTTCTTTATCACAAAATTAGATTGGGGGATTGGATGGTACGATGGATAACAGCATTTGGTTCTTTGCTCAGTTTACCGAACATTATTAATGGAGCTCCTAATAGTTTTTTCAAATAAACCTAGAGACCAAGACATATTTGTGCTCTTTCACCCTATCATTTCCTATTGGTCATCAAAGGATTGAGTAGGGATTTTATTGAAGCCAACACTAAGGGTGTTCTTTTTGTTCTTTCCTGAGGTAATGGTGTTGTTTAGTTCTACATATCACTCATGCCAAGTTCGTTACTCATTTACTATTTGTTGATGATTTTCTCTATTTTGGGAAGGGCACAAATTCTAAATGGTGTAGCTTTTCAGAAAAGTTAAACAATTTTTGTGATGGTTCACGGATGGCTACCAATTTGGAAAAGTCCCTCTACCTTACTAATAATTTGGAGGCATGGGATGAAGCTTCTATAAAGAAGTGTCTTCCTTACAAGTTTGATACTTTGGAGAAAGGGCTAAAATATATTTGATACTATATCAAACCTAACTATTAGAAAGTGGAGTATTGGCAATGCTCACTAACGAGTAACTCTCTATAAAATCCAGTACCTGTTTTTTTTCACACGCCCACCAAAAATTTCTCCTCGATTTTCTCCTCTTGTCTTCTCAGACTCACATCTGCCACTATTCATAAAAATTCTAACAACTTGTTATATCAAAACATACATTTTTAACTTATTCATTCATGATAGTGTCAAAAATGAATACACAGCATGGGAGATTATATAAAAATGATTTTCTATGTTACAGAGTACATATATTAGTTATGAAATTAATGTTTGACCATACATTTTTACCAAATATGCATTAAATGCCAATTTTTCTTTAATTAATTGATGTGTTAGAGAATGGGGAATTTGTATTCCTGCTCAAAACTTCATTTATGCCATGTCCTTTAGACTGCAAACCTAATATGAAACCTGAAAAATATTTACTTGAGGTATAGCTGTTGTCAGTTCATTTAACGCGTTGGTTGAGATTAACTCCCAAAAAATCTTTGAGATAAATAAAATTGTGGCTTTGTGAATTGTCTCCAATTTTTTTTTTCTCACTTGAAATGTTGCAACACAATTTCACCATTGTTAACCAATTCTCTTATAAAATAATATTTAGTATGAATGTGCTTGGCCCTCTTGTAAAAATCATAATTCTTTGATAGTGCAATTGCATAATTGTTGTCACAAAAAATAATTGTTGTTCCTTCTTATTCATGGATAAATCCCAAAAAATTCTTCTCATTGAAACCTCTTGACACACTGTTCTTATTGTGGTGACATATTCAACTTTTTTTGTTGACATTGACACCATCAGTTGATTCTTGGAGGCTTTTGAAATGGCTCCTCAACCTAAATGAAAAGCATATCCTATCATTCTCTTTCTATCATCAACACTTCCTGCCCAGTCACTAAAAGTATAACCAACCAGCCTAAAATCATTTGTTGTAGTGTACAAAATACCATTCACCTTTGTCCCATTGACATACCTTAAAATCCTTTTGGCTTCTTGTTGATGTGTCTCCTTGGGTATCTTCATGAACCTTAACACCAAACTCACTACATACATTATATTAGGCCTAGTTGTGGTCAAATACATTAGGTTGTGCAACATACTTTTATATAATGTTGGATTGACATTGGTGCTGCAATCTTGTTTTCTCAACTTCAACCCCATGAAAATTGGAGTTGGTGCAAGCTTGTTTTTTTGCATGTTAAACCTCTCCAAAATATCGGCCACATACTTTGTTTGGGAAATAAAAATACCATCTTTTGTTTGCTTCACTTCTATGCCCAGAAAATACCTTAGTAACTCCAAGTCAGTCATTTCAAACTCACTTTTCATGACTTCTTTGAAATCAACGATGAGGAAATCATCACTCCCAGTAAAAATAAACTCATCTACATATAAAACAATAATAACAAGCTCATTGTCATTCTCTTTGATGAAGATAGTAGGCTCACTGTCATATTTTTCGAAACTATTGTTCATCAAGTAAATTTTTATTCTACTATACCATGCAAGTAGTGTTTGCTTCATCCCATAAAGATATTTACTCAACCTATACACCTTGTCTTCTTGGCCTTATACCTCACAACTAGGTAGTTGCACAACATACACTTCCTCTTTCAGAACTTCATTCAGGGACACTAATTTTATGTCCATTGATACACTTTCCACTTATTTTATGTTTCAATTGATAACATCAAATGCACTTCCTCCATCCTCGTGACAGGAGAAAATATCTTCACATAATCTCTTCCATGTTTTTGCTTGTATCCTTTGACAACTAGCCTTTATTTATGCCTTTAAATCTTTCCTTCAATGTTTTTCTTGGTCTTATAGACCCATTTCACTACAATGACTTCTTTTCCTTGCGGAATTTCCACTAACTCCCATGTGTCATTCTTTTCTATTGCTCCTATTTCTTCATCCATTATCGCAACCCATTTTTCTTCTTTGACTCCATCCTCAAAATGGATTGAGTCATCTACATGAAAAAATAATGCAAATAAGGAACTCAGACCAGCGCTACTTCCAACTTCATTTTGCTCATACATTTCACTTAAATTTCTGAATTTTTGTCTTCTTATGCTTACGGAAGATGGGATTGACATGTCACTTGGTGTTGTGCTTGAATTAGATGACGTTTCATATATTTTGGTGTGATTGGAGAATCACTTTCTTGACTGCGCAACACTGTCCTATTATTTTTTGACGGTGTCACTTGGTGACTGCTTTCTTGAGATTGTGTAGGTGTAGGAGGAGTCATCGTTGAGGAATTAGTCATTACAATTAATTCCGATTTGTATTCATGTGGTGTAAATGTTTTCACATTGACTGACTTCTCTAAATTCCATCCCATGCTTCCTCTTCTGTGAACTAAACATCTCTGTCGATTATGACCTTCTTGGTTGATGGATTGTTGAGCTTTTATGCCTTGGATTGATCACTATATCCAAATAATATGCGTTTCTCTCCCTCGATGTACAACTTCTTCCTCAAGTCATGCAGGACATGTGCATATGCCACACATCGAAACACTCTCATGTGAGTGACACTATGCTTTCTTCCACTCCATGCCTCTTTAGGAACCATATTCATAACACTTTTAGTTTGACAACTATTAATAATATATGTTTCATAAGTGATATTTTCAGCCCAATAGTCATTTGGAAAATGATTTTCCTTCCACGTACTTGTTTCCACTTCCATAATGGTCCTATTATTCCTTTTCGCGAGACAATTTTGTTGTGCTGTATACCTTGCTGTAAATTTAGTATGAATTCCATGCTCCCTGCAAAAATGTAGGAAGTCATTTTAGATGTACTCGCCACCTCTACCACTCCTTAATACTTTGATGTAGTGTCCACTTTAATTCTCAACAAGAGATTTTTATTGGTGGAAGCACTCAAACACTTCACTTTTCTCCTTTAGGAATTAGACCCATGTATTCCTTGTATAATGATCTATGAAAGTCAAAATATAATAAATTCCCCCAATTGATGGTGTCTACATTGATCCACATAAGTATGAATGGAAAATCTCCAAAGGTTTTTTTCCCCTTATTGACTTTCCTACTAGAAATGATTCTTTATGTTGTTTTCCCAAGATGCATCCTTCACATAGGTTGTCTGGATTTTCTCTGTGTGGCAATCCCTTCACGATGTCTTTCCTATGCGACAAATTCAAGCCTCCAAAATTAAGATGACTAAATCTCAAATTCTATAACCAATTTTCATCTTTATCTTCTGCTTGAAAGTTTACTTGTGTGACAATTCCAGCTTTTGTTCCATCCTCTTGTGAGTTCATTGATAATATTTCTTGAGCACCTTCTTCCTTTGAATTTGATTTTATCTTGAGAGGAAACATTATATTTATTTTCATCTGAAATTTTTTAATCAATTATGTGCTTGGATACTTATCCAAAACTGTGCACTCATCATTCTTGAAAACTACATTGTAGTCCTTTTGCATAATTTTTCCAATGCTTATGAGGTTATGTTTGAAACCAAGGAAAAAATAAACATATGAAATGTACTTCTTCTCCACCTTCTTTGTTAGAATGTTTACTGTTCATTTTCCCATGACAAAGACTTTTCTATTAGTCCCTAATGTCACTTCTAATTTCACACTTTCACATAGATTGGAAACCATTTATGTGTTCGTAGTCATGTGGTTTCTACACCCTGAATCTAGAAACCATACATCTCCTTATTTTTCTTGTGCTAGATTACAAGCTAAAAACATGTTATTATGGTTCTGATTTTACTTTGTGAAATTTTCAAGTGGTTTATTACTTATGTCGTGTTGCTTATTTCTACACGCATTTGCATAATGACCATACTTTTTACAATAATAACATTGAACTTGAGATTTATCATACCTCTCACACTGTTCTTGATTCTGGCTTGAGCCTTAACTTGGATTTTTATTGATGCCCATTCCACTTTAACTTGAAGGGTTGACTCTTCCACCTATGTGTGGGATTATTCCTCTTACTCTAGCATTTGATCTTCCTTTGCCTCTTCCTTGACCAAATGAAAATTTTGTCTTGAAATCATGCTCCAGTGAGGTTTTTTCTCTATTTAGTATATGTGCATGAGAAATCAATGATGCATGAATCTCATCCACTGAAAAGTGTGAGAGAGCCTTTATCTCTTCTATGGCCACAACAATGGCATCAAATCTTGTTGATAGGCTTCTCAAAAATTTCTCAACTATTCTCCTTTCCTCAAGTGTCGTACCATGAGACATGATTTGAGTAACCAATCTAGTTACATGTTTGAAAAATGAGTCTACATTCTCAGACCCGTTCATACAAGTTGTCTCAAAATCTCTTTTTAGCATTGGTAGTTTTATTTTCTTCACCTTTGCCATGCCTTGGTATGCTATATGGAGGGTATCTCATGCTTGCTTAGACTTCGTCGCTGTTGCAATCCTTGGGAAGATACTTTCATGAACTGGTTGAAAAATGTAGAAGAGGGTTTTTGAGTCCTCCTTCTTGTTGTCCCTCAAAAAATATTTTTATGCTTGTGTCAAATCATTGTATGTTATTGCATTTTCTCGTTCTTGGAAACCATTCTCCACCAATTCCCAGATAACTTGGGAAGAAAGCATAGCCTTCATTGTAATAGTTCAATAATCATATTTTTTTCCATTAAAATAAGGTATCTGAGGATTAGTCTCAGATAATTCAAGCTTGTGCTTGACACTTCCATTTTAACTGTTAAAAAAAACACTTCTCCTTGCTAGTAAGTGTGCTCCTCGAAACAACTTTTAACTCAGTAAAAATTGTATTTCTTAATACCCTCTTAGAAAATTTAAAACAATGGATTCTTGATCTTACTCAAGACAATACGGTGGCTTAAATTAAATCATATGGGTCTTACTTGAGAAACAGAGTGGTGGAGATTAAATCACAGTTGACTTTCCTAACCAAGACGGTTACAAAACTAACTCACAAAATTTTTGCGGAGTACAAAAAAGTTCTTCAAAACATGAAATACATTCATATGGAGGTTGAGAATCCTTTAACAAGTAAAAATCAAATTCTTACGAAGATTTACACTTTACACTAATTGTGGAGTAACTCTATGTACCCAAATTTGTTCCATGATTTTCTCCTCGTATTCTAGAGACTTACATCTGCTACTATTCATAAAACGTTTACGAAATTGTTATCTCAAAACATACATTTTCAACTCATTGATTCATAACAAAGTCAAAAATTAATACACAACATGGGTGATTATACAAAAAATGATTTTCTATGTTACAATTGTAAAAAAATGATTTTCTATGCTGCTATTATGTTGTAATGTTTGACCATACTTTTTTACCAACCATGCATTAAATGTAACTTCATTTACTTAAAATATGGCTTCATTTAAAACAATTATTAAAATTAAATTTCTAACGATGTCTAGAGAAAATTTAACCACTATGCATAAAATTCCCTAATTCCTACCATATGAATGAGTGAGATTGGAATCCTCAGACAGTAAACATCTAAATAGCTTTGACTCTACACTATTTCCGATTTGAAGATCAGGCTTAAAACAATATAAGTGTGCTTCACGAGAGAGAAAATGTTCTTCGTATAAGAAGGAACACACAGAGTTTTTTTCAGACAAGAAGGATTTTTTATTTTTATTCACATAAATTAAAAGAAGGTCGCATTTTGTCATCGTGTGCCCGATCAAATCAAGGAATGAACGCCGGTTGTTGAGCCTTAACAAGAATAAAACTAGCAATTGCACCAAGAGGCGCAAAGGAACGTCGGAAGGCGATACATATGTAAGGGAAGTAATTTTATGAAAATAAAAAATTTGTGACGATATGGAATACTGGATTTTAAACTATCAAACATATTTTTTTTTGTGTTATCCCTAGCTAGGTATTATAAACTGTCTATGTAAATATGAAAATGTCTTGAATTTGTGTCTATGTAAATATGCAAATTACTTTGGAATAAAATTATGTGAGTATGAGGATCGTAGTTGGACATAAATAATGAGTGATGTAAATAGGAAATGGGGCAGAAAAATCCCATACACTTCCCACTTGATAGATATTGACTGTAGATGGAGATTCCTCATCAGTCTTATAATTTGTGTACATTTAAAAAATATGAACTTAATTTGAGTTTTTGTGCAATAAAAAATGTTAATTTTTGAATTTAAAAGTACATTGAAAAATAAGTGAATTTACTGATAAATACAATAATTACAGTTTAATAAAGTTTACAAATTATCGAATTTTTAATAATTTGAAAAGAGAAAAAAAAATATCATAAAAATAGAAATTCAATTATAAAAATATGTATGCGAATGATGAAATAATGACGATATCCTCATAGTCATTATCTTCAACAATAAATATGATAAAAGTAAATTATTTCAGTCCTAAGAGCCTCAGGCCATACGTTCGCAGTAGATGGAAATGCCACATATACTCTACAATTTTAGGTCGGTGGGGCTCCGTGATTTTAATTCAAAATTTGAACGACAGCAACTACAAGCGTGAAGCCACATCGATATTTCATGCATATACGTGCTCCCTTATTTTTCATGACACGTTTCCTCGTTACTTTCCCAATTTTCCTTCGTCTGGCGGTTGAAAGAGTGGAGGTCCATCAGATTTCAGATCCACGAACCATCGAAAATGGAGAATGATAAGGGACTTGGCCCAACTAGCAGCAAAAAGAATTATGGTATTTATGTGGGAAGTAAAGTGGAGAAGGGCGTTCTGGATTTTGGCACCAGCGTGTGGGAGGGCTTTCAGTATGTAAAAGCTTTCGTTGTCTATCAGGTAAAAGATTTAATTAATCATGGCAATTAATTAAATACAGAATTGGCATCATCTTTAATGTTTTAATTTCATATTTCAATGTTATTGGATGGACAAGCAGGTAAAGAAATTGAGCGCCAAAGACGAGAAGGAATTGATGGGGGCCAAATTTCAAGCAGATCGAATGCAGGTAGATGTTGTAGACTCAGCCGAAGCAGAGAAGAAAAGTCATGAATAGGAAGTTCTGGGCATCCAGAGTTCATAAATGTTAAGCATTCTGGTCTTTGGTTATCTTTTATCTTTAGATGTTGATTAGTTTTTTGCTTTTAAGGTTTTTTTCAGTGTGGTTCTCTATAAATGTGTTGTTTGCCACATTTCTTTACTTGTAAAAGGGTACGCCGCTGACGCATGAAATGGATGGTGGGTGAATCTCTGTGCATTGAAAGAAGGTTTTGGGGTACATTAATGGTAATCAATGGCCTGGTTCATACTCTGATACGCGTAGAGGATGTCGTTACCATCGCACAAGAAATCCTGCTTCTGACATTTCCATTCATGGTCTCTGCAACAACGGGAAATGGACACGGTTTTGCAAAGTTCTTCTAAGAATTTGATTACTCAAAGGTGCCTCTAATTCTGTTTATTCTCGCAGCTCATGAGTTTGCTTGGAGGTTTTTCTTGCACGCCCAGGATCGGGTCGCAGCAACACTAGTAGTAGTTACAGTATCTCGCTCGGTGGACATAATCATAGGCAAGTGTTTTCTTGCTTGTTCGCCCAAGGTCGAGACGTGGCAGCAGCAGCTATGACGTCTAGTTCAAGGTTGCCGACTTGGAAAGAATGAGAGAATAACAAGAAGAGAGAGCGGCGAAGGCGAATCTGGAGGTGACAATTTGCAATTTTTTATTTGATAGAAGGGCGATGAGAAAATTATTTGATTGGGTGGGGTGAACAGTGTTTGCTTAGCCCACTCCAACAAATAAAATGCCTCTGGCGCAATTACTAGAGCCGGCACTCTTTTTGCCTACTATTTAAATTTGAAAATATGGTACTATATACTACAAATATATTGTTGAATCTGAAGAAGGATAACGTCCAATATTAAATTGAGTTGTAATAAGAAAAAAAAATGGATGTTACAAGTCAACACACGGGAAACAAATTCATCTTTTTAACTTATCTCTATTAATGTATACTATAATATATTATAATGTAGGTTACATACATCAATACTTCATTGCAAGTATATATACAAACAATTTATAAATTTCTCAGTACAATCACATTAAAAATATTAATATGATTGATATTGCTGAAAGTTTCATAAATATTTAAAAAAAAAATTATTACAATATTAAGAATGTTTTATTAACCATTTTGCTAGAAAATTTTATTTAAAAGTAAATGGACTACTTCAACAAAGGTAGTCACTTTACACGAATCTATTTTTTAAATTTATTAAAAGTAATGGATCATTTTTCCAAATAAAATTTGATTATATATAAATGAATATTATAAATAATAATGGAGAACTTATCATGAAAAAACTTATTAGAATTGGGATAATCTCAAATCTCTAAGAAAATTGTGGGTAAGAGTTAAGTGAAACAAAATATTTTTTTAATTTATTAAAACTCAATGCAAACTAACAAACTATGTAAGATAGTACTACATTAAAAATAAGCATATATTAAACATATTCCCTTGAAAATCAATCTAAGCCATTAATTAAAGACAAGAGAGAATATATGTTACAATAAAATTGGTCCATTTTCAGCACCGAAACTACATATTTGCCTGGAGTAATGTCGATCAGCTATGTAACTACTCAATGATAAACTCGGACCCGGTAAGCCCTTAGTTATGAAATAACTTAAACTCAACATCTATATGTAAGAGGCATATGCTTCTCACTTTAACCTTCTTCATATGACCATCATTCGAAGCCGGTAACCTGTAATTGAATTTCGAGATTCACGAAGTCGGCTGCAGTTAGTGCAGATTCTATGGCTACTCTTACAAGTAGAAGCAAATGTCTTGCAAGGTCAAGAAATGCATGATATATGGCTACGTGGAAATGGAAAAGGAATCTGGGAAACAGCCACAACAATCTTGGAACAGGATGGTTAGCCACTTGTATGGTAGGCCCTGACAAATTCTGAGAGTAAAATAAGATGATGATGAACAAAGGAAACAGTCTAATTACGGTTACTGCAACACGACCGAAAGACGGAATTATGAAATTCGAGTGAGGACAGGGCACAATAAATGAATAGCTGAGATGTTGGACAAAGTGTTAAAAGCGGTTGCAGCTTCACGAGAACCTGCAACCCTGTTACCCTTATATCCCGCCGGGACATATTGCAGCTGCTAAGAACATAACTAAGACACCAAACTGAAGCTCTATACAAAAGGGATACGGTAGCTTCTTCGAAAGATACAGACAGATCATTATAGGTTAGCCAGTTTTACGGTTAGCTCTTAGGGAAGGGAGACTGTTCTAACTTACATTGATTGCCACATTAAAAGAAACCGAATTGAAAGCTAGAGTTATGAGCTTTCACCAATGATGATTTCAAGCTACGTTGGACGAATAAGAGAGACCTGTGACCCAGATGTGCCGCTGAGACATATTGTAGCCTCTCAGATATGCAGCTCGGTCATTCGCAACTCTCCCAGCCTGATAGTGACGTTAGAGTATCGTCGTTCAAACCTTTATTAGCAGTGCCTGTTCTCTCCACATTGTCCGTTTCGACATATTTTTTGTTTTTCTTTAACATTTTGATGTACATTTGTGTTTTACGACTACTAAATTTACATGTCATTATATATCAGTTAAAATATCTCCAACATAGCTTTCAATTATATTTATAAATAAATAAAACAATTATTATATCAAATTTACAAGTTAGTAAATATAAATAAACTAGCAATTATACCACATGTTGTAAAAGAAACTCCCTAAGGCAATAGCATAGGAAAGAGTAGCCTAGAAGAAATGAAAAGGCAATAGCATAGGAAAGAGTAGCCTAGAAAAAATAAGATGTTGCAGAGAAGGAGCCATCGTGAATGAATGAAAGAAAAATTTTTCTTCCATGGGAGCAGGTTGTGGACGTTTCAAAGATATTGATGATAAGAATTATCAACTAGAAAATTTTGTTATATATTTTGAAATAGGCAATTGGGGGTGAAAATATATATGTAAACCAACATAATCTGTTCACATATATAAAACTTTTGTTATAGATATTGAAATAGGAAATTGGGAGTGAAAATCCTTTGGTGATTAATAATATAAGATATTTTAAATACATTCAAGTACATTATATCTAGCATAGATGTAAATAAGGATAATTTTTATTAACAAAAATAGAGTTTACTCCAAGTTCATCTACATACCCTAGGGAAAATTGCGTGCTTATCAGAAATTATATATGAAGAACAATAGTCTTGGTATAAAAGAAAGTGAATGTCATTTTAATATGGAGACATTTTTGGAAGGAGATATTGCTCTTTATGTTATGGTTTATTTTCTTAACTCCAAACATGGTTTAGTCTTTCTCTCTATCTCTATATATATATATATATATGAAAAAAAATACAAAGTAAATTGACAAATTTAAGTTATAATTTTATATTTTATAATTACAAATATAGTTTCTTATTAAAATATTTTACACATCTTAGGTTATTCTAAATTGATCAAGAGTATAGAATTTTTAGGGTTCCCATGAGGTCCATCACTATGTATGGGGTTCATTGCAACCTTGGATATATTCTGTGAGTTGTTGTGATTTTTTGCTTGTGGCTACAACTTAGTTTTGGTTTTCACCTAGTTATCATGACTCAAAACTTTGTTATCATCTGAGATCCTTATAGCGTTAGATATATTATGTGAGCTAATATGATGTTTTTTTTTTCACAATGACTCAAAAATAAGTTATTAGACCACAATATTGACTTTCCTGTTGTATGTTTTGTTTATGAACCCTTTAAAAAAACTAGAGGAATATTTTATTGTACAGTGTGATCTCCCCAACATGGGTGGGGGTTTCAAAAATTAGAGAGTAAATTGACTGGTTAATGTTATAAATTGTTGTATAAGATGGGAAATTTGGATGTTTTGTAGAGAATATGGATGTCATAACAGATACCTTTTTTTAAAATTTTTAGTGTGTCTGGCCACCATGCATCTAATAGGATCCATTTCAACTGAGAAGGTCAATACATCAGTGTGTATCAGTGTGCAAATGATTACTTGTGACATCCCTAGCCATTTTATTTGATTGTGGATCAAGTTATAAACTAATAGCTTGTGAAATCCCTGACCATTTTCTTTGATTGTGGATAAGTCATAAACTAGAATATATTCTCTCTTGAGAAGGCTCTACAATATATATTGTATGGAAGGAAAGGTTATAAAACCTGTACAAAAAATTACTCTATTGTTAATCACATAGTGTCAATTTTGTAAAACTATAATATGGAGTAAGGACTGAGTGGGTTTTTCTTTTGTAAGTTTTGTTTAAAATTTCAAAATAAAAAGTTGAGTAAGTTTGACATCATATAATATGAATTTTTTTTATGATTATAAAGTAAAGAACATGTAACATTAGGTAGTTAAAGAAATATATATAGTTTCTTTTAAAAGAAATTTGATATTCATTAACAAAAAAATCCTAAAGAGTATGTATGTAGTTACAAAGTGTTATGTACTTACAAACTATTACAATTAAGTAATTAAAGGTAAATTTAGTTTTATTTAACAAATGAGAATTATGAAAATTCATCATTATTTCTCAAGATAAATCATGTCGTGTCAAATTATTTGGAAATTTAAAAAATATCACGTATTTAAAAAAAAATCATTATTAATTTAATTTTTTATATATTAAGAAATACTACTTATGAATAATAAAACAGTTGTAACATAAATAATATATATATTAAAAAAAACATGTATTTTTGGAATAATAAAATAGTTGTAACAAAAATAATATAGAACAAGAAAAAATATGTATTTTTGGATGTATGAAAATTTAGATACATTTTATTAAGTAATATTTTAAAAGAATAATGGTTATAAACATTTAAAAATAATTTTATTAAATAATTAGTTTAGATTTATATTATCGATCAGAGGGATCAATGAGGTTTGCATATCAAGACATTTGATCCCTCTTGTCTCTTCGTAGATCTAGAGTTAGACCATCTTAATTTCGCCCTTTAGATAAACTACATTCCACATGAATACCATGGGTCAATACCATGGGCTATTTTTATAGTTTAGTATTATTTTATTTTTTATTGTGTCTTTCCCTAGTTAAAATGTTCATTACATTATGTCAATATTTTTATTTATTTTACTTTTATTTTTATTTTTGTGTAATTTGACAAAGTCACCAAAAACTAAATTCAATCTAACTTATTAAAAAAAAAAAAAACATTATAAAAAAAGATATATAAAACTATTTACTTGTGGATCTAATGGCCCAAAACATTTCAATCATCTATCATTTGATCCAATGGCTCAGTAATGGACACAATGGCAGCTAGGGGAGTTGTTTGCAAATATTCACTTTGCAGAGTAAACACGTTTCAAGAAACTGAATCATTAAGTCACTTAGATTATAATATATTATTTAGTTAACTTTTAAAATTATTGTTATTATTATTATTATTATTTAAAATTGATTTTTTATTGTTTTAAGTAAATCACGAATGCTATAAGAATAGTGGTTTCTATTTAGAAATATTAAATAATGATATTTACGTGGAAATCCTTGATATATGGCTAAAAATGTTGTTATCTACTTGTTTTCTAGTTTGAGAAGGTGATGTGAAAGGGTAGAGAATATAAGGAACACATCTGGATTATGGTGGACATGTTTAATTTTGATTTCAATGATGAGATCAACATTATGGAGGACATGTTTAATTTTGATTTCAATGATGTGATCAACTAGTCAAGCGAGTAGATCTTTTGGACTAATTATGAGTTTTACCCTCTTTTATGAGGACATAGGGTTGTTAATGTAAAAGAAACAAAGGTCAATATATTCTCTAGAACCAAGTTATTAGACTTGCCGATAGAGGTGCTAGGAGCTAGGGTTAGGGCTAGGGGATAGTAGCAAGGAGCCACAAATTTTTTCAGATCAATCGAAATTATGATTAGTGTTAGGGCTATATGTTTATTTTTTTGAAAGACAAGAGCAGGGAGTAGAGGAAGGACTTTTGAGCGCTAAATTTGAGCGATGAATGGGAAGGAGAGAGGAGAATAATAATAACATGCATACTAAAGCCATTCAGGTAAAAATGAGGAAGGAATTTCTTTTATTAATAATAAAATTTTCCATGGAAAAAGAAAATCACCTAGCAGAGAAATCTCTCTTTGGTTGCTTTATGCACCACAAGATAAATATGAAGTCCTTGCAGATATAGATAAAGGAGACTCGGGAGCCAATATTGGTATATAGTCTAGATTTCCATCTACGTATCAAAGGATGGGTGATTTTTGAATTATTGTCAATTAGAGATTGGGACATTGTGTTGGTTGATGTATGGTTATGCGATATTTCAGTTTGGATATTGAAATATTGGTAACGAGGGTTAAATCCCAACACATAAGCCTTCATTAAATGCTACTTATGGGTTTTAATCCATGGATTGTTGTTACAATTTTAGAATAGTGAATCCATAGAAATAATGTTAGGTCCCTATATTACTAGTTTAGTCCCTTATTTTTATTAGTGTAGCCCCCTTATTGTTAATGTTATACCTCTCTAACCTCAATATTGTTATTATTGTGCCCTTACATTATTATTGTTAGGTCGGCTAGGATTATATTGTGGGCCCATGGACTCCTATATATTGAAGGAGGTTTTGGTCATTTGTATCATCCAAGAGTTGTTCATTTTTGTAATGTATTGGAGGTTCCCCCTCAAAGTGGCTGATTTCTAAGGTGTTGATCTCTCTTTTCTTCTATATTTGGAGTTGGTTTCATAACATTTGGTATCAGAGCTTTGGATTCTATGGTTTCGCCGCTCTAAACAGGTCATCGTGGAATTTTCACAATAAAATTTTTTATACGAAGGTTCAAAAGCTGAAATTTGTGCAACGTGAAGCCAAAATCCTGAGGAACCCCTATAAAAATTTCAGATCTTGGTTCACATTATTTCAGAGATATGATCTGGAGAAGTTAGGGTCTTTTAGGCTCCCGAATTTCACCTAAAACAGGTCACCGTGGAATTTTTGCTATAAATTTTCGTATATGAAGTTTTCGAAGTTGAAAATTTCTATAGTGTGAAGTTGAAATCCTGAGGAACCTACTATAAAAATTTTAGATCTTGGTTCGCAATATTTTTGGAGATATGGTATGTGGAAGTTAGGATTGTTTCAGGCTCCTGAATTTCATCTCAAAGAGGCGACTGTGGGAAAAACATAATAACTCTCTCTATGAGTGTCAAATTGGGATTATGTAAAAAGTGGACGCACGTAAACGGACTGTAATTTTCAGTATATCAATTTCAGAGCCGAAGGAGGAAACAGTGACACGTGGAAATTTGTACAAGTTCGCTCTACTGAACCAGTCCATAATTAGGTCATCCTGGGAGATTGGGCATGACTTTGTCTTGAAGAATCCAAATTAGGTCAGACCTATGGAATTCTAAAGAAGATTCAGAGCGTTACTTCAAGGCCAAATTTTAGATATTGAAGATAAGAAATCATAGAGATAATTCAATTTCAATATTGAGCTCCTCAAAAGCAAGAAAAAGGTGTGTATTTTTTTTTCAAATTACGTAATCTCATTTGAAAAAAAAAAATAGTTTGAATTTATTCCAAGGGCATATTGAAGAATAGATATCAGTATTGGGTTCTAAAATGCCCCCTAAAAAGAATTCAACACCCATTAATCCTTCAGAAGGCTCTACTATGACTCATGAAGATGAAGAAACACAACGTGAGATATCAAAAGTACAAGAGCAAGTGCACCAAATTTAGCTATCGCAAAGAGCAACAAAAAATGAAATTGAAGTTTTGAAGAAACACATGGAAACTGATATTGATGGTTTGAAGAAAGGTGTGGAAGCTAAGATGAATGGTTTGGAAGCTAAGATGGATGGAATGGAAGCTAAGATGGATGGCATGAAAGCTAATATCAATGAAAAAATGAAAGACAACATGAAAAACATGAAGAATGATCTAAAAGTAGACATCGAAGGTTTGGAAAAGTTGATACAAGAAATTTTTCCTAATGGAAAAAATATAGTAGAGGAAACTCATGATGAGAACAAAATAAATGTTAATCATGATTTCATAAACTCTAATGTTGGACGGAAGAACCACCATATTCCAAAGATGGATATGAGGAAGTTTGATGGCAAGGATCCCGTAACATGGATACTACATATGGAGCAATATTTTGATCTCAATAATGTGCAAAATACACAAAAGGTACACATTGCAACTTTACATTTAGAACAAAATACATTTGTGTGGTATTGATGACTTTTCTCCCATAAAAAAGTTGTAACTTGGTCAATTTTTACGGAGGAAATGATAGCACATTAAGAGGATACAAAAAGCAACACCTTCATTAGCCAATTCATAAATCTCAAACAAAAGGGTTCATTAGGGGAGCACATTGAGGACTTACAAAAATTTAATATAAGGGTAGCTGATATTCCAGAGGAACACAGGATTTATGTCTTCATAGGGACTTTACAGGATAATATCCAACATGAAGTTCACATTTGGGAACCTGATTCATCGGAAAAGGCATTCAGGTTGGCAAGAAAAATTGAATGTAAAATTATGGCAATAAGGAAGCTTACCACTCACATATATAACGATGGAAGTGTTGCTACTCCTAGACTTCCACAACCTACAAGGTTGAAACCACAACAATTGGAAGAAAAAAGAGCAGAAGGGCTTTGCTACAGTTGTGATAGAAAATACACTAAAGGCCATAAGTGTGGTGAGAAGAAATTATTTTACATAGATTGTGAAAAGGAAGAAGAAAATGAGCAAGAATATTCAAAAGAGGAGGATATACACTGGGAACCAACCCTCGAAGAGGAATAAATGAGTCTGACCATATCGTGTAATGAATTGGAAAGAATTAACACTCCTCAAAATCTCAAGATAGAAGGACATATCAAGAAGAAAATTGTAATGTTCCCACCTAGCCTTAGCTAGGAGGAACATTCAATTTTCTTTTAATTTATGCTTCATGAATAAATGAATAAAGGAGGACATGTAAAACTCCTAAAAATTCTGCATGTGAAAAAAGACAAATGAGGGCTATGTAAATAATCACTTGCAGGTGCGAAAGAGGTTTGAGCTAAACACTAGGTCAACCTTGACCAAATCAACAACGTTGTCTAGGTTCATTGCATCTCCAAAAAGGACAACGCAGTTTTAGAAGGGAGCCTATAATGTGAAAAGGGATAACTCATCAAGATGGTTTAGGGTTTGCAAGAGCTTTCTCATCTTAGAAGAGGAGAAGGAGGGAAGCAAGAGAAGGTTGTTGATAGATCATATTTCTGAGTATTTGTTTGCTTATACAAATACCTTTCTTTGTTGTTGAGTGGAGGATTGTATCTGGAATTCCTGTTCAGGAGTTTCACCTATTCCTTTGATGATTCAAGGAGGAAAGTTTGCTAAATTGAGCCACTATCAGGCTTGAGGCCAAGATCCTACTTACATTGGTAGTGCTGATCCATTGAGGGTTTATCTATCTCTGCAAGATGCAGCAAGTGGTGATCTAGATCTGCAGAGATCTAGTGTATTTTGAGAACCTCTCTCTATGGAGTGGGTCCTTTGACCTCCTAGAAGAGTGTATCATTTCTTGTACTTCAGATCTGAAATTACTCAGTAGCTTTCTGTGTCATTTGAGCTACAACATTGTCCCACTGAGTAAGCTCTGTTATTTATGTATGAGGGTTTGCAGGGTGTCTTGCTCATAGTTTAGATCAAAGATCTCTTGTGCTGCTCTTTGCTTTTCACTTGGTGATCCATGGATTGGCTTGCTGATATATGTTCTATTCAGATCTGATCCATTTTAATCAAATATTATATTCATAAATTTACTGTAGCAGTTTCCATATCTGTAACTTGTTTCTCAGATCTACTCTTATTCATGGATGCTTTTGTCAAAATTCCAAGTGGATCTTGTAGAGAAAAATATAGAGTTTCCAGATCTAATATAGATCTGATATTTTGTCCATATATCTGCTCTAGATCTAAGTTGTAACTTCCAACTACTGAACCTCTTGAAAAATAACGTTGTTGAAGCATTTTTGAAAATATACATGTGTTCCTGCTCTCTTTTCTGAAGATTTATTGTTGTATTGGCTCATGCTTTCTACTGTATAATGAAAGGACTTTGTCATAATGCTTATTTTCTGCTGTGGTACTGAAATATTAGTCTCCTTGCTGATATCCACTAAACATTAGCTAAAACTGCGCAATTCCTGAAGCAGTGCTTGCATTTGACTGCAGCCTTCCTCTTTGGGTGCTTTTTAGCTAGTCTACTTTTTAGGAGATCTATTTAATGTGCTTAAACTGATTTTTTTCTAATGAAATTCCATAAATAAGTCACATACAACATAAAAAAGAGGAACCAAGTCCCGATATGTGTAATTTTTTTCACCTTTTTCCTTATACAGCGTTTTCCTTGAGCACCTTGTTGAAATTCCTAAAAAGGGAACTATTCCAAGTTCTATAGACAAATTTTGTATTTGGCTAGGTAGCCTATGGATCTCATCCTTTCCTTGAAAGGTGACATATCCAGTAAATTCCTCTGCAGTCCATCTCTGAAATAGAATCTTGATATTCCTGAAAAAGGGATATTATATATAGTGGTATCGGAGCTCCACTCTTGGCACAACCTGTGCTAGAATTCGAGCACCAGTCATGCTACATTCCGAAGATGAAGATCCTCTTTCTGAGAGGTAGAGGAGATATCATAATATAATTCATAAAAATTATGAATATATACTATTGTTGACCTTGACGAGGGTTAAGACAAGGGGAAAGCCCCTAAATCTGTGAATGATAAAGATAAGGAAGCAAAGAAGTTTGCAAAAAATCTCTTGGAGGCTATGCAAGATCTATCTAAGGAGATAAAGGAGATGAGGATGGATAGAATGAGGGAATCCCTTGGGACATTCCATCAAGGAGAAAGTTCCGATATGTCTCAATTTGGGACTGGTCAACCTGTGAGCTTGCCACAAGCTCCACAGGCCTCACAACACTCTACAATGCCTACCTTCTTGGTTGTAGATAATGAAGGGCTACAAGAGCCAACCTCCCTGGAAGGGCACTTTGTAGAATATGAGTCACAAAGTCAGAGGTTCAAGGATAACTTTAGCTTCCAAGACTTTTTCCATCTCAAGGATCGAAGGAGGTCATGGCCACAGTACAAAGATGGTGGTTTCATCCAGGGGAGACACCATACTATGGGTAGGTTATTTTTTCCCAAGTTCGATGGAACATCCTCTTGTTCTGCCAAAGCATGGGTGGAAATGTTGGACATCTATTTCCAGTTGAATAAAGTGCTCGAAGTAGAAGCCATCAAGATTGTTGCACTGCATTTTGAAGGAGAAGCCCAAAACTGGTGGTTTCATGGACTATCTACATTGGGACACAACAATGTGTCCACATATGTTGAGTTCACTAGGATACTAGTGGAGATATTTGATCAGAAAGATTCATAGGCCCGTTTTATAACCTTGGAAAAGCTGAAGAAGACAGGAGATGCATAGGCCTATATGTTTGAATTCTTGAGATTGTTAGTAATGGTCCCTGATCTATCTGTCGCAAGGAGAGTCTACATGTTCATTGATGGCCTAGAGGAACCTTTGCATGGGTTGGTTAAGTGTACCAAGCCCATCACTTTGCATTATGCCATTGAGAGAGCTAGAGATATCCAAGATGCCTTGCCAAGGGAAAAGGAAACTTTCCCAAGAAAATCCCCTCATTCCTTTAAGGGGAAGGAAGTGAAAGCTACTCCACCCAAGGAGAGCTCATTGAAGAAGTTTCTTGACCTTGAAATCCAGAGGTAGTTGAGGAAAACGATATTGTGTTTCACTTGTCAAGAGCCATGGGTACTGGGACATAGATGTGCTGCTGGGAGGGCACACTATATAGAAGTCTTCTCAAACTTGGAGGAGGAGGATGGGAATGAAGGACCTAAGAGGGGTCACAACACTAGTGATGATGAGGATGGATATCAATCACCATCGAGAGGTGAAGAGGGAGCCTTTGCTCCAACAAGTGGGACTCTTGCTTCTTTGAGAGGAGTGCCCAAATATTTGACTTTAAGAGTGCAAGATTCAATCATGAACCAGAGAGTGTCCATTTTCATTAACAGTGGGGAAACCCACAACTTTACTGATGCTCAGATTATGTAGAGGAGAGGGATCCCCATGGACACTTTTGATGGGTTCTCTGTTTTGGTTCCGGGAGATAGAACTATGCAGTGCATGCAATATGTTCCATCACTTTCTATGAATATGGGAACCTACACCTTGGTGCACCATTTATTTGTAGTTGACATACCAGACACCAACATCATCTTGGGTGTCCAGTGGTTGATTACCTTGGGAAAAGTCACCACTGATTGGAAGGCCTTGCAGATGGAGTGGGTGGACTCGAAGAGTGGGAAACAACAAATCATTCAAGGCATGCACACCAATCCTTCACTTGATGTTTCCACCCAAACAACAAAGATGGAATTGCGCAGTGGGGGAAAGGACCACACAGTTCCTTCTCTCATGTTTATGAGAATGTTGCAAGGAACATTCCTACCTCATGGCAAGCCACTTGGAATGCCATTGGATTCTGGTCATGTGGGGGAAGCCTCACAAAGTGCTGGGGCAATGGAAGATAAAGTCACAGCACTGTGGAAGGAAGCAAAGGGGAGGATCAGCCTTGCCACAAATAATTTTGGCATGTGTAATGTCAAAGAAACAATCAGAAACAAGGAAATCACCACCATAGATGCATCAGCAGCGTTGTCCTTGTTGAGATGTGTAGATCCATATTGGAGGTCTCAACTCCTTGTGGAATACTCCAAAGATCTTCACAGTGGGTTGATATTAGATGGCATGAAGAAAGGAGGAGGCTATTTGGTCCATGAAGGGGTCATCTATCATCTTGGTAAAGTATTCTTGTCTCAAGCCTCCAAGCTTAAGTAAGAGATACTACAAATAGAACACAAAGAGTTCCTTTCCAACTATATGAAGTCAACAAATATCTACTCCTTAATCATGAGAAGTTTTGATTGGGAGGGTATGAAGGAAGAACTACGTCAGCACTATGATTGGCAGGAACTACATCACCACTTACAAGAGTGCAATATTTATGAGGAGATGGGGCGGCCAAAGGATCCTATGCAGGAGACATTTCAGCCATCTCTTCCTTCTCTTAAAAGTGGAGAAATGCTTGTGCCTAACTCCATGTGTGTGGGAGAATTGAATGGTAAAGAAGCTGATCTTATGGAGTATGTTTATTTTTCTGATTTGACACATTCTCTTACCATATGTATGCAGGCCATGGCTCCTACAAGGAGTGATATTACATGCAGATATCATGGCATTGATGAGGCCAATAAAAATTCCAAATCTGGCCACTCCCTTGAGGTGCAAGGGGAGATTATCTATCATGATGGGTGCTTCCCAAAGGCACCTAACTTGGGTATCACTTTCAGCCATGTCAAAGTAACCCATGCAGCAAATATGTGGTGGGAATACCACTTGCCACACTTATATTTACTCAAAACAAGGAGTGCATTGCATTGGTATCTTATGTGGGATTGTGACTCACCTCCTCAATTGCACATTTTAGTTTGCATATATGTGATTTTTCTTCCTTACATATATGATATACTGGTATTGTTTATGGGTTTGTATGGGAAAAAAGTGGGCAGTGTATATGTACCACATGGGATGGAACTTTGTCTTGTACTTCATGATACATGTTTTAGATGTGACATTGCTTCACCCATGATGTTTATTTCTATTGATTTTTACACTCATTAAGGGATAGACTATGCCCCTATCACGTTAGCATTGGAGGAGCAATTTCTGATGTATTGGCTTGATGAGCACTTGGTCCATGATGAAATCTTGATCCTTGATGGTGCCATCAATGGAGGAGGAGAAGAACTACAACTCTTACCCTGTCACTTTCTTGAGGACAAGTAACATTTTGGAGGGGGGGACTATAATGTTCCCACTTAGCCTTAGCTAGGAGGAACATTCAATTTTGTTTTAATTTCTGCTTCATGAATAAATGAATAAAGGAGGACATGTAAAACTCCTAAAAAGTCTGAACAAATCAATACCCATGTGAACAAAGGAAAATCAGTGCTATGTAAATAATCACTTGCAAGTGTGAAAGAGGTTTGAGCTAAATACTGGGTCAACCTTGACCAAATGAACAACGTTGTCTAGGTTCATTGCATCACCAAAAGGGACAGCGCAGTTTTAGAAGGGAGCCTCTAATGTGAAAAGGGCTAACTCATCAAGATGGTTTAGGGTTTGCAAGAGATTTCTCATCTTATAAAAGGAGAAGGAGGGCAGCAAGAGAAGGTTGTTGATAGATCATATTTTTGAGTATTTATCTGCTTAGACAAATACCTCTCTCTGTTGTTGAGTGGAGGATTGTATCTGTAATTCCTATGGAGGAGTTTCACCTCTTCCTTTGATGATTCAAGGAGGAAATTTTTCTGACTTGAACCACTATCAGGCTTGAGGCCAAGCTCCTACTTACATGGGCAGTGCTGATCCATTGAGGGTTTAGCTATCTCTGTAAGCTGCAACAAGTGGTGATCTAGATCTATAGAGATCTAGTGTATTTTGAGAGCCTCACTCCATGGAGTGGGTCCTTTGACCTCTTGGAAGAGTGTATCATTACTTTTACTTCAGATCTGCAATTATTCAGTAGCTTTCTATGTCATTTGAGCTACAATGTTGTCCCACTGAGTAAGCTGCGTTATTTATGTATGAGGGTTTGCAGGGTGTCTTGCTCATAGTTTAGATCAGAGATCTCTTGTGCTCGGCTTTGATTTTCACTTGGTGATCGATGGATTGGCTTGCTGATCTATGTTTTGTTCAAATCTGATCCATTGTAATCAAATATTATATTGAAAAATTTACTGCAGCAGTTTCCAAATCTGCAACTTGTTTCTCAGATCTACTCTTATTCAAGCATGCTTTTGTCAAAATTCCAAGTGGATATTGTAGAGAAAACTATAGAGTTTCCAGATCTGATATAGATCTAATATTTTTTCCATAGATATGCTCTAGATCTAAGTTGTAACTTCCAGTTGCTGAATCTCCTTAAAAATAACATTGTTGAAGTATTTCTGCAAATATACATGTGCTCCTGCTCTCTTTTCTGAAGATTTATTGTTGTATTGGCTCATGTTTTCTACTGTATAATGAAAGGACTTTGTCATAATGCTTATTTTCTCCTGTATTACTGAAATATTATTCACCTTGCTGATATCCACTGAATGTTAGCTAAAACTACGCAATTCCTGAAGCAGTGCTTGCATTTGACTGTAACCTTCCCCTTTGGGTGCTTTTTAGCTAGTCTACTTTTTGGGAGATCTGTTTAATGTGCTTAAACTGATTTGTTTCTGATTAAATTCCATAAATAAGTCAAATATAGCATAAAACATAGGAACCAGGTCCTGATATGCGTTATTTTTTCACATTTTTCCTTATAAAATATTTTCCTTGAGCACCTTCTTGAAATTCCTGAAAAGGGAACTATTCCAAGTTCTATAGACAGAGTCTACATTTGGCCAGGTAGCCTGTGGATCTCATCCTTTCTTTGAAAGCGGACATATCCAGTAAATGTCTCTGCAGTCCATATCTAAAATAGAATCTTGATATTCCTAAAAAAGGGATATTACAAAAATGGTAATAGTGTTGATTGATTCGGGTAGAACCCACAATTTTATTCATTGCAAGGTAGTGAAGGAATTGAATTGTTTCCTATACCCAGCACCAGAATGTCAAGTGATGGTTTGAAATGGAGGAACTATAAAATTCTCTAGAAAATACCATAATATCAAGCTAACCATGGCGGAATATATATTGAATAGTCCAATGCTTTCCATTCCTATGGGAGGTGATGATGTTGTATTAGGAGTACAATGGTTACAATCTTTAGGGATGGTATCTTTTAATTTTCAAGAATTTTTTTGTAAATTTTTTTCAAAAGGAAAGGAAGTCGAATTATTGGGTATCGTAGGGAAGCCGAGAAAGATAATAATATCTAATGTCATGACAAAGCTTCTGAAGAAAGAACAACGAGGTGTAATTTCACAATTATGCTCACTATAAGTTCCAACATCAAAATCATCTATTTCTACAAATATCCAAAAATTCTTGGACAATCATTCCAAGGTATTTGAAACTCCCAAAGGACTCCCACCTATTCATGATCATGATCATGCTATTCATTTGATTCCAGGAAGTGTTCCTCCAAACATTAGGCCTTATAGATATCCTTATGTCCAAAAGATCGAAATTGAACGTATGATTGTAGAAATGTTAGAGGCTGGTATAATTCAACCTAGTCAAAGTTCTTTCTCTGCTCTAATAGTATTGGTGCACAATAAGGATGGATCATGGCGCATGTTTTTGAATTATAGGGAGATCAATAAGCTCACCAATAAAGATAAATTTCCCATTCCTGTGATTGATGAACTGTTGGATGAATTACATGGAGAAATTTATTTTACCAAGTTGGATCTTCGTTCAGGATATCATCAAATTAGAATGAAGACTGAAGATATTCTAAAAACAACATTTCAAACTCATGAGGGTAATTATGAATTTTTTCTCATGCCTTTTGGCCTTACCAATGCACCTTCTACATTTCAAGGGTTGATGAATTCCATTTTCAAACCCTTCCTTAGAAAATTTGTGCTAGTATTTTTTGATGGTATACTAATCTGGAGCAGGTCTTGGAAGGATCATGTTCAACATGTTGATAGGGTTCTCAAACTATTGCATGAGAAACAATTATATGCAAAAACATCCAAATGTTTATTTGGAGTACAAGAGGTGGAATATCTAGGTCATATTGTATCTCACGAGGGTGTTAAGGTAGACCCTAACAAAATCAAATCCTTTAAGGAATGGAAAGTCCCCACAACCATAAAGTATTTGCAAGGATTTCTCAGGTTAACAGGGTATTATCGCAATTTTTTTAAGAATTATGGGAGAATAACAACACCTCTAACAACATTATTGAAGAAAGATGAATTTTCATGGACTCCAGAAGCAACTAAGGCCTTTGAACATATTAAAGAGGCAATGTGCCTAGAACCAGTCTTAGCTATGCCACACTTTACAAAAACCTTTATTGTGGAATGTGATGCCTCGATAAATGGAATTGGTGTTGTTCTAATGCAAGAAGGAAGACCCATTTCTTTTGAAAATTGTCGAATCAAAGGAAAGTATTTACTGAAAGATATTTATGAGAAGGAAATGTTAGCAATACTACATGCACTAAAGAAATGGCAACCTTACCCAATGGGAAGACACTTCAAGGTAAAAAATGATCATGATAGTCTGAAACTCTTTTTGGAACAAATATTATCTTTAGAAGAGCAGCAAAAATGGGTCACAAAGATGTTGGGTTATGACTTTGAAATAATATACAAAAAAGGGAAGCTAAATGTTGTTGCAGATGCATTCTGAAGAAAGAATGAAGCGGTGGAAGCATTGATTTGTGCAATTTCTATTATCCAACTAGATTGGATAACCGAAGGAAGGGATGAATGGAAGAAGGACGAAGAAGTGTGGAAACTCAATCAAAATTTGCAGCAAGATCCTTGTACATCTGATACATTTAGTTGGAAAAATGACTCCTTATGGTACAAAGATCGCTTATATCTTTGTAAGAATTCCCAACTAAAATAAAATATTGTTTTGGAATTTCCCACTTATCCTTTAAGAGGACAATCATGATTTTTAAAAACTTACCACAACGTGAAGAAAGAATTTTTTCTGGGATGGCCTTAAATCTGATATCCAAAAATTTGTGGCCGAATGTTTGGTTTTCCAGCAAAATAAAGTTGAGACAATTAAGACCCCAGTTCTTCTACAACCTTTATCCATTCCAAGTCAACATTGGGAGGAGATTTCAATGGATTTTATCACGGTTTTACCTAAGTCTAAAGGAAAGAGTGTCATCATGGTGGTAGTTCATAGACTTACCAGGTATACACACTTTTGTGAAATATCTGATCCATTTAAAGCAAGTACGGTTTCTACTACACTTATGGACACAATTCAAAAGCTATATGGAAACCCAAAGGTTATTGTGAGGGACAGAGATCCCATTTTTACTGGAATTTTTTGGATAGAGTTATTTTCTTGTTTGAGTACTTAATTAGCTCATAGCTCATCTTATCATCCTCAATCTGATGGTCAAACTGAGATAGTGAATAAATGTTTGGAAGGATATCTTTGTTGTTTTGTATTTGATAAAAAAACACAATGGGTCAAGTGGCTACCTCTCGCTGAATGGTGGTATAACACTTCCTTCCATACTGCAGCAAAAATGACCCCATTTATGTCACTTTATGGATATCATCCACTGTCCATCACATCATATTTAAGAGAAAATTCTAAGGTTTAAGCAGTGGAAGATCACATCGAGCATCAACAAGAATTTCTCCAACTCTTAATGGATAACCTAAATTTGGCACAAAATCGAATGAAAAAATAGGCAGATTAACATCGCAGTAAGAGAAGTTTTGATGTAGGAGATTGGGTATTTTTACGGCTACAACCATACAAACAAATGTCCCTCAAGCAAGCTAAGAAGGATAATAAATTATTGCCAAAGTACTATGGTCCTTACAAGGTGTTGCAAAATATTGGTACTATGGCATAGAAATTGGAGCTTCCTGCTTCTTCGCGAGTGCATCCAGTTTTCCATGTTTCATGCTTAAAGAAGGTTACAGGTGAAAATCTTCCAATTCAAACAATATTACCAGAACTTGATGAGGAAGGAAAAATCATATTGGAACCTGAAGCGGTCACGGAAACAAGAACTCGATAGCTATGAAATCAATCAATTTCAAAGTATCTCATCAAGTGGAAGAACTTACCCACTGAAGATGATACATGGGAGGATGTGAGTTTTATATTGAAGTACCCAAAGCTACACAAGCATTGAGGACAACACTTTTTTGAAGGAGAGGAGCATGTTAGGTTCGTATACTACGATTTTAGTCCCTTATTGTTATTAGTCTAGCCCCCTTATTGTTATTGTTGTATCCCTGTAACCCCAATATTGTTATTATTGTTCCATTACATTGTTATTGTTAGGTCGGCTAGGATTATATTTTGGGCCCATGGAATCCTATATATAGAAGGAGGTTTTGGTCATTTGTATCATCCAAGAATTGTTCATTTATGTAATGTATTGGAGGTTTCCCCCTTGAATTGGTTGATTTATAAGGCATTGATATCTCTTTTCTTCTATTTTTTGGAGTTGGTTTCATAGCAAATAATAGGAAATCAGGGGGGAAGAAATCTGAAAGTGGAAAATTCTAGACTAGTTTTTCAAGATAAAATGGTGCATAAAATACTAGTTGAGGTAGGATGTGAAATTCTGCTGAGAGGACTATTTTTTCAATCAAAGAAATGATTATTGGGGTGTTGAAATTGGCAACAACAAGAGGCTTCTAATTTAATTTTACCTTAATTAAATTAGAAGGAAATTGTAGATCCACATCACATGAGAGCTTGTTCGAATTAATTGAATTATGAAGACTTATTTAGCTCAGTAAATTCGAGTTTAAGGTTAAACTGGAGGCATGTAGAGTTCTCTGTAAGTTTTAGGGGGTCCGACTAAAGTATATTTTGAGTTGTGACTATTTAACTTAATTATTTAAGTTAAAATCAATTTAACTAGTTATAGCTAGTGAGAGGTCAAATGAATTAAATCAGATATAGTTCACATGCAGTGATCAATCAGATAATTGAATATTTTCTATAAATATTTGTTGCATGTCACTTTTGAGGAAGACACGGTTGAGATTGGAGTTGAATGGAAACATAGTATGAGTTA
Source organism: Pinus albicaulis (assembly GCA_034641835.2). Taxonomy (NCBI): domain Eukaryota; kingdom Viridiplantae; phylum Streptophyta; class Pinopsida; order Pinales; family Pinaceae; genus Pinus; species Pinus albicaulis. The sequence goes on from CM076576.1 coordinate 337,227,783, forward strand.
TATAATTAGAAAATTTATAGGTCATGCATGAGGTCAGCAAGATGCCTTGGATGTATTGTGTAATCAATTATTGGGAATTTCCTAATTAATAGGGGATCAATTTTCCTATGGATTGCACAAGCAAGGCTAAGCATCCAGAGGCAGTAAATTGCTTAAGTATTGGACCAAACTTTCTTGGATCAAAGTGAGACAGTTAGAGATAGTGCAGAGAGCTCTCAAGCATAAGAGAAGCATTATATTGTTATATATTCTTAACTTAATGGAATATATAAATAGTTGGGTTTTTAGTCGAGGCTTTCCCCAGATAAATATTTGTGTTGTGCGATTGAAATTCTTTCTCTTTCTTGTTCATATGATTGTACGATTATAATTGGTTTACACAATTTGTAGAATAGATTCAAGTATTTTGTTTTAGCATATTACAAGATGACGTGAATCTATGTGGATCTTCTACATGGTACCATAGTGAGACAACCAGAGATAATGCAAAGAGCTATCAATTCTGGGAGAAGCATTGTATTGTTTCATATTCTTGATTTAATGCAATATATAGATAGAAGGGTTTTTAGTTTAGGCTTTACGTAGATAAATATTTGTGTTGTGCTATTGAAATTCTTTCTCTCTTTTTTTCATGTGATTATGCGATCATAATTGGTTTCCGCAATTTGTAGAATATATTCAAGTATTTCGTTTTAGCATGTTAAAAGTTTATTTGATTCTACATGGATTTTCTACATGATATAAGAGAAGGAATCACTATATAAAAAAATAATAGGAGTTTTTTTTTAACATGTGAATCGAATTTACATATTTATTCCTCAGGACCAGGAGTGGATCAGGATGTATATTTGTGGATTGAGACTTGAATATTCCCTTTATGGTAGTTTGAATTACATAGCTTGGAAGGACAAGATGGAGGTAGTGTTGGAGGGCAATAGTTTGAATAGGTTCATAGACAATGATATTTCTAGGCCTGTAGCAATAAATGCTCAAAATCTTGATGCATGGAAGAATAATGTAGCAAAGGCGAGAAGGGTTCTGTTAGAAGGAGCTTGAGATCATATTAGCTCAAACCTCCATGGAAAGGCAACTCCATATGCTATGTGGAAGGCCTTAAAAAATTTGTTTCAAAACAATAGAAACGACGGGAAGCTGGCATTAAAGTACAAGCTTAGAAAAATCAAGATGGAGAAGGGAAACATGATACCAAAATAATTAATGAAGTTAACTCAATGTCGATATGATATTATAACTGTTGGTGTGATAGTTGTCGAGGATGATTGGGCGATCCTAGAACTTCTAGGCCTTCCGAAGAGCTGGCGCAACTACCAGGACTCGGTGAATGGGAGGGAGAATCTACCATTGTGGGAGAAATTATGGTCCAATTTCGTACAATAAGAGATTCATCGGAATACCAGAGATGGATTATCACCAGAGACTAATGATGATGATAATTTCCCCTTGGCTAGAAATTCAGAGAAAGCGAAAGGGAAGGTGTACCATTCCAAATCAAATTTTGATCAATCATGCAAGAAGAAATACTTGGACACTATGCTACAAAGTGTCTGCATAAGAAGACCGACAAGAAGCCCTCGGGTGGAGCAACAAGTGAAGAAATTTATTCATTATTCGAGTTGGATTTCACTCTCATCACATGCATGGTGTCATTCGTGATGGGTTCCGTGTGGTACTTAGATAGCGGAGCTTCATTCCATATGGTTGCCTACAAAGAATCATTCAATAACTTGGAGGATAAGGATCTCTATATCCACATTGAAATGGAGCTGAGGTAATTTTGCCTAAAGAATACCAATTGTTATGTTGGAACACCATGGCTATGATGTGATATTTCACAAAGCAAAGGCGTTCCTTCGTCATAAAGCCACGAGACAGGTGAAGAATATTGGGGTTCAAGTAAAGAACCTTGACAAATTGGATGTAGAAGATTCTGCTTCCTTGAGCACAAAATAAAAGAAGGTGCAAATCCAAGACATCGGTGACATTAGGGGAATTTTGAAGTCTAAAATGGGCCTCCTAAGGAAAATGGACAATCAAAATTCACTTTATGAGAACCGATCACATTTTAGGAGATGACATCATCCCTAATGGTTGAGGTGGCGTTGCTTGAGTTAAAGGTACTTACTTGTCACATTCTCAATGGTGGAGAAAAAATCATGGTTAACCATGGTAGTGCTCTAAGTAGTTTTAAATTCAAAGTAAAGTACTCATAATAAATGTCATTTCACACTATTTGAATAAAAATATATTATTGTCATTTCATATTTCTTGAAATAAAAGATGAATATCCCTGTAAATTTATTATATTATATTATATTATTTTTATATAGTATATTAATTACATGTTATTATGCAATTTATATAATATGAATTTTAATTAATATCATATAATATAATTAAGAATTTATAAATTTATATTTATATTTTATTTTAAGTTATTAAAGTACAAAGGACAAATTCATTAGTTGTTCAATGATGATCACTTTTTCTTGAAAAGCTAATTCTTATTTATAGTCACATTAATACAATTTTTTTATTAATTTTATTTTGGTACAACTTTTGAATTGAATTTAACTATGGTTACATGGATTGTGGTGCAAAAAGTGAATTGGAAATTCATAAATATTATTTTATTGATTTAGATATTATTTTATTATTTCCTTAGGAGGCCAATTTCAGACCTGAAAATTTCCCTAATGGTTATGGCATAGAATATTGGGTCATCTACACCATGACACTTTTAATATCATGCAACATATTTCTCCAGGACATCCCAAGGGTGCACTTGAGAAGTGAGATACATGCAAAGGGTGTACAATGGGGAAGTACAACAAATCCACCTTTCATGATAAGGAAATCCGAGTAAAGGATATCATTGAAAGAGTTCACTCATATGTGTGTGGACTATTCTTGACAACCTCCACAACAAAACACATGTATTATGTGATTTTTGTTGATGATTTTTCACACAAGTGTTGGATATTCTTCATGAACAAGAAAGATGAGATGTTATTAAAGCTTTGTGAGTTAAAATAACTTGTCGAGAAAGATACATAGAAGAACGTGAAGGATCTCACGAGTGGAAATGGTAGAGAATATGTCTCAAATGAATTCAATAAATTTTGGGCTTTAGAAGGAATTCAATGGGAATTGATAGCACGTCATAGCCCACTACAGAATGGGGTTATAGAAAGTAGGAACATAACTATTGTGGGAGCAAGAGGAGCCTATCGTTGTATTTGTGGACTGAAGCATGAAACACAACAATATTTGTGCAAAACATAAGTCCTCATAGGATTCTTGGGATGAGTACATTAGAGGAATATTTTTCAGGTAAGAAACCATATGTAGCACATTTTAAAATTTTTGGTTCATCAATTCATTTGCATGTAACCAAAGATGTCGAGAAGAAGCTAGAGCCAAGAAATGAGTTGGAAATATTTGAGGGTACGCCGATACAACTCAAAATTGTCGGGTGTACTTCCTAGCACACAAGATGACAATGTTTAGAAGAGATGTGAAATTCGATGATGAGAAGTCCCTTGAGAGGGTTATTTAGTTGCATGTAGTTGAGGAGTTTTTAGATCCAAAAGAATAACCTCAAGATGTGGAGTAGCCACAAATAGAGGAATAGAGAGTGTAAGAACCCACTCATGCAGAGACATCCCGAGATATAAGGAAGAACACCAAAGAGGCTAACAAGTTGGTGCTTGATGCTAGAGAGAATGTGGGAGCACCCACATCACAGCACATGCAGAGAAGGTCCCCAGAGCAGTACACTAGCTACATGGCTCTTATGAGTGAGAGTGTAGAGATACACCTATCCTCTTTCAAGGAAGTAGTGAAACAACCATTTTTGGTTAATGCCATGGTTGAGGAGTATGAATAAATTATCAGAAAAATTGCATGGGAATTTTTCCCGAGACCGGAGGGGAAGTCAGTAGTAGGATCCAGGTGGATATACAAGGTGAAGCAAGCAACAGATGGGTGTGTGGAGAAACAAAAGGATATCTTTGTGGCCAAAGGGTTCTCTCAAGTGGAGGGGATTGATTACTTGTATACCTTTGCACCAATCACAAGGTACTCTTCAATCATATCCATCCTTTCACTTCAGTACAGATGGGATGTAAGATACATAATATGGATGTAAAGACAACCTTCCTCAAGTCAGTAATTGAGGAATAGGTGTACACTGAACAGTCGGAAGTTTTAGAGACCTTTGAAAAAAATTCACATGTGTTTAGACTCAAGAGAGCATTGTATGGACTGAAACAAGGACCTCGTTCTTGGTACACCAGGATCGACAACTAATTCACCAAGTTGGGCTTTACCAGTAGTGAATCAGATGTGAACCTTTACCATATTGTGGTAGAAGGTAAACTTCTTATCATTGTACTTTATTTCAATGATTTGGTACTGAGGGGTGATGAGAAACTCATCAATTCTTGCAAAAAGGATCTTGCAAGAGAAATTGAGATGAAGGATATTGGGCTCTTCAACTATTTTCTAGGATTGGAAATTTGGCAAAGAGATCAGGAGCTATTTGTATCTCAGGGCAAGTATGCCAATGAGATTCCAAAGAAGTGCCACATGGAGTGCAACAAACCCATGGAGACTCCTCTAGTAGGGAACTATAGGAAAGAGGATTTTACTTCAGCCTTCGGGCGAAGTAGTATATGCTACCATCTACAGGAAGCTTGTGGGTTCAGTCATGTATTTGGTGAAAACACAACCAAACATATGCTATGTTGTTAACCATCTTATTCAAGCTATGGTTAAGCTTACAAAGATCTTTTGGAAGGCAGGAAAGCATTTGTTGAGATACCTCAAAGGCACTACAAAGTTTGGGCTATGGTACATCCCGACAGAGGGAGTGAAGCTTTAAGACTTCACAGATGCAGTATAGACAGGGTTTCCATCCGAAAGGAAGAGAACAACATGGGGCATCTTTAACATTGCGTTAACAAAAATTTCCGGGTACAGTAGGAAGTAGAGATAAGTTTAACTCAATTCAGCAAAGGCAGAGTACATGGGTGCTATTCATGTAGTATGTGAGGCCATTTGGATGAGGAAGACACTTGTTTGTTTGTTTGGTGAGTAGATGAATCTGACAGTGATTTATTATGATAACCAGAGTTGCATCAAACTCTCAGTTAATCCACTTTTTGATGACACGTCCAAACATATCAATATATGGTATCGCCATCCCAAATATTGTGTGCATAGGAGGATTATGTCATTAGAGTACATTCCCACAAAGGAGAAGGATGCATACATCTTCACGATGTCAATGTCAAGAGGAAACTTTGAGTTCCATAGAGGTAGGGTCAGGGTAGCAGACAATCCCTTTCTTGTTGAGAGGGAGTGTTGAAATTGGAAACAAAAAGAAGCTTCTAATTTAATTTTACCTTAATTAAATTAGAAGGAAATTGTAATTCCAAATCACATGATAGCTTGTATGATTTAACTGAGTTAGGAATACTAAGTTAGCTCAGTCAATTCGAGTTAAGGGTCAAAATGGAGGTATGTAGAGTTATCTATATGTTTTAGGGTTCGAGTTACAGTTTATTTTGAGTTGTAATTGTTTAACTTAATTATTTGAGTTAAAATCAGTTTAACTAGTTCTAACTCATTAAGGAGTTAGTGAGAGCTCCAGTGAGTTAAATATAATTTAATTCACATGTAGTGATAAATCACATAACTGAATATTATTTATAAATATTTGTTACATGTCATTTCGGAGGAATACTCAGTTGAGATTGGAGTTAAACGAAAGTATATTATCAATTGTATAATTAAAAATTTGTATAGGTTAGGCATGAGGTCCACATGATGCCTTGGATGTACTGCTTAATAAATTATTGGGAATTTCCTATTTAATAGGGGCTTAGTTTCCATAGGGATTTCGAAAGAAAGGCTAAGCATCCAGAGGCAAGAAATTGGTTAAGTATTAGACCAAACTTGCTTAGAAAAAAGTGAGATAGTCAAAGATAGTACATAGAGCTCTCAAGCCTGAGAGAAGCATTGTATTATTTCATATCCTTGACTTAATGCAATATACATATAGCGAGGTTTTTAGCGTAGGATTTCCCCAAATAAATCTTTGTGTTGTGCGGTTGAAATTATTTCTCTTTCTTTTTCATGTTATTGTGCAATCATAATTGGTTTCTGTAACATTTAGAATAGATTCAAGTTTTGTTTTTAGCATATTACAAGATCAGTTGAATCTATGTGGATTTTCTACATGGGGTACATTATTTCTATGTTTGGTATGTAACAAGACGATACATTTAAAAAGGGGCCATGAACGAAGGGAAAAGGGAAATAATATAGAGATCAAGGTTTTTAAAGAAAAAAACTTCATGCTACAACCAACATTGACAAAAGACTCGACAGTAGTCCCAGATAAGTTTGAACATGACGAGAGGAAGGAAGTCAATACTTTGACTCCTAAGAAGGTAGTTGAAAATTCATTGGAAATATAACAAAAAGAGCCTAAATATATTTTGTTGTAGACTTCAGAGGTTTTAGAGATAGAATGGACTGAAGAAGATCAACAAGCCTTCATACAGTAGGATGGATATTTTGGAGCACATGCTTCACCTAAAAAACCCCTTCTTTTGTTCTAGAAGCATGTGTGGGTAAGAAGAAGATTTTCAATTCACTGAGGGGGGAACTAAAGGAGGTTGTCAGATGTTCCTTCTGAAGGGAATCCTAGGATCATATTTTCTTAGGTGAAAACAATGTTAAGACGAGGGACCTTACCCATCTACCGAAAAACATTTTTCTGGGCACTTAAAGTTGATTATTATGGCCATATCGTAACCTAATGATTATTTCGTCTTTCAATATTAAGGGGTTGGGGAAAATACTAAAAATATTTCCCTTAAAATGTATTTCAAGGTTCATAATCCTATTTTTTTACTTTTATAGGATACCTTATTATTTGACCTTTATTTTGTCTAACTTTGTTCTTCCCTCTTAATTTGATGGAGTTTTCTTTCCTTCCGGGTATTAGGCCACTTTGGAGGGCTTAACACTAGACGGAGTTCGTTAGTTGGAAATTATGTTGGAGAGTATTGTGATTTGGAAATCCTTATAATTTTTTTATCTTTCTTTTAATAGCCCTAGAAAAATCTTAAATATCTAAGGGACTTATTGCAACCGAGAATTTTCTAGAACTACATTGTTGAGAAGGGTGGCTTTCGATCATAATTTAATACTAATGCGGGGACTTGAATTTTAATTTATCTTCTCTAGAAGCATTTTGTCTTAGATCCCTATTGGATCCTTTGCAAATCCTTTTTAAACATATTTTGTCTACTTGTTGTCTAATTAATATTGAACCCCTTAAAATAACGGGGGAATATTTGTTCTAGATCATATGTTATTCCAAACAAATTTATAAGCTCATTGGATTTGAGTCATTACTTGCGGAATTGGGATTATAATTTTCTTGGGTATGTTCCGATACAATTTCAGATAATTTCCAAATCCTTATCGAATTACGAACTAATACTTTTAGACGAAATTATCCATTTAAGTTCCAGAGGGGTTTTAGAAACCTTGAAAAGTTGAATTAGATTATCAAATCTAAGTGGAAACAAGTTCACCTAAATAGGCTTGAATCTTTGGTGGAACAGTTTGTGGAGAATCACATTGAAATTAAAAAACAGGTTTCCTTTTTTGGCTCACAATAAGAAGGACACGGAAAGAAAATTTTTGTTTGACTTAGACGTTAAAATATATAGAATATTCAAATCTAATCCTAGTTGTTTCCTCTCATATTTTAAAAAATGTAAGGTACAAGAGTATCAAAAGAAGAAAAATAAGAACTTATTAATGGAGGAAACTACTATCATGTTAAAAAGCAGGGCCTTTTAGATTGTTACAGGTGACAAATTGTTTCAAAAAATTACAAATTTATGAATATTACGATATCAATTAGAAAAATTAAGTGCATTAAGGATGAAGAGGCGAATTGTGTGAATTCTCATGAGGAGATGGCTAAAATTGGCAAGGATATATTCCAAAATATATTTACTAATATGGGCATATTTAATATCAATCATCGGTTGGAAATAATCCATTTGTATCCTCATTTCTTCAACTCAGAGTTCGATAATAATTTAGAGCACTTAACCACTTTAAACAAAATCCATACTATCCTCTAAAAGTTTCCCAGAGATAAAATCTCAGGATGTGATGTTTGGGTTAGTGAAGTGTTTATCAAGTTGTTTGATTTAATGGGGGAAGAAATCCTTATGGTGGTGGGGTATTCCAGTTCTAAACGTCTAATATCAGGTGGAATAAATGTGACCTTTACTTCCCTCATTCCAAAGAAGTACGATCCTGATAATTTTAGTTATTTAAAGCCTATTGCCTTATGCAATGTGGTTTGCAAGGTTATCACAAATTGGTAATAGTGAGATTGAAATATGGATTGTCAAGAAATATGTCGTAAAATTAGTTTGGGTTCTTATCCAATAGATTGATTTTTTTATGCCATTAGCATTACGCAAGAGGTTTTTAATACTGTCAAAGTCAACAAAAATCCAACTGTCGTAATGAAACTTGATCTCAAAAAAACATATGACAGCGTGGATTGGGCTTATCTATAACTTATTTATCACAAAATTGGATTGGGGAATTGGATGGTAAAATGGATAATGGAATTTGTTTCTTCGGTCAGCTTTTCCGACATTATTAACAGAGCTCCTACTAGTTTTTTCAAAGAAACCCGAGGACTAAGACAGAGTTGTGCTCTTTCACCCTATACTTTCCTATTGGTTATTAAAGGACTGAGTAGGGATTTTATTGAAGCCAACAGTAAGGGTGTTATTTGAGTTTTTTTTCTGAGGTAAGGGTGTTGTTTTAGTTATACATATCACTCCTGCCAAGGTCATTAGTCATTTACTATTTGTTGACGATGTGCTTTATTTTGGGAAGGGAACAACTTCTAAATGGCATAGCTTTTCAGAAATTTTAAAACAATTTTGCAATGGTTGAGGGATGCTTACCAGTTTGGAAAATTAACTCTACCTTACTAATAATTTGGAGGTATGGGATGAAGCTTTTATCAAGCAGTGTCTTCCTTACAAGTTTGATACTTTAGACAAAGGGCTAAAATATATTTGATACTATATCACACCTAACTATTATAAAGTGCAGGATTCGAGATAAATTATATAGAAAGTGAAGAAATTTCATTTTTATTTTGTGTAATCGTTGGCTATCCAAGTGGGGGAGGTTAGGTTAATTCTGGTTAAGGAAATTTTAGACGCAACTCTAATTTACTAGATGGCTCCTGCTAAAATTCCCAAGAGAATTCTAAAAGCTATTTGAAAATTATCTTTTCAATTTATTTGGGTCGAAAAAAAGGAAAAAAGCAATACCAATTGTCATATGGGAAGAAATATTCCTTCCTAAAAATAAAGGTGGTTGGGGTATTTGTAATATTTTTAATCTTTTTAATGCCATGGTAACAAAATGTAGTAGGCATATGTTTTTTGAAGGGAATTTATGAAGCAATATTATGATAGTTAAATATCTTAAAGGTAATACCATGGAGGATTAGATGAGGGGCATACAATAAGATACCTTCGCAAGGATGTTTAATTAAAAAAATTAATTGGGGATTTATTCAAATTAAAAGAGTGGATAGCTTGGAAGGTGGGTACTAGTTAGCAGGTGAGACTAAGTTTAGACTCATGGATTGGTTGTGATGGCTCTTATATTTTATCATAGGATTTAAGAGATTACTTGACTCAACTATGGATTAAGATTATAGAGTATGTGGGATATGGTAGGATTAATGAAAATATTTAGGTATTGATGAATTGTAATCATTTAGCTATTCCATGTCCTTTGGTTGAGGAATGGCATAGTTTCACCTATGGACTTATCAAAGTTGGTATTCCTTTAGAAGAGGAATTTGATGATTAATTGGTGTGGTATCATAATGGATATCATGGTACCATTACAGCCAAATATTCCTATGAGGCATTTGTAGATCAAAGTGATAACTATACTTTTCATTGGTGAGACAATTTATTTGGAGAGGAAATGGATAACTGAAGATTCAATAGTTTTTGTGGCTTGTTCTCAAAGGTAAAGCTCTAATTTGGGAATTTTTTATTATGATGAGTTTGAAAGGTCTTGTCTTTTGGTTTTATGTTGTAGGATGAAGAATGAACTAGTCATATTTTTATTTCTTATCTAGTTGCAAAGGAATTTGAAAACTTGTTATTAGCTTTTTTTTCAATTAAAATCAAATTGTTCTCGTTTTTATTTAGAATATTTTTTTGGAACTGAATTAAAAACAATACGTGTTCTAGATTCCATTATTTTCTAGCCGTTGTTTTATGGGGGGTGCAGAATCATAGGAATGAGGATCTTCTTGAAAATTATCAAATTAATCCCTTTATGAATACCTTCAACATTAGGAATAATTTTAAGGAACATTTTTGTAATCATATTTCAGCTAAGAAAAAATTGGAGAGTGGTTATTGATATGGATGTCTATATCAGAGGCTTATTTGATGGAGCCTATTCCAATGGAAACTATGGAGGTGGTATGGTAATTAAAATCAACCCCTATTGTAGCTTGCAAATGAAGTTGAGAATTGGTTTTGGTACTGAGGGATACTAGAGTTTAATAAAATTACACACAGGCTCTATGGATATTCTTATGTACAATATAAATAAATCTAAGATAGATTGTTGTGCAAACATAAAATAGATTGCATATCTACAAAAATATATGAACGTGAGCTTTTATTTTGGAATGTAAAAGAAAACATGCTTTAAAGGAACAACACATATGAGAGAATCTTATATCAATGACTCAATCCACCACTAGGGTGTTTCTCATGATCTCCATAGCTTTTTATAGAGAACATGCAACCTTCCAAGAGACTAGTGCTTACTCCTTCCTAAATTAATGCAAAGTTTGAGGCTACACTTGCATTACCCCATTTCTTAAAAGTTCCTTGTGAACTTTAGTTATCTTCTTATGTTTCTTTATTATATATTTTCATCAAACCATTATCAAGAGAAAAAACAATAAAGACATTAGGAATTTGACTTTTGTGATCCATAAATTGTGTATAAAGTCTTTCAGTGAAAATCACATCTAAGAAAATTTTTTCGACGCATTTGAACCAACTAGTGTGGTTCATCATCAGGACAAGATGATAAATATGATCTAGGATCCTAAGGAGACATAACATTTCCTCAACCTTCAAGCCCCTTTTCACTATTCGGAGTTCGCTTATATCTGTTAAGGACCCGATTTTCCCTAAGGATGGTAAGGGTGTTTACTTCATTTCGTGCTCTTGTGGGATGCCTTACATCAGTGAAACTGGTAGATCCATTAATCAAAGAATTCTTGAACATGTTGTTGACCTTAAGCATAGTATATCACGCTCCTCTGCCTTGGGAGAGCATGCTGAAAAAGCCAAACATCACATTTGCATTGAATATGCTAAGGTTATTGCGAGGATTGACCATTTCGACCATTGTAAGTTGAGGGAATCCCTTAAAATAGAAAATAGGTTGGTTAATCTTAACATGGATGATGGGTTGAGTATTAGGAGATGCTGGATTCCTTCCCTCCACTCCTACTTTATTTTTTTCAAATTATATATCATAAATATTTTTAATTAATTATATAACATATAATTAATTAACTCAATTAGTAAGTAATAATAATTTTATTTATTTATTCATTATTATTATTAGTATTTATTTATTTTTTTATTTAACATATAATTAATTAACTCAATGAGTAAGAAAGAAAATAAGAATATCAAATAATATTCAAATTATATAATATTTAATTATTAATTAATTCAAATTACATAAAATAATAATAAATATATTTAATAATAATATTGTTGAATAATTGTTTTTGAGAATTTTCTTATTCTATTCAAACTAGCTGTCATTTACAAGAGCTAGTTGGAGCTTTCCTCATCTATTTAAACTAGTTTCTAGATCAAATTTCTCATCTTGTCCTAATGATGAACCACACTGGCTAGTTCAAAACGCGTCACCAAATTTTTCTTAGATGTGATTTTCACCGAAAAACTTGATACACAATAAAGACAATAGACACAACAAGTACGATCCAAGCCAGGGGAAAACCCGGAAGTAATCTCTTCTCTTCGTACAAAATATGATCGAATGATAAAACTAAGACCCAAATAGAAAATTCAAGACCTCCTCGAAGCAACAAGTCAACCCTCCAAGAATATCCTCCAAATAGGTTAAGGATAAACCAAGTCAACAAGAGTCAATTCTCCTCTAATATTCTTCCAATATAAAACTTTGGCCCCTAACTCAGATATGAAATCTTGAACTACAACTCTTAGCTTTTCAATAGTTTTAAAAACCCTAACACCAGATGTGTCGGTAGAATAGATAAAATTTAGGTCTCCTTTGTTATTTTAAGCTTTCTCCTTTTCTTCTATAATTTTTAGCTTCAAATATTGACCTTATTGCAGCAATTTTTTGGACTTACAACTAGGTCTACAATCTCGTCCCTTCGGCAACAACAAAAATCCCAGATCCTTTGCACAAGTGATAGAAAAATGGTCAGAAAAATAAGATTTTTTGTTTCTTCTTGAGATGCTTCCCTTCTCCTAGACCTTGTTTTCCTCTTCTTCTTCTTTCTAGCTTATGATACAATTGCAAAAGCTGTGTTTCAAAAATGAAGTCAAATTGATCTTATATATACCCATCTGTGAGGGTTAAATTACTCTAAATAGGGTCGACTTCATCTTGGAGGTTCAATTTGACTTTCTATACTCATAAATAATGTTTTTTTATATGTTACAACTTTCCCAATAAGGTATTATACAAATGATAAAGTCTCTCTTCACTCATCACAACTATTCCTATGACATGAAAAACCCTAGAAGCATGAATAACATGCTTAACCTAGTTTACCAATCAAAAGAAGCATGAAACTCATGCTTTGAAATAATGTTTTTCTTTATTATTTTTATTGTTACGTAAGATATACATAATGACACGAGTACAATCAAAATTATGAAGATTGAAACTACTTAAATTTTCCAACATTCCAGACATTTCATGACTGTTTTTGGTATATTTCAATAATTTTATGGGCATAGTACATGATGTTTTGGGAAAAATTAAAATATAATACAAGAATATTTCCTTAGTTTTGACAATCATGGAGATTGGCGATTGAGAAATATGATAAATTTACCAAACCATTATTTTTATGTTGCATTGAATCTAAATTTTTTGTAGAAGTTGTAGCTCAAAACAAGGGTTTTGTATGATGGGTTTCAATTTGGGTTTCTAGTGATTTGGATATTTTATTTTCAGTGGAAAAATTACAAGAAGAGGCCTTTATGTCAAGATAACAGAAATTTTAACATTTCAAAAGGCTAATCCTTATGGTTATTTATCTCATTCGTTCTCATTTTTAGATCATCTTATCTTTTCCATCAGTTCTGAAGAGTCATTCAAGTTCAGTGATTCCACCATCCCAACCTCAAGCATTTTGGAAACAATTACATAGCAATGGCTTGGATTGGGTACTAAATTTTTCAATAATTTCCTATTCTTTCCCCTTCCTAGTATGAAATATGAATTTAATCTACTTATAGAACCAAAGTATTTTATAGTAGATTTCATCACAACTATAAAATTTTACAAAACCTATTGAAAAGGGAAAGTATTTTATGTTTAAAAAAATTAGCATAAAAAAGAAATGTGAAGAAGGAAAAACTACTATAAAGACTATCCTCTATTTGATAAATCCCTCATTAAACGTATTTCAAATTGAAGAGAGTTACACTTAAATTCCTTAAAGCTAAATAAATTTACTTGGTTAAAATACAAAATTATGTCAATAAAACATTCACTAAACAAGTTATGATGTTTTATTCTTCAATAATAATAATATCATCAAGCCCCAAGGGTTAGCTCAATCGGTTGAGTCCTTGTTGTTGAGTAATTTGCCGGTTGGGAGGTCACAGGATCGAATATCCTTGACGCCCACAGGGTTAGGCCTCACGTGTAAGGTTGACGATAGATCCCCTTGGGAGGGTCCATCGATATTTTCAGACTATGGATGTAAATGGGTTCATGTGTGTGGGCACATGGATTCGTGAACCACCGTGAAAAATAAATAAATAAATAAATAAATAATAATAATAATAATATGATTGTATTTACAACCACAAAAAAATAGCTTTAACTTGCCATTATTATGTTAGCTACATGAAGTAACCTAAATTTTGGTATTTACAATTTTTCAAAAGTTGACTAGAATCTAGTTGCTATAGATATTAAATCTTACTTGTCATCTCCCTACTATTTGATATTTTTTATCATATGTAATGTAATATCCCTATTTTTACATATTTTATTAGATAGTTGAAAATACTAAAGGTTTAGTGGACCTAAAGGAAAACTATATGTGTGGACATATTATTTTTGAAATTAATAAATGTGGAATTTTAATTATTGTGCAAGGACTAGACTATATTGGAGACCAAGATTTCATTTCCATGAGGATGGAATTAAATCCAAAGACTTTCCCAAATTCTCCAAAATCCTTAGAGAAATATATATATATATATATATATATATTAGATTGGAGATAACAATCTAAAAGATACCTCAGTAAAGTGGAAAGTTACTCAGAAGAGGTGAAATAAAACTAGAAAGAGGAAAAAGCTTGTTTTAAAGAGATTTTGTGGAAAAAGCAAAAGTAAAGCCTAGGCTAAAGGAAAACATCATCCTGATTTAACTGGACGCGGTTATGGAAACATGATGAGGGAAAGCAAGCTTAAATAAGCCATTGCTAGGTAAACAAGAGATTTTCTACACTTTGGAGAAATTGGTCTCTGCTCGGGGGGAGCTATTGAGACAAAGCTCAAGGTTGGGTGGCAAATAGTCCTACTAGAATTGGTATGGACAAGTAAATTAATTATGTCTTATGATTTTGTTGTTATGATGAGAGTTATATTAATGATTATTTATGTAAAAAGATATGCGAAAATTATCTTTTCTGTATTATTAATTATTATTATATTTTTTTGCTAATTGTAAGCTACAGAGTCTGATGTATTTAATATAACATACTATAATAGATATAGTTAGTTCTGTAGAGTTACATAGAAAAATTAAAATAGTAAACCAACAAAAAAAATGTCTAAACCCAAGTAGGTTGGTTTAAATATGTTGTTACTTTGAAAGAATATAATAATTAAATGCAGAAAATACATCAGTAAAGGTGGAAATGATGTTACAAATGGTATCAAAGCCCATGTTAAAAACATTGGGCCTATGTGTCCTCACATAGAAAATAAAATATAGAAAACTCAAATTTATGTCGTTGTAAATTATTTATAATTTTTTGAATTTGATGCACTAATTTATTTCTGTATATAGTGATTAAGTGCAAAAAATTACTACTATTATTATGAGTGATGGAGGAGGGTTGTAGGTGGATCTGGGAGGTGAGGGAAATCCACTAGGTCAAAATGCTCAATTGTTGGGTATGGTCAGAGATATGCAACGAGAATTGATTTAGTTGAGAACCAGCGATGAACGAGTGTTGCAAGCCAATGAAAAGCAAGAGAGGTTGATTAAAGAATTAACCTGAAGGTTTAGTCACGAAAGTGAAGACCCTGGAAATAAGAGGAAAGAAGCTAAAACCAACTCAGAAGGATCTGAGGGTGGTGAAGCATTCGAACAATAGTCTAGAAAGAAAAAATAATTGCGAGGAGAATTCTAGAAAATCAAACCTCCCACTTATGATCGTGGAAAGGAGGACGATACAAAAGCTTGGATTTTGAACATGGTTAAATACTGTCAATTTTATGAATATGGAAGTAATCTGAAAGCCATATTGGCCATTTACCAACAACATGGTAAATATACCCTTTGGTGGGAAGAAACCAAAATGGTACATGTGCTGGAGGAAAAGAAAAGTTACCTGGGAAGACTTTCAAACAAAATTTTGAGTCTAGATATCTGAATGAGAGATATTATGATGACAAAGCCAAAGAATTTCATGAGCTGAGATTCGTTCAGCTCACCATTGATGAGTTTTTTACCAAATTTACTAACTTGCTTTGCTATGTGCCTTGTATTAGAGAGGAAAAGGCCAAAGTACAATTATTTTTAAACCTCCTACCTACTATCTATAAAGAGAGAATATAATTTTACAATCCAAAGATAATGGATGAAGTTGTTCGCAAAGCAAGACTGTGTTATCAGCATTTCAAAGGAAGAAACGATCAACTAGAAAATTGGAAAAACAAAAGAAAATGGAAAACTGACTCTAATGTCAAAAGAGTAAAACCAACATACTTGAATTTTTTTTGGAAAAACCATCAAAGTAAGAAGTTTAACAAAAATGGAGAAAACCAACCAGCACAATCACAGACTGGGTCTAAACAGATGGATATAAACAAAAAAATGGAAGGCTTTGTAAAAATGAAAGAACCTTTAAAGTGTTGCGGATGAGGAGAACCTCAGCTGTTACGTGAATATCCTCATAAAATTGTTTAGAACATTCAAGTGTTACGAGAGGCGACTACAATGAACGACTTTGCTAGAAACATTCCAAGGATTAGTGTTGCACTTGAATATCTTCAAGTTGAACACCAATCAATCATGATAGAAATCGAAGGTATGATTTTTGAACAACTTGTTTATGTTTTGATAGATCCAGGAGAAAATTTAAGCTATATAAGTCCTCAAATGGTGGCAAAGTGAAAGCTAAAAAATAAATAAATCAGCAAGCGTGGTTAGTTCAGTTAGCTACTGGAACAAAAAGAAACGTTACCCATAAACTTCCAAAAACTACTGTAAATTTAAATGGGTATGAGACTAAAATGAATTTAAATATTTTTCCTTTAGGATCATATGACGTGTTAGTGGGAATGGACTAGTTAGAGAAGCAGAAGGCAATGGTTAATTCCTTAGATAAAACATTTCATTGTATAGATGGTGAGAGAAGACCTGTGATAGTGAAAGGAAAACAAAGACCCATATCAATCAGACAAAATTCTTCACTACAATTAAAAAGAACAACAAGAAAATGATGTCAAGTGTATGTTTTACATGTCGAGAAATTGGGAGAGCAAACTGAAAAAGAAGCTGTAGAAAATTTAGCAGTAATTAAAGAGTTCAAAGATGTATTTCTAGAGGAAATACCCCATCTACCCCCTTAAAGAGAAATTGATTTCTTAATTTAATTGGTACCAGGAGCTACTCCTATCTCTAGAGCACCCTATAGAATGAGTACTCCTGAATTGTTAGAGATACAACTTCAACTACAGGAGTTATTAGACATAGGATACATCAAACCAAGTGTGTCTCCTTGGGGAGCACCAGTACTGTTTGTTAAAAATAAAGATGACACATTTAGGATGTGCATAGATTACAGACAACTGAATAAATTAACCATAAAGAATAGATATCTGCTGCCAAGAATAGATGACTTATTTAATCAAGTGAGAGCAACTACTATCTTCTCAAAGTTTTATCTAAGAACGTGATATCATAAACTCATAATCAAAGATGAGCACATGAATAAAATAGCATTTCGGACTAGATATGGACACTATGAATTTGTAGTCCTACCCTTTGGACTTACTAATGCACCTCCTAGATTCATGTGTTTAGTGAATAGTGCACTGCACAAGTATCTAGAAAATTTTGTATTAGTATTCATTGATGACATTTTGGAATATTCCAAAAACAAAGATGAACACAAATAACATATCATAATTGTCCTAGAAACACTTACAGAACATAAGTTATATGAAAAACCTAGCAAGTGTGAATTTCACAAGGACAAAATTCAGTATTTGGGTCATGTGATTTCAAAGGATGGCTTAGCAGTAGACCCAGAAAAAATAAAAGCCATAATGGATTGGCCTATACCTATTGATTTTCTAGCCATAAGATCCTTCATGGGTATTGCTAGATATTACTATAGGTTTGTAGAAGGATTTAAAGCCTTGGCCTATCCTATTACTTCTTTAGAGAAAAAGGGAGTAAAGTTTGAATGGACAACAAAGTGTCAAAATAGTTTTTAACAGCTAAAAATTAAACTAACAACTTCCCCCATATTGAAGATTTTTTATCCAAACAAATAATTTGTAGTATGTACATATGCGTGTGCAGAAGGATTGGGAGGAGTATTGCTACAAGAAAACTTAGCCATAGCATATGAGTCAAGAAAATTAAAGAAACATGAACATAATTATACTGTATAGAACATAGAATTAGTTGTTATGAGATATGCATTAAAGATGTGGAGACATTATTTGTTGGGAAAGAAGTTCATACTAATGACATATCACATAAGTTTCAAATATTTCTTCACTCAACCTGATTTAAAAGCTAAACAAGCTAGATGGTTAACTTTCCTGAGTGAGTTCGATATGGAAATCAAACACATTAAAGGAAAGGAAAATATTATTGCACATTCTTTGAGTAGGAATTATCATCAAATTTTTAACAATGCTCGAAGTAGTGTGAAATTTGACATAGAAGAATTGATACGAGAAGTGATGATGCAAGATTCAAACTATGTGAAATTGCAAGAAAAATTGGAGAAAATTGAAATAGTGGGATATACTCAAAATAAGAAAGGGTTGATTTATTACAAAAAATATTGTATATTCCAAATGTGACCTCATTAAAACAGGAATTTTTATATGAGTATCATAAAATACCTTATGCAGGACATCCTGGTTATCAAAAATTGATTTCAGCATTGAGGAACAACATGTTTTGGCCAGGTGTGAAGAAACATGCAGTTGATTATCTAGCTAGATGTTTAAAATGCTAGCAAGTAAAAGTGGAACATCAGCATCCGACAAGATTGATGAAACCTTTACCGATTCCGGAATGGAAATGGGAAGTGGTTTCAATATATTTCATTACTGGATTGTTTAGAACTACGTATCAACATGACTCTATAATGGTGGTTGTAGAAACATTGACTAAACATGCACACTTTTTACCGATGCAATCTACTTTTGGCACACCTCAAGTAGCTAATGTATTCATGAAAGAAATTATGAAGCTATATGGCATTCCTAAAATGATTATATTAGATAGAGATGCAAAATTTAATTCAACCTTTTGGAAAAATTTGTTTGGAGGGATGGGTAAAAAATTGAACATTAGTACTGCATAACATCCTCAACAGATGGAAAAACTGAAAGGACAAACCAGATTTTAGAAGACATGTTATGCATGTATGTTACGGACAAACCTACAAGATGGGAATATTTTCTACATTTAGTAGAATTTGCATATAATAATAGTTATCAAGCTTTAATAAAGATGAGTCATTTTGAAGCATTGTATAGTAGAAAGTGCCACACGTCGCTTAGCTGGAGTAAACCGGAGGATACTCGTGGACCTGATGCATTGCAAGATATGGAAAGAACTGTGAAGAAAATTTAGAAAAATATTAAAAAAACTCAGCATCGAAAAAAGAGCTATGCAGACAAAAAGAGAATTCATAGAGAATTCAAAGTTGGAGAGCATATTTACTTGATGATTAATCCTAAAAAGAGTACCTTCTATACCGATAGCTGTGCTAAGTTATCACCACGCTATTGTGGACCATTTGAATTTCTAGAAATAGTGGGGCCAATAGCTTACAAATTGGCTCTACCTAGTCACATTAAGGTTCACAATGTTTTTTATGTTTCCCTATTGAAAAAGTATCTATATGATCCTACTCATGTAATTGATTAGACTGCGATATAGGTGGAAACAGAAGAGGAATTTCTTCCATAACCCCTTCGTATACTAGCATGGGAAGAGATCGAGCTCCAGAATAGGATGGTAGATAGGGCGAAAGTGTAGTGAAGGCACTTTACACCTGAAGAAGATACTTGAGAGTGAGAAGAGGAAATGAAAGACAAATATCCATCACTCTTTGAAAAGTGAACTGATATTTTGCAACACCGAGGAAGGTGTTTGGTTTTAGAGGGGGAATATGTAATATCCCTATTTTTATTTCTTTTATTAGACAATTGAAAATCCTAAAGGTTAAGTGAACCTAAAGGAAAACTATATGTGTGGATATATTATTTTTTAAATTAATAAATGTGGAATTTTAATTATTGTGCAAAGACTAGAGTATATTGGAGACTGGGATTTCAAGTCTATGAGTATGGAATTAAATCCAAAGACTTTCCCAAATTCTCCAAAAATCCTTGGAGAAAAAAAAAATCATTAGAATGGAGATAAAAATCTAAAATATACCTCATTAAAGTGGAAAGTTACTGAGAAAAAGTGAATAAAACAAGAAAGAGGAAAAATCTAGTTTTAAAGATATTTTGTGGAAAAAACAAAAGTAAATACTAGGTTAAAGGAAAAAAAAATCTTGATGTAATTGGACGCAGTTATGGAAAAATGCTGAGGGAAAGAAAGCTTAAATAAGACATTCCTGGATAGACAAGATGTTGTCTACACTTTTGATAAATTGGTCTCTTCTCGAAGGGAGTTGTGGAGAGAAAGCTAAAGGTTGGGTGGCAAATAGTCATACTAGAATTGGTATGCACAAGTAAATTAATTGTCTTATGATTATGTTGTTATGATGAGAGTTAGAGTCATGATGATTTACGTATAAATATATGCGGAAATTATCTTTTCTATATTATTAATCATTATAATAATTTTTTGTTAATTGTAAGTTATAGAGTCTGATGTATTTAACAGAACATACTATAATAAATATAGTTAATTCTGTAGAGTTACATAGACAAATTAAATTAGTAAACCAACAAATAGAATGTCTAAAGCCAAGTAGGAGGGCTTAAATCTGCTGTTAGATTGAAATAATCTAACTATGAAATGTGTAAAATACATCAGTAAAGGTGGAAATGATGTAAGAGAAATAATGAATTTAACTAATTGTAGATTTTAGATTTCTGTGGTGAGAGTTTTGAGTTTCTGGGTTTGGAATCTCCACAGTGAACATTTTTGTGTCAAAAATGTTCACTGTGGAGATTCCGAACCCAGAAACTCAGAATTTAACTAATAATTAAACATAAATCTAGACAGAGTAAGAGATAACTGTCAATCTAAAAGAAATTGTGATTGTACAAATTAAATCTAAATACTTTGTTGTACATTAACAAAAAAATTTCATGTAATTATTCATTCTTATGGTTGAATAAGAAATTAAATATCAATTACATATGGAAGTACTAGAGGATAGTATAAGGGAAATGTTATAAATAAGTAGACCAATGCATATACTAACTACTTATAAAAAGGATTTGCTATCATTATAAGCATAAAAATTGTATTAACAATGATAGAAATTATCATTACAAATTTTCATGAATTTCTTGACAAAAGTCAATTGTTCTTCCTAATAATTACAAAAATTATAAATTGGTACATATCCTTGAATTAAGTGGATTGAATTATGTACATGATATTGACCAACCTGTAAATAGAAGAAATAATATAAACTGTCAAAGTTGGCAGAATGAATGCCCAATTTGAGGAATGATAAAATGCGAGAAGTGCAATACCTGCACAAAGATACCATATGCCAGGATTAGTATATGTATATAATAAATTAAATAATTAAATAAAATACAAGAAATTAAGGAGAATAATTGAATTAGAAATATTACCTTATTAGTCAAATGTAAGTAGTGGAATCATCCTTGTGCACGAAGAAGAAAATAAATAAGTTCATGAGGGTAAATGAACATAAGAAGATACTATAGTGATGGTATTGTGATATCTAAATAACCTTACCTGTATTCTGGCAGACAAGGTATGTACTGGAAATCTTGAATGATCTTGATAGAAGAGAAAGTGTTCTTGTACAAGCAATCATTTTATTAATTTAATGAAATTAATAAAACGAGATGTACTAATTAAGAGAAGACAGGAAAAATATCTTATCAAATTAATTAATGAAAAAGTAATAGATACATAACTATAAGTCATAATGAAAACGGGGACTAGGAGCGATACAAATCTGCTCTGCCTGCGCGTTGCAGCCCCTGCGAACCCTAGCTGCTCTACCTGCGCAATGCAGCCTCTGCGGCTGCGCCTGCTCTGGCAGGGCCTCCTGCTTCTTCCGCTGCTCAGTTGGAGCCCCCTCCTTTTGTGCCTTTCTCTGTCACGGCTTTAGTCTGCACCTATGACCTCTGGTTGCGGCATTTCTCCTTGCTGGGAAAGGGAGAAAGAAAATAATCAAGTGTTGGAACAACAAAAAAAATTCAGCAGTTATGCTTGTTGCGCGTTCTCAGCTTCGCTAGGGTTTCTGCTGCGTGGCTGCCCCTGCGGCGGCCGACCTCAAGTCTTCCCTATGGAGTCGCTGGGTCCTTCTATGGATCCGCATTCTTCTCCTGCCATCGACACCTTCAACCAGCTTCTTGCTGGTTTTCCTCAGAAGAAAAGAAGCGAAGAATCCAAATTTGTTAAGAAGCTAGATGAAATTCCTGAGATCTATTTGCCTCCGGAGGCCCCCATTCAACTAGCTTTATCTTTGGCGGATCGAGGTCTCATTGGCCAATTCACGGGTCTGTGGCCTTCTCCAAACACTACTGAGCAATGGGTTAACAGGAACTGGGCTCCTCTGATCAAGGAAAAGGTCACCTCTTACTTTCTGGGGAAAGGGTACTTCCTCTTCGAATTTTCCTCCAAAGAAGACAAAGACTTGATCTTTCAAAATGGGCCGTATTTCATGGGTTCTCAAGGCCTCTATCTGAACAAATGGACTCCGGACTTTGATCCGGCTGTCGATGTTCCCAAGGCTGTCCCGGTGTGGGTTCGTCTTCCAAATCTACCAGTTCACTGCTGGAACTGGAGTTCCTTGAGACACATTGGCAACACTCTCGGGAAATTCATAGATCAGGCAAACAATAAGGATCAGTACGACTGTGCCAGGATCTGCGTGGAAGTAGATCTAGAGGTGGGTCTTCCAGAGGCTATCAAAATCAAAGTCGGAAGCTGGTCTCATGTACAGATCTTGGACTATGAGCAACTGTCGTTCAAATGTAGGAAATGCCACGTTCATGGACACTTTGCTAGAAACTGTCCTTCCAACGCTGAGCCAGAGAAAGGGATTGAAGAGGGTTGGAACCAAGTCAAGCGAGCAAAAACCAATCATAAAGGGCAAAACCTGGGAGGACCCTCTGGAAAAGGCCCTCTTCAGGCTAATGTTCAATGCCCTCCCCCCAAAAAGGCGCAAGAAAACAAGTTTGACCCACTAAGCCAGCAGTCAGAAACTCCTCCGGAGGTCGAGACTCAAAATCCGGTTTCTCCAAACAAAGGTTCTCCCTCGGTCTCCCTCAAAGGAACAAGTGTCGAAGAATCCAAAGGCATGACTTCAGAAGAAGAGGAAGGAGAGCAGGAAACAGACGAGTCAAAGGCGGAAGGAGAAATAGGAGACACCCAAACCTCGGTACGAAGATCTACAAGAGGCCGGAAAACTGACAGGGAAAAAAGAGAGCAGGAGACTTATAAAGATAAGCTACAGGGTAGCCAGCCAACTCTGGAAAAACTGCTAGCCTCGAAGTCCAGGATGTTGAAAAATCAGCCCCAAGGCTCCAAGGGAGCCCACCAGAAACATAAATAATGAAGATCATCTCCTGGAATTGTAGAGGTATGGGGAGCAAAGTCAAGGAAGAAGCCACGAGAAGCTTAATAAGAATAGAAACTCCAGACATACTTCTCGTCCAGGAGACTAAGCTGGAAGACGTAGTCTTCCTGCAAGCAAGCAAGAAGATTTGGTTCAAAAGTGAAGCTAGAGAAATCTCTGCCCGGGGCGCTTCGGGAGGGATTGGCACTCTATGGAATGCCAACAAATTTGCAGTCACCTTTGAGGCTAGTAATACTCACTGGTTGCTGCTGAAAATGGAGAATCTGGACACCAAGGAAATATTCTGTCTCTTTAATGTGTACTCTCTAGTAAATGTTGGAGAAAAAAAGGATTGTTGGGATTCTATAAGGCACCAAGCAGACTTGACAAATCTGGAAAATATAATTATTGCTGGAGATCTCAATCTCACTCTTCACTCATCTGAAAAAAGAGGAGGTAGCGATGTCCGAGATCCGGCAAGGGAATGGGCAGAGGATCTAATGCAGGACTGGGACTTGATGGATATCAAAACTTCTTCCGGTAAGTTCTCTTGGTCTAATAAAAGAGTGGGCCCTGGTCATATTGCTGCCATACTAGACAGATTTTTCATTCAAAGCTCCTATCTGTTTCTTGGATTAGAACCCAGAATGCACATTCTTAATAATAGCATCTCAGACCACAAGCCTATAAAGTTAGAGCTCCTGGCCCATCTAGATCTGGGACCCATCCCCTTTAGATTTAGTCCCCTCTGGGTCAAGGAACTAGATTTCATACAAATAGTCAAGGAAAGTTGGAGTCAGCCTGTCAATGGATCTCCGTTCTTTATCTGGGAGGAGAAACTTAGAAGAGTAAAAGGAGTCCTAAAATGTTCGGTCAAAACCCTGTCCAACCCTATCTCAGAAAGAAAAGCCATTAAAGTAGCTCTTGCCTCTCACCAATCTCATTTGGAACACGCTATAGTCACAGAGGAGATGTTAGACCAAGAGGCTCAACTACAACAACGCTTTCATAAGGCCTGCTTAGTTGAAGAAGAATACTGGAGATTGAAATCTCGAAATCTTTGGCTCAAATCAGGGGACAGGAATTCTGCTTTTTTCCACAAACAAGCCCAGGCCAGGAAATGCTTCAACACTATTTCTGAGATTAAGGAGGACAACGGCACCCACAAGGATTTTGAAGACATTAAAAAAGAAGCCTTTTCTCACTTTCAAAACTTGTATAGTGAGGATAAGGATCAGGATCATCTCCCAGATCTACTTGACATTATTCCTTCTGCAATCTCTCCTTGTATGAACGAGATCCTTGAGGCCAAAGTCACCAAAGACGAAGTCAAAAAGGCGCTTTTTGATATGGAACCAGATAAGGCCCCTGGGTTGGATGGCTTTCCTGCCAGGTTTTTTCAAGTTTGTTGGTCGATTATTGAAAAGGATCTGCTCAAAATGGTTCAAAAGTCTCAAAATACTCAGAAAATTGGAGGCAGCACAAATTCTACTTTCTTAGCCCTCATTCCCAAGGAAAAAGGCGCCAACAATTTCAGCAGATTCCGCCCGATTTCCTTGTGCAACACAGGATACAAGCTAATCACCAAAGTAATTGCAAACAGATTGAAGCTCATTCTCCCCAAGATTATTCCGGAGAATCAAGGAGGCTTCATCAAAGGAAGGCAGATCGTGGACAACTTCACCCTTGTTCAAGAGGCAATTCATTCAAGCCTTCTTCGAAAAGAACAAGGTATGGTGATCAAACTAGATTTAGAAAATTATTTTCATCGAGTTAATCATAGCTTTCTTTTAAAAGTCATGAGCAAGTTTGGTTTTGGAGAAAATTTCATCAAATGGATCCGGGCTTGTATCTCGGAACCATGGATTGCCCCTCTTGTAAATGGAAGAGCCACTGATTTCTTCAAAGATTCGAGAGGGCTAAGGCAGGGGTGTCCCCTTTCCCCTCTGCTCTTTGTCATCCAAGCCTCTATTCTCAGCTTCCTATTAGACAAAAAGATGCAAGATCAAGATATTAATGGATTGTGTATTGCAAGAGGGGTCAAAAATATAAACCACGCCTTATTTGCGGATGACACTCTGCTTTTGGGTGCTGCCTCCCTTTCCTCTGCCTCCAAATTTAAAGTAGTTTTGGATGATTTCAGTGAAGCCTCAGGCAACGTTGTCAATAAGAGAAAATGTCATATCTTCAGCTAGAACACTTCGCCCAGATTGCTCTCCGCTATTTCTAGATGTTTGGGTTTTGCAGCCTCCTCTACTTGGACCTCTTTCAAATATTTGGGCCTTCCTGTGTTTCTTAAGAGACCTGCAAGCAAAGATTGGATCCCTCAGCTCGAGAAATTCAAGTCTAGGATCCAAGCCTAGGGTTTTTCCTGGCTCAACGCTGCTGGCAAATCTGTCCTTATTAAATCTGTGCTTACCAGCCTTCCTCTTTTTCAATTTGTTGTGCTTCTTGCTCCGGAAAACATACTAAAAAAAATGGAAGAGTTCATGCAGAGGTTTTTTTGGAAGGGTGGAAAACAGAATGATCACAAGATTCCTCTTATCAGTTGGGAAACAATCTCTAGGCCAATTTGGGAGGGCGGTTTGAATTTCAAAAACCTCTGCCAGCAAAACGTGGCTATGGCAGCTAAGATTATATGGAGGATCATTGCGCCCAAGCCAGGCTGGGCCCAACTGGCTCTCTGGAAAAATTACTTCAGAGGTCCACGTTCTAGCTGTTTAGGCAATGTGATCCATTTGCCTAATTCGTCTTTTCTCAAACTATATGCT
This sequence comes from Pinus albicaulis, assembly GCA_034641835.2. Lineage (NCBI taxonomy): Eukaryota > Viridiplantae > Streptophyta > Pinopsida > Pinales > Pinaceae > Pinus > Pinus albicaulis. The sequence goes on from CM076576.1 coordinate 337,254,204, forward strand.
AAAGCTGCTCCTCTAATCAATGAACACTCCTACTGGATCCCTGGAAATGGCAAAAAGATCAATATTTGGACTGAAAAAATCATGAATAAGGACCCAATTGAAGACAAAGCCTCCATCAGAGCGCTGCATTGTGGGATGGATAGAGAGGGGTTGTGTTCATTGTGGGATATTTCACTTTGGAGCGATTCTGTTTGGGCAGGATGGAAACGTATTGAGGTGCCGGTTCACCTGGCCAACGAATGGTCCACGCTGCTCGACCTCCTCTATGGCTTGGCCCCCACGCGCATGAGAAAAAGAGATTCAAAAGGCTGGGGACCGAATGCCAGTGGCTACACTGTCTCCATGGGCTATGCCAAGCTGAAAGAAAGGCCATACGTCCCTCCTAACCCTGCACCTTGGCAGGGTGTCTGGCATTTTCCTTCTTGGCCCAAAGTCGATTTTTTTGCTTGGCTTCTCTGCCATGGAAAGATCCTTACGTATGACATTCTGCAGAGAAAAGGGTTTTACGGTCCCTCCATCTATTCGCTGTGCAACGATAATGCAGAGACAACAGTCCACTTAATCCTCGATTGTAATTTTTCTAAGCAGATCTGGTGCTCCTTTATTCACAATTTGGATTCCAACTTTTTGCTCCCTCATTCCATTTCTGATCGTTTTTCTAATTGGGCAAAAAGATATCCTGGCCCTCCTCCCAAAAATCAGATAATCAAAACTGCATGGGCTGTCCTGCCAAAGGTTATTTGTTGGCAGATCTGGCTAGAACGCAACAGAAGAATCTTCAGAAATATTAAACAGAATCACAAAGTCTTAGAAATCAAGATTAAATTCCATTTAAAGGAGTGCTTGACAGATATAAAAGATGACTCCAATCTCAGCCAACAGGACATTGCTTGAGGATCATTCCTTGACTTGCATTTTCAGCCAACAGTTAGAATCGCTCCTCCTCTTAAAGACTGGAAAATAAGGAAATATGAAACGGACTTTAAAGATTGGCTCAATTCGCACTCAAGGCACTCTCTCTTTTTTGATGGAGCAGCAAAGGGCAATCCGGGCAAAGCTGGTGTTGGAGGTGTTGTTGTTAGTCCAACTGGGGAAAAAATTCACTCCTTTGCTTGGGGGCTTGGAATCTCATCCAGCATCCAAGTTGAGGCTTTGGCCCTCTATCAAGGCCTCAAGTTCCTCAAAGATTTAAGTATAAGTGAAGCTAACGTTATAGGTGATTCCCAGATTATTATAAACGTAATGGTTTCCAATTCTCAAGCCTTGGATCTCAAACTGGGAAGGCTAATATCCAGAATTAAGGCTTTGGAAAACGCTTTTCAGAACTTGAACTACTTTCATGTGCTGAGAACTCATAACAAAGAGGCGAACACTGAACCCAAAAAAGTTGTCCTCCTTTCAGCCGGGGTCAAGATGAAAGACGAAGAAAAATTCTAGGAACCCATCCCTTAAGCTGATTGTTGACATGCTTTACTGCTTGCTCTTAAATAAATTTGTTTGTATCTTCAAGCTGGGAAAAATATCTGAAATCAAATTTATAGATATCTTATCAAGGAAGAAGTCTTCAAGTTTTAGCTGCATTCTCATTCTTAGGAGTGAGATGCAGCAGGATTTAGACATCCTCATTGTAATCAAATTTTCGGCTTTCAGGCCAAGATGAATATAAATACAACATAACCGTTTCTGTCAAAAAAAAAATATAAGTCATAATTATAATTATTAAAAATAAAATAGACTTCTATAATTTAATACAAATTCATTACAAACATGTATTTGTGTATGCATAAATGGTAATTGGGATTCAAACTGTAAAGAAATTAAATACCCTATTACATAACCTGAATTAATTATTGGTTCCATACATGATGGATATTATGGCGGGACTAAAATCAATGGTTCTATATTATAACGAAGTAAGCTAAACTAGAGGAAAGCAAGAGAAAGTCAATTGGGACCATATATTTATCATTACTGAGGAAGAAAAATTATGAATTATATACATAATTGAAATTATGTTCCCTAGAGTTAGGGTTACTATGTCAAAGAGAAATTTGATCATCGTAGAGGATAAAACGACGTGTATGTTCTCGAGGGTAAACGAATGCTAAAAAAAGTCATTATAATACCCAATGAAAGTTTAAAATCATAATAAATTATTTATATTGAAGGAAAAATGAGTATGAATGAAATCTGTAGAGTATATAATTCAAGAAGACAAACAATTTCATATGCAGATAAATCAAACGATTTCATAAATTAAATATATACATTCTCTGGAATTACCCAAGAAATTTCAGGACATAAATACGAATTCGATACGAAGAGGAATTTGATATTGGTTTTAAGTCTAGACAGAGAAAACAAAATCATATTCCCTTCTTTGGAATTAAAAATAAATTTCATCTTTGTGGATTAAGCAAATAATTTGGGGAAAATTGTTACTATAAATTAAATAGACAACGATTTTAATGGAATAAAACCTATCTTTGTATAAAATATTGAATTCACTAATAGGAACAGAGTGGAAATCTTTCAACGAATGAACTTTCTCAAACCCAAATTGAAGTTCCTCGTATAATAGAATTAATAAATAGCATAACTTTGACAGATGAAGAATGGAAATAATAAAAAATGAATTGAAGAGCAACATGCTCAACAAATTTAGCACGACCATTGATATAATAACTAGAGATAGACTTTGTCTTAGGAAAATGATGGGTTAATGAAAGTCTTACCTGGAAAATGCTATATGATGTTACCTCAAAAATTCAAGGAATAGAGGATATGAATAAGGTTGAATTCCATTTCATGAAAAGGTCATGCATTCATAGAAACAAAACATAATGAGTAAGGAGTGTAATCCTGAAACAAATAAAATGAAAATTAGCCAGTGACAGGAATAAATCAAACCATGAAAACTTATTTACCTGAGGATGAGCATGCAGCCGTAAGAAAACAAACAAGCTATGAGAAGGCACACTGGCCTAGGTGGAGAACCAGAGCCTAAGCCTTACTCGGCATTCCCAAATGCAAGTGAAAAGCGGAAAAATGACAAACCATAAAAAAAAATAATGAAGAAAAGGGAGGGAGGGGATACAACATCATCCCCACCATAAACGTGGCATCCATCTGTGGTGCAAGAAATAGAAAATATCAACCAAGCAATGTGACGAGTTTAATTGACGAAGTATTATCCATTAAGACGTGGTAGCCTCGAACAAAGGAATGACATCAAAGAGCTTTCCAAAATTTATGAAAGGGATACGATATAATCCCAATACGGATTTGAAAATATCAAAACATTGAAACCTTAGCCTAGTATATCATATATGATGTCAATTAGTGTATGCATCAAAACTCCAATATAATAAACCAAAGAAACATCATAAGTAATACATGCACACATGTAAAGTTAGGGTATAGTGTTCGGATTAATAATGAGTTTCAGAAATTAAAGTTTAATTTGAATAGTGCTCTAAGGATTTTGTTATGGTAGTAAAGTGGAATGTCGTTGGATATTCATTATCAACGATATCCATAGATCATTAGAGTATTTATGTTATATAATTTAATTGATGGTCTAAGTGCTAGTTCTAGATGGGGATATATAGCCTTGATTATTAATCTTCGAAGTTAAATTAAAAAGATTAAAATGAGCTTTTATAAGTGAAATTTATGACTAATAGTATGGAAATTAGTTGGAAGTTCAATATTTGATAATAAGGATAAGATTAGAATATAATTATATATTCTAATAGAGAATATTAATGTAATAATTTTTAAAGTATTATACGTATAACAATAATAGAAAAGACTTAGTGTTATTAAGAAGTATTAACATTAAAATAAGCTTCTATTATAATAGAAATTGTGTACATTGAAGGAATGTCACAAAGGACCATGAAGACTAAAAGAGGAATTGTCGAATCATTGTGGTGTTGGTCGGATTATTATTGGCAACAAATTTTTATTCTGTTGTGAAATAATTATGTAATTATATTAATTGTTAACGACAACAAGTACACATGTGTTCAAAGATAGTAATATGACGAAATTAAATAAATTCAATGACAACAAAGTACCATAAATTGTAAAAATAGAAAAAAAAATGGGTAAGTAGGGTTGTTACATGTAATCTCTACTTGAGTTATTTGAGCGGTTTGTTTGTATTATTTAGGATATTTTGAGTTGGATTTAACTCCTAGACTAGTGTACGGTTGAGGTAATCTCTCAACTAAATATATTATGTGGCTAATATATTCAATCTATCTTAAGGCCAAGCTTAATGTATAAAAATGTTATATTGTAATCATAACAAGATACCTAAAACAAATTTTAGTGTGCAATAATAAAAAAAATGTATGAAATCTAGTATGAGCTTAATTCCCTCATGGGAGGGCCTAGGAAAATTTGAGAGATGTGTGTTATACTCCTATATAAATAAGTAAAATTAGATTAGGTAAAATTAAATAAGTTTTTTATTGTGTATATTTCATTCTTATAGAATTTTTTTTTTCCTTGTCAAGGGTGTATAGTTATTATTGTACATACACTATTGAGGTAGTGTGTATGATTTGGAAAATAGGATTCATCATGATCTAAAGGATTACCAGTCTGGTGGACATAATCAATAGGTGCATTGTAGTTGACATTCTCAATGAGCACAATTATTGAGGTAATTTAAGAGTTGCACAGTAGGAGAGTGTGGCCAAATAAAATTTAAATTATTATGTTTATGAGTCACCTTTTAACTAGTGTCAATTTATAGTAATTTCTAGGTTTGTCATATATTATCCAAATAAAAATTTGAAAAGTGAGATCTATTCAAATTTTGAATTCATTGTTGTAGATGATTTTGTGATGGCCTGCACCAAAGAAATAGTGATGCATGTGGTTGTGTTAGGTCCCTATAATACTAGTGTAACTCCTTATTATTATTATTATTAGTGTAACCCCCTTATTGTTATTATTATGTCCATGTAATCTCCATAGTTTTATTATTGTGCCCCATAGAATCACACTATTCTTATTGTTGTGCCCTTACATCATTATTGTTATGTAGGATCTGATTATATTGGGACCCCTTAGACTCCTATATATAGAAAGTAGGTTTTTTTCATTTGAATCATCCAAGAATTGTTGATTTATGTAATGTAAAGGAGGTTTCCCGCTCGAAGAGGCTAATTTCTAAGTTCTTGATCTATATTTTCTTCTATTTTGTGAGTTGGTTGCATAACATATGGAGTCAGAGCTTGGGATTCTAGGGTTTCACTTCTTCGAAAATATTATCTTGGAATTTTCGCTATACCTTTTTTTCTACGAGGCTTAAGAAGCAAAAATTTTTACCATATGGAGCTGAAATTTTGATGAACTCTGTGTAAAAATTTTAGATCTCGTTTCGCTCTATTTTCAGATATATGATCTGTGGAAGTTAGGGTTTTTGTAGGCTCTAGAATTTCATCTAAAACAGGTGACCATAGGAAAATTGTCATAAATTTCGTTTTAGGCATCAGATTGGAATTATGTAAACACTGTCTGAAAGTGAAAGGAGTTTACTTTATTGTATATTTAGTTTGGATCTGAAGGTATAAAGAGTGACATGTGGCACACCATACAATTTGGCTCTATTGAACCAGTCCATAATTAGGTTATTATGGGAGATTGGGCATAAATTTATCTTGAAGAATCCAAATTAGGCCTGAAATGTGGCATTAGAAAGAAGACACAGAGGGATACTACATGAATGAAGCTCAAATATCGGGGATATACAATCATATAGATACATCAGTTTCAATATAGAGCTCCTCAAAAGCAAGAAAAAGGTATGTATCATTTTTTATAATTGCACAACTTTTGTTTTAAAAATTAGTTTGAAGTGATTCCAATGACATATTGAAGAATATATATATCAATATTGTGTTCTAAATGCCTCCAAAAACCAATTCCACACACATTAAAGCATTGGAAATCTATATTATGATGCATGAAGAAGAATAAGTGCAACATGGTGCATCAAAATTACGAGACCAAGTGCAACAAATTTCACTCTGACGAAGAGTAAAAAAAAATGAAATGGAAGCTAAGAGGGATGGTTTGAAGAAAGACATGAATGGGTTGAAGAGTGGAGTGGAATATAATATCGATGGTATAGAAGAAAATCTAAAATGCGGCATAGAAGATATGAAGAATTTTATAAAAGAAGATATGAAAGACATGAAGAATGGTCTAAAAGAAGACATGGAAGGTTTGAAGGAAATTTTGAGAAAGTTGCTACAAGAAATGATTCCTACTAGTGAAAATGAAGTATATGAAACTCATGATGAGAAAAAAATAAATGTTAATCATGATTTCATAGACACTAATGTTGTATTTAAGAACCACCATATTCCAAAGATCCATATGAGAAAGTTTGATGGCAAGGATCCGGTAACATCGATACTAAATATGGAGAAATATTTGGATCTCCATAATGTGAAAAGCATACAAAAGGTACACATTGAAACTTTATATTTAGAATCCAATAAATTTGTATGGTATCGATGGCATTGTTCCCATAAACCACTTCTCACTTGGTCAATTTTTACAGAGGAAATGACAACACATTATGAGGATAGAAAGAGAAACACCTTCTTTATCAATTATTATGAGGATACAAAGAGAAACACCTTCTTTAGCTAATTGATAAATCTCAAACAAAAGGGTTCAATGGCAGAGCACATTGAGTACTTACAAAAATTGAATATCAGGGTAGCATATATTCTAGAGAAGCATAATATTGATGAATTCATAGGGACATTAAAGGATAACATCCAACATGAGGTTGAAATTTTGTAACCTAATTCACTAGAGAAGGAATTCATGGTGGTAAGAAAAGTTGAAATAAAAATTATGGAAACAAGGAAGTCTACCAATCACAACTATAAAAATGGAAATGTTGATGCTCTTATATTTCCACAACCTACAAGGGTGACACGCCAATAATTGGAGGAAAAAATAGAAAAATCATTTTTTTATAGTTGTTATAGAAAATACACTATATGCCATAAGTGCACTGACAAGAAATTATTTTACATAGATTGTGAAGAGGAGAAAGAAAAGGAACAAGAAACATCAAAAGAGGAGGATATACACGAGGAACCAACTCTAGATAAGGAATAAATTGTTCAAGTTTGGAATAAGAAACAATGAAATTGGCATCCATAAACAACATCCATGATCCTAGTGAAAATTAAGAACCTACACTAGGTGGGGCCCACACAGGCTATTTTTAGGTGGATGTCTATTTATAGATGCATGAGGAAATTCTATTTATAATTGAGGTCTATTTATAGATGAATGTGAAAGTTATATTTATATATTGCATGTCTATTTATAGATGCATGTCGACTATTATTATCCCTTAATATTAGTTGGTCAATAAACAATAATATATTCTCAATGAGCACTTGGAAATAGTTAACTGAAGTGGAAAATTAGTTAGCTAAAGGAATTTCGAGTTAAGAGGCTGGTTGGTGGGACATGTAGGTTGAATTCAGTTATAACATAGTGATTCTAGTTGTAACAGAGTTGGAAGTGAAATGGTGCATTAGTTAATGCAAGTTGTAAATCAGTTCAACTCAGTTAAGTAAGTTAAAGTCAGTTTTTCTCGTTGGAACTGAACATACACTAGTGAGAGATGAAGTGAATTAATTATTAATTAATTCACAATCAGTGGCCTCACATGAAACTGGTGTTTTTAGTATTATTAGCTGCATTCATGTTAGATCAAGTGGAGACCTAGTTGTGTTCTAGCTGAAAGGGAAGTAAAGTATCAGTTGTGACATTATCCGGCTGTACAAAGGAAACCACACACACATTAGATGTGCATATGATGATCACACCGTCAAGTCAGGAAAGAATCATTCATTCATGGGTTATTTACCATCAGGGATTGCGCAATGGAGGCAGGTTGTCCGGAGACAGTAAATTGGCTAAGGAACTTGCCAATTTTTGTATGACAATGTGAGACAATTAGCTCATGTAATGAGAGCTCTTGGATTAGATATTTGTATATAATTGTTTCATTATCGATGATATAATACATAATAGAAGATAGTGGGGTTTTTAGCTATATGCTTTCCCCGGGTAAATTATCTGTGTTATGTGTGATTGATCTTTCTTCATGATATTGTGATTGACGATTGTGTTTCAAATTCCGCAAAGATTTTGTAAAAGTGATTATGTATTTAATAGTAGCATATTATTGTTATATCAGGAGAATCTAGGCAATACATATTTTGTATTAAATTTCTACATGGAATCAGAGTTGTGATATACTTTTTCTACATGGTATGAGAGCTGGAATTATTTGGGTACGCGGGTTTGCAGAGAATATATGAAACATTTTATGAAAATTTTAAAAAAAATAGCATATTTGGATTCCTTGCTAAAAAATACCCTAATTGAAAAAACAAATTGGTCGAATCGGAGCTCGGATGAGGGAGATATCATTGATTTAAAATCATCTCTTTTGTTAGAAAATTTTGCAACAGCAGGACAATTACAATGTGCACGAGCCAAGAACCTCCATGCACTGAGGTACAAGATGCATGCAAATATTTTAGGAGCAAAGTAGACGTTAGTGACTTGGTGGTTGAGAGGGAGCCTCTCAATGTGCAGCCTACGAAGCAATCTCAGAAGGTTGTGGAGCAGCCACAACTAGAGATGCAGAAGAATATTTATAGATTTGATGTATATGTGATTTCTACAGAGCTTCCTACCATTCGAAAGTGTGAGAAAGCCATGCAATTGACCCTTGAGAGGGATATGGATTTTCATGCAGGTGAGAATTAACCTCAAGATGTGGAGCAGCCAGATGTGGAGGATCATGGAGTGGGAACAACCACTCATTCAGAGAAATTTCGAGCCAGATGGGTAGAGGGAGTGCGTGCAGCTATATCACAAGGTCAGAGGTGCGGCAACATGCATGAAAAATCCCAAGAAGAAATTTTGGGCAGGATTCATCGAGATGGTATGGATCTCATGAGTCGAACCTGGCTACAAGGAGCCTACAGAGAAACAGTAGTAGGATCAGTTAGATTGATGCAGTCAGATGTTAGGAGGACATGAAACCAAATTAATAGTGTCAGATACTGGAGCACATATTAGAGTTGGCAGCAAGTTCAGAGTGCATGGATGTAGGTGTCAACGGCTCAGTGGTTCCTGAAGACATGTGCAGTAGCTAAGTAGAAGATAGAAGACTTTGATGCCAGATGAATTATACTGATTCAGTTGTTTGGAGGCTATTCGATTTCGGAAGTGTTGCATGCAAAGGTTTCATGTGCGAGAAACACTAGAGAAGTGTTGCATCCAAAGGTTGCATAATGTATGCATGGAGTTGCATGGCGTAAGCATGGAGTTTCATGTCGTATCCAAGGACATTCCTTTCTTTTTGAGAGGGAGTGTTGAATTTTGCAACAAGAAACAGTGAAATTGGCATCCAGAAATAACATCCATGATCCTAGTGAAAATTAAGCACGCACACTATGTGGGGCCCACATAGGCTATTTTTAGGTGGATTTCTATTTATAGATGCATGAAAAAATTATATTTATAGCTGAGGTATATTTATATATGAATGTGCAAGTTTCTATTTATATACTGCATGTCTATTTATAGATGCATGTCTACTATTATTATCCCTTAATATTAGTTGGACAATGGATACTAATCTATTCTCAATGAGCACTTAGAGATAGTTAATTGAAGTGGCAAATCAGTTAGCTATAGGAATTTCGAGTTAAGAGGTTTGTTGGTGGGACATGCAGGTTGACTTGAGTTATAACAGAGGGATTATAGTTGTAACAAAGTTGGAAGTGCAATGGTGCATTAGTTAATGCAAGTTGTAAATTAGTTTAACTCAGTTAAGTGAGTTAAAGTCAATTGTGCTAGTTGTAACTAAAGATACACTAGTGAGAGATCAAGTGAATTAATTATTAATTAATTCACAATCAGTGGTCTCACATGCAACTAATTTTTTTACTATTATTAGTTGCATGCATGTCAGATCTAGTGGAGACCAAGTTGAGTTTTAGGTGAAACGGAAGTAAAGTATCAACTGTGACATTATCTGGTTGAACACATGCAACAACACACACATTGGATGTGCCTATGAGGATTGCATAGTCAAGGCATGCAAGAATCATTCATTCAGGGGTTCTTTACCATCAGGTATTATGTAGTGGAGGTAGGATGTTTGGAGACAGTAAATTGGCAAAGGAGCTTGCCAATTTTTGTATGACAGTGTGAGACAATTAGCTCATGTACTAAGAGCTCTTGGATTAGAGCTTTGTATGTAATTTTTTCATGATCCATGATATAACACATAATAGAAGATAGTGGGCTTTTTAGCTATATGCTTTCCCCAGGTAAATTATCTGTGTTATGTGTGATTAATCTTTCTTCATGATATTGTGATTGGCGATTCGGTTTCAAATTCTACAAAGATTTTGTAGAAGTGAATTTGTTTTTAACAGTATCATACTATTATTAGATCAGGAGAATCTAGACAACACATATTTTTTATAAAATTTCAACAGAAATGAAATTGAATAAATACCTCCCGGTGTTCGATCAGTTTCCTCATCCCACACTCAATAGAATGCGTTGGAAATAATTACCACTCGTAAAGCTCTCAATATAGAAGGATATATCAATAAAAAAAAGTTAATATTGTTGATTGATTCAGGTAGTAAACATAATTTTATTCATTTTAAGATATCCAAGGAACTGACTTTCTTCCTATATCCAACACAAGACTTTCAAGTGATGGTTACAAATGGCGGAACTACAAATTTCTCTAGGAAGTGCCATAATATCAAGCTAACCATGGGGGAATATTTATTGAATATCCAATGTTTTCCATTCCAATGGGTGGTGTTGATATTGTACTAGGAGTCCAATGGTTACAATATTTGAGGACTATAGCTTTTAATGTTCAATAACTTTTCTTGAATTTATTTTTTGGAAGGAAAGGAAGTTGAATTATGAGGTATCACATGGAAATCGGGAAATATAATCAGCTCAAATGTCATGAAAAAAACTTCTGAAGAAAGAACAATGAGGAGTAATTGCACAATTATGCTCACTACAGGTTCAAACATCGAAATCCTCTATTTCTCGAAATATCCAAAACGCCTTGGACAATCATTCCAAGGTGTTTCAGACTACCAAAGGCCTCCCACCTATTCATTATCGTGATCATGATATTCATTTGATTCTAGGAAGTGTCCCTCCAAACATCGGGCCTTACAGATATCCCTATGCCCAAAAGAGTGAAATTGAACGTATGATTGTATAAATGCTACAGGTTGGTATAATTCAACCTATTCAAAGTTATTTCTATGCTCCAGTAGTATTGGTGCACAAGAAGGATGGATCATGGCGCTTATGTCCAGATTATAGGAAGCACAACAAGATCACTCTTAAAGATAAATTTCCCATTCCTGTCATTGATGAATTATTGGATGAATTACATGGGGAAATTTAATTCACCAAATTGGATCTCTTTTTTGGTTATCATCAAATTATAATGAATATTTAAGTATACTAAATGCAACATTTAGAACTAATGAGGGTCATTATGAATTTTTTGTCATGCCTTTTTTCCTTACCAATGCACCTTCTGCATTTCAAGGGTTGATGAATTCCATTTTCAAACCATTCCTTGGAAAATTTTTGTTATTATTTTTTGATGATATATTAATCTACAACAAGTCTTGGAAGGATCATGTTCAACATGTTGACAGGGTGCTCAAACTATTGGAGGAGGAAAAACTATATGCAAAAACCTTCAAATGTTTCTTTAGAGTACGGGAGGTGGAATATATGGGTCATATTGTATCTCATGAGGGTGTTAAAGGTAGACCGTAAAAGAATTAAAGAATGGAAAATCCATACAACCCTAAAGCATCTACTAGGACTTCTCAGGTTAATAGGGTATAATCACAAGTTTGTTAAGAATTATGGGAAATTAGCAGCGCCACTAACAACATTATTGAAGAAAGATGCATTTCCTTGGACTCCAAAAGAAACTAAGGCCTTTGAACATCTTAAAGAGTAAATTTTCCAAACACCAGTCTCACCTACACCAGACTTCACAAAAACCTTTATTGTGGAATGTGATGCCTCAGGTAATGGAAATGGTGTTTTTTAATGCAAGAAGGAAGACCCATTTCTTTTGAAAGTCATGCAATTAAAGGAAACTATTTTCAAGAAGCTATTTACGACATGGAAATGTTGGTGATACTACACGCACTAAAGAAATGACGACCTTACCTAATGGGAAGACACTTCAAGGTAAAAATAGATCATGATAGCCTTAAATACTTTTTGCAACAAAGACTATCTTCAAAAAAGTAGAAAAACTGGGTCACAAAGATGTTGGGTTATGACTTTGAAATCATCTAAAAAAGAGGGAAGCTAAATTTTGTTGCAAATGCACTCTCAAGAAAGGATGAGGAGGTGGAAGCATTTATTTGTTCCATTTCTATTGTCCAACTAGATTAGACAACCGAAGCAAGGGAGGAGTGGAATAATGATGAAGAAGTGTGGAGACTCATTCAAAAATTGCAGCAAGATCCCAGTACATCTGATACATTTAGCTGGAAAAAAGATTCATTATGGTACAAAGATCGTTTATATTTTTTTGTAATTTCATACCTCTCCCTTAGGAGGACACTCGAGATTTTAAAAACTTATGACAAGGTGAACCAATTTTTCTTTTTTGTATGGACTTAAATATTATATTCAAATTTTTTTGGTGGAATGTTTGGTGTGCCAACAAAATAAATTGAGAAAATTAACACCCCGGGTCTACTACAAACTTTATCCATTCCAAGTCAACATTGGGAGGAGGTTTCAATGGATTTTGTCATAGGTTTACCTAAGTCCTAAGGAAAGAGTGTAATCATGGTGGTAGGTGATAGACTTACAAAGTATGCACACTTTTGTGCATTATCTCATCCATTTAAATCCAGTAAATTTTCTACTACATTTACGGAAACAATTCAAAAGCTAGATGGAAACCCAAAGATTATTGGAAGTGAGAGAGATCCTATTTCCACTGGAAATATTTGGAATGAATTTTTTTCTTCTTTAGATACTCAACTAGATCATAGTTCATCTTATCATCCTAAATCTTATGGGAAAACTAAGATAGTGATCAAATGTTGGGAAGGATATCTTCGTTGCTTTGTATATGATAAACAAACACATTGGGTCAAGTGGTTACCTATGGCTGAATGGTGGTATATCACTTCCTTCAACACTGCAACAAAAATGATACCATTTATGTCACTTTATGGATATCATCCACCGTCATCACATTATCTTTAAGAGAAATTTCTAAGCTCCAAGTAGTGGAATATCACATCGAGCATCAAAAAAAAGTTCTCCAACTCTTAAAGGACAACGTAATTTTGGCGCAGAATCAAATGAAATAACAGGTAGATCAACATCGCAGCAAAAGAATTTTTGTTGTAGGTGACTGGGTATTTTTACATCTACAACCATACAAACAAATGTCCCTCAAGAAATCTAAGAAGGATAATAAATTATTGCTAAAGTACTATGGTCCTTACGATGTGTTGCAAAATATTGGTACTATGGCATACAAATTGGAGCTTCTGGCATCTTCCCGAGTGCACCCAGTTTTCCATGTTTCATGCTTAAAGAAGGTTATAGGTGACAAACTCCTAGTTCAAATAATATTTCCAAAACTTGATGAAGAAGGAAAAATAATATTGGAATCTAAAGAAGTCATGGAAACAAGAACTCAACAACTATAATTGGTCAATTCCAGAGTATCTCATCAATTGGAAGAACTTACCAACTAAATATTCCACATGGAAAGATGATAATTTTATAGAAAAGAATCCAGAACTACTCAAGCATTGAGGACATTTTTTTGAAGGAGAGGGGCATACTAGGTACCTATAATACTAGTATATCCCCTTATTTTTATTATTAGTGCAGCCCCATTATTTTTATTATTGTGCCCATGTAGTCCCCATAGTGTTATTACCGTGCTCCATTGAAGCCCACTATTTTTATTGTTGTGCCCTTACATTATTATTATTATGTAGGCTCTGATTATATTGGAACCCCTTCGACTCCTATATATAGAAAGTAGGTTTTTTTCATTTGAATCATCCGAAAATTGTTCATTTTTGAAATTTAAATGAGGTTTCCCCCTCAAAGAGGCTAATTTATATGTCATTAATCTATTTTTTTTCTATTTTGTGAGTTGGTTGCATAACATGTTGGGATTTGAAATTCTATGTTAGACTGTGATAGAGAATGTGCAAATTGAATTTGACAACTTGGCTAGACTTCATCTTTTGGCCTTGTCATTATTCCTATCCTTATGATGTATGTTAGCATCTATTTTATACTATAAAAACCAAACAAAATATCAAGGGTTGTTATAGGAAGGACATGGTTATTGAAAATATTTGTAGTTGTGACCATAGTTTTAACATACTCATGATTCTAGAATACCCTCTTGGATAAATAAATCTAGCTTTTATCATTGCCATAAAATCCATTCTTTGGGAGCCCATGGTAAAATCCAATATTTATGGATGTTCATGCAAAAAATTCATAGTTCAATAATATATTCTTCTCACTCTGACATATGGTATATACAATCTCATACTCAAGAGAATATGTCAATGCTAGTTGTGGGTATTCTTTAACTTTGGAGCTTTCATATATATGAGATCTTTATTTATATTAAAACATTTTGGGGTTAAATGGATGCAATTTTGAAGTGGACATTTATATTAGTAAATAAAATAATGATCATGAATGTCTAAAATTAGATGAAAGAGTACATATTATAATATTTCATCGAATACATTTAGTATCTAGATTGTATGCATTCGTAAGGAACTTATGAGTATAGCGAATGAAACTTTTGTATATCATTCAATGCAACATTATTACTAGAATAACTTGTAGTTTAGTTATTTCAAACAAGTAATTGATTTAGTAGTTTGAGAAAATAGTAGCATCAAGGGGTCTGAGTAGATGCAACATTATTACTACAATAGCTAGTAGTTTATTTATTAGAAACAAGGAATTGATTTGGAGGTTTGATTCAATAGTAGTATCAAGGGGTCACATGGAAGTAAAAATCAATATGGATTGTTGTACAATTATTTTCAAAGTTGTGGTTCAACTTGTAGAATGTTGCAATTAATTTAATTATGGAGATTTGTGATTCAATCATTTCAGTTGGTGGAATTTGGAAACTCAAGAATTCAACTTGGGAATTACACCTTTAATAATGTTAGGAGACAGGTTGATAGAGTTCAATCTACAATATTTTAAAACAATTAGATATGGTGATAAATATTTTACTCAACATGATAAAAAATAAGCTTTTAATTAAGGGAGGGTGTTGGAGATATTAATTGTTGTATTGTTGTTAATATTTGATTTTTCTCATTATATATAAAGTTTTTTTTTTTAAATTTATCTCTTAAATTAATTATATCAACTAAAGAAATTGTATTGCTAGGATATTAAATATATATTAAAACCAAACTTAATATATAAATATTTGATACCGTGATAATAAAAAAATACTTGAAATAGTTTTGTGCATCAATGAAACATTCACTACAAAAAATATGGTATCTTATTATTTAATAAGAATATTATGCTCATATTTACTACCAAAATCAAATCTTTCTAACTTAGAGCTATTACATTAGCTACATATAATACCCCAAATATTAGTATCTACTACTTAATTTATTATTGTCACCATTTTAACCTTCTTCAAAATTTCACTGACGAATATTGGAAGTCTGTATTCTCTATTTGAATTTCCAAATGAGTGAATTCAATTATAGTGAGTGTATATTATATATCTATTCTAACAAGGGGAATAAAGTGTCTTGCAAGGTCAAGAAATCCATGATATATGGCTAGGCGTAAACTGAAAAAAAAATTTATGGGAAATAACCTCAAGAATCTTGGAGTTCTATGAGGATGAAATTATTCTATTTACTGATATTGAGGAATATCACGGAAGTGAAATGGGCATGAGTGAATGCGAGAACTTCAACAGATTACTAGGGGTTTCAGGTTTAATAAAGTTGAGATGGAATAGTGCCAAAAATTTATATTATTATCTCGATTCATAATAATAACTAGTGAACAACCTTCAGTATCCCTTGCACAGAGAGAGAAACCATGTGCTCTATATCCAAGGTTTATTTTCATATCCAACATCCATTGTTTTCACCTGGAATATAAAAATACTAAATATCAGTTGTATTTAACTATGCAATCAAATATAAGAAAAAGAAACCAACATGCATTTGTATGGTAGCAGAAAAGCCTAATATTTCCCCTTGGTTTACCACTCTCCAGTTCCAACTTGAAGTGAGTGGCAATGATTATTGAGGGGGGAAATATGAACAATAATAAACTCAAAACTAGAAATGGAGAGGACTCTCTAGAGTGACTCCATATTCATATTTGTAACACCCTCATCCCAAATATACCCAAGTAACCGACCGACCAGGGTAAACATGTGATGAAAATTTACTATGATCAGATCCAACCTCCTAGGTGACCTTAAGGAATTGGAATAGACAGAAACAAATCACACATACCTTACACATCAATAACGGAACTCCCATAATCTAACCCAACCACTCAAGCATCTATATTATGGGTCCCACTGAGGTTTTAGGCCTTCAAACCCCGAGACGCTCCCATAGTATATGCATCGGTGCATCTGGGAGGCTCTGGACGCTTTCATAGCATATGCAAGCATGCATCCAGGGTCCTTTTCCCACAGAATTATGTCAACATCCCCAGTCTTTGAGCCACTTTTTCACGCCCAAAGCCTAAGTCACTGCCCAGAATTCCGTGTCAATCTCAGACATAAAATATAACAGTGAAAAAAAGGTGCGAAAGAAAATACTGGAATAAGAACTTGAATATACCCCTACTAGCCATGAAAGGTATTTCGTTAAACGAGTCACGAATATGTAATATATAGGTTTAAATAACATATATGAACATAGGGGTCTCATACTTATATGAGAACCACTAAGAAGCATTGTTCCATTACATCATTAACTTTAATATCATCTATTAGGTCATAGATAAAATGTTTATTCTTTTACAAATAAAAACATGAGTAGAGCCATATATCATCACTGTCAGAATAAATGCTCATAACCAAAAAAATAACAACATAAATACCAGGAATACATCAGCCAAAGGATCCACATATGAACCAATACATTTACACATCCAATTCCAAGGAAATGAACTTCTCATTAATGAATGTAAAAACCAATCAGAGATGGGATTACCACGTTCAAATCAACCATATATTGGCTAAGCTAAATATATCTTCAGCCAATCACCACAATACCATATTCCAAGCATGAAAGTGGGACACATAACCAAGAAAAATAACCAAACAAGAATGGATGATATTATAGTTCTCCACCTACACCATGAGGAATTTTACTTCCTCCTACTCTCTTAGACTTTACTGTAATCCACAGTTTGATCGAGGGATCACCAGGCCCTACAACGAGACCCACTCTCTGGGATTTACCATGAATCCCATCCTAGGACTACTAGGCCCAACAGGGAGAAATATATCACTTGGATTTACCTTATATCCTGCTATTCATCAATGATGATTCCTAGGACGACCAAGGAACACAATCCTGGCTTTACCGTAACCCACAATCTAGTTCAGAGGTCACTAGGCCAGTGTCTTTACCATAATCCACAGTATGGTTCAGGGATCAATAGGCCATGTGTTTTTCCCTTCAGATATACACCTCACCCAGCTTCTAATCCATCCGGGAATCCAACTCGACCAAAAAATGCGAACCCATCACATCAAGGCTATCCGAAAATGGCAATGATAGGCCGAAAACATGGTCACACCTGGAGAAACCCATGCCATGACAGAAAATAACCACATGAAATACCATGCATGCCAAATCTAGCTTGGAAATCACACATATGAATCAATACCCGCAAAGAATCATGTTGTAGCTTCTTGATCCTACTCTTCCTTGCTTGCTCCTTCATTCCTCTTGTCTTCTTTTGCCTTTCTTGATCCACTACCAAAGTGCTTGAAAAGAATCAAAGTGTCCAAGAGTTTGTGTGTGTGTGTGTGTGTGTGTGTTTGTGAGAGATAGAGAGAGAGAGAGAGAGAGAAGAATGATAGAGCTCCAAAACTAAACTGACAAAAGGTTGAGAAAAAACTTTCCAACTGATCCTTAGAAGCCTTTTGATAAATGAGACCTCTATTTTCTTCAATTTAAATTATTTTCCCTCATTTTACACACATGAAACATGTGACCTTTCACCTTCCTTCTCTCCTATTTTCCATTGTTTTAATAAATAAAATGCCAATTAATGCCTCATTCCTTTCCAAAGCATTTTCCATTTCCTTTGACAATTTCCTTTAGCCATAATAACTGAAATGAACACCCACTAGGATGTTCTTCCCAAAATTTATCTTGGAATATGTATCCCATGACCTTGGTCTTATATATTTTACATGAATTTGAACCAATTTTGTTATAGAATCCTCCCCTTGGGGGAACACTGTCCTCGGTGTTCAATGACTGCTACAACTAGAAAAAAAAAATCCTATGGAACTTTATAACATAGCTCGTTGCAATATTTACAATGACCACTATTGAAAACAGGACAAACATATCATTACCTGAGCTTTATAAAATAGCTCATTATGGTATTAACAATAACAAACACATATTCAACCATAATTCTCTATGGATATTTATATATATAGCTCGATACAATATTTACAATTATATACACATATACACCTGCACATTTCCTCAACCATCAAATAAAAGGATACGATGTCTATATCAACAACAAGGGAATCCATATGCTCACACCTCCACCCTAAAATTAATGCCATGATTCACCTCCTTCTAGCGAATTCCGGAATCCACAAACAAAGTCAAAGTCTGCATCCGATGTCCAATGGTACAATCCTACACCACTTTTCCCCTCAGTAAATAGTTACCCAATCATTGTTCCAGGGCATACTCCCAATGTGCATATGATTCCATATGGAAATTCTAATGAACAAAAAATCCATCCCCAAACTTCCCTTCTCTGCTACATAGTCCCTTGGGAAATATTATCACCTCCTTTCTTGCGGTCACACACCTTCCAAGTTCTGCTGGAACCCCCCTCTTAGGGAGTCCATCCCTTGGAAAGACTTCCTCACATTGGAAGATAAAAAAGCCAAGGAATATACCTACCTCAAAAACATCATATTGGACATAGCATGCTCATGGAAATCAATGGATACTATTGGGTAACAGTGTTCCACAATATCCCTACTCTTGAAGTGCTTTACCATCATAATGTTGCATGTTTCAATTCCTTTTGTTGATGTTGCCAGTTCTTGCAGTCAGTTTCAACCACCCAATCAAGATTGTTCATGCATTCCTATACTAAGCACACAATTTCCATTAGATTCAAAATAAATTGAAATATCTTCATATAATACCTCATTGGTAGCTTATCGATAAGGTACACTTGAAATAATGTTCACTTCCTATCACAACAAGTCAAACTAGTTGTTTGATAAAACCATCATGTATAAACATATCACATCTGGTCATTTAAAAACACAACCATCATAAATTAAAATCATGAATAGCATGAAATCACCATAAACCATAATTGTAAATAGTATGTAGCCATCATAATTAATAATCATAGATCACATGCATAATAGAATTGAAATAAAATATCGATACTTATCCTTCATTGGTCATTACATTTGCCTTTGTTCTTTGGACACACACAATATTGGTTGCCACACTTGGCGAGAACCCAGTGAATTTTATTTTCTTCAATCACCTACACATACACATAGTGTACATCACAACAAGTACACCCACATAGGACATACAACATCATACAATACATGCACCCACACTAGAATTTGACACATACACCTACACCCAATGTACAATACTAAACAATACATATACCTATACAGACTACAACACAATGAATACACATATCATGAGATCATGGCTACACCATGGACATACATAGTACCACATGCTCTCAACACAAAATGTATGACATGCACACAATACCACACATATACCAATACCATATGCATAACATGTACATAGTACCACTTGTACAAAACACTACCTGCACAATGTGTGCACAGCATCACATGTATATGACACCACTTGCAAAACGTGTACACAATGCCAAATGTACACTGCACCACCTCTACAATGTGTATAAAATACCACATGTACATAACACCATATGCACGACATGTGCATGACACCACATGTACACAACGACACATGCACGACATGTACACGACACCACTTGCACACAACACCACATGTACAACATGTACACAACACCACATGCACACAACACCATATATACATAGCACCATATGTAAAACATGCACACAACACCATATGTACATAGCATTGCATATACAACATGTAAATAGCAGCATGTGTATACCACATCACATATCCAATATGCACACAAGACCATATGCACATAACGCCGCATATCCAACATGCACATAGTATGGTATGTACACAACACCACATATCCAACATGTACATAGCACCATATATACCTAGCAGTGCATATGCAATATACACACAACACCATATATACAACAAACATACAACATCAGATGTACACAATACTACATATGTTACATGTGCACATCACCATAGGTACAATCACTAAATATACAACATGTGCAACATATACACAAAAATAGTACTACACATCCATAGGCCACACACTGACCCCAGAAGCAACATTGCTTCTAGTGTCTTTCCACGATCCATGCTTATCCTAGCATGTTGCATATCACACTACTTTCACTTCTCTAATGTACCCCTCAACATTATCTTCCATAACATAGACATATACATAGTATAATAACATAATATAAAATCATACCCACATGATACTAACCTCATAGATCTGTCAAGGCTACTCTGCCACTTGATTCCTCATAGTCAGGAACCTCTTCATGCCTTTCACTTGCATGATCAATCATTCTTCCACAAGAATGATCCTGGACAACCCTCCGAGGAAATAACATAGATACATAGATACATACATATATAATCATTAGCATAAAAAAATCATCATCCTAAGAGACAACGGCATACATACACACATATGTACATATAAACATTTAGCATCAAACAACAATGATCCATGATGACCCTTTCAGATACAACACACATATATACATAGATGTACACATATATAAACACCAACATAATTATGATCACATCATAACTAGAAAATAGCATTAGGTCAATAATGTTATCACTTTGTAATTTTTGAAGGCTGTAGACAGAACTACAAAGGGAAACATCAAACCAACTTTGGAATCTAGGACCTAGCCTTCCTAGACTCAGAGTGGGCTCTCTCTATTAGATATATCTTGATAAATATAAGTGATGATATTAGGCTAGCTATAGAAATGAGGTTTGTTTGAAGATTTGGTTGAGGCAGCATATGAGGGCCATTAGGCTATGGAGTCAAACAGGTGTAAACGAACTCAAATAGATGAATAACTGAGGTTAGGTGTAACCAGGAAAGATAGCCATGTCAATGGATATTTACAGCTTGTGGAATGGAAAATAGGAGGAGATTAAGGTTAAACAGGAATGCAGAGCATACTGTCTCTGAATTCTACTTTCCGGTCTTAGCATGGATGCAGATCAGACCATCTCTGAATTCTGCATCTAAGTCTTAGAGGAAAACATAATGTACGGTTTCAAGATTGAGCAGGGTACGCTATGGTAAATCCTACACAAAAATTTCTATCCGCAGTAAAGAAATAAAATAGTATGTAAAACATAAGAATGAAAAATTACATGGGAGAATCACTTCAACACAGATCATAACACAAGAATCTGGAAAAAAACATACTCATTCATTCATCCAAAAAATATTTCTTACAAACAGCTGAGCCTATTACAATGGTTTTTCCCTTCTCCCACCCCTCCTTTACACTACTAATGCATACAATATTTATAGAAAACTTAAGTCGGTTAATCTTCCTACTGCAGTGATTACATTTAAGCCGAAAATGGACAAGTGGAGATATGCAGGCAGTAATAAGACATCTCTGACAACAACATTGCCTCTGGGATTAATTTTGGGCAACTCTTCATAGATCCAAATGCTTCAATGGCTCCTCACAATATCAAACAGTAAGATTTGGAGGAATATGTGATGGTTTTGAGGAGGCAACCAATGGAGGTTCTGACATATGGCTTTTTTATTCGGACTGCATTTTCCGAATGATAAATTCCAATGCGACACTGGCACTCCCACTTTTCTGATTTCCCTCCCCTTTCTTTATTGCAAACTGATATCATTTTATTTGGGGAAATTCGTTTTTGAAGGAGAGAAAATGGTATTTCAGGCCCCCCCTAAAGTGGCAAGTGGTAATATAAGGGGGGAGTGTGAATTTATGAGAGAATGACGCATAAGGGGTTCCCTTTCTTGAAAACCTGTAATGTTCCAAATTTTTATGGAATATTAAATTTTGATAGGAGATGAATAAAATGGGTAGGGGACCCATTATTTTCTTAATTAGAGAATAAAAATCCTCTAAGTATGAAACAGGATCATATTGGAGCTGGATTACACACCTCCATGTGTGAAAGGAGGTTTTTGCATGCATGCTTGGCCAAGGTTGACCAAGTCAAACTGCGTTGGCATGAGTTGGAAAGCACTATGTGGGACAACGTAGGAGGGAAGATTCTAGATGGAGGAAACCGTAATTTGAAGTAGGGCCCATGGAGGGAAGGCTCACTTGTTTAAAATAGGAGCAAGGTAGCCATTGAGACTATCTTTAATCATTTTACATTTGAGTCTTAGAGACTTGTTGCTGCCTCTTGTTGTTCAGTAGAGTTACAGTGCCTTCGGGCATGAGGGAGTCCTGTTTAGGAATTCCTCTCCTTCTTGAGTAGCTCATGAAGGATTTCACTCCATTCCCCATATTCAGGCATTCATGCCATAGCTTCAGCCATCTGCATCAGCACAGTTTCTGTAGAAGTTATTGTGTAGTGTTCCTGGGTGTTGCTGGGAAGGTTTCCACATACCATCCTAAGCTAGTTTTCAGTGGAGATAGGTTCCATCCATTGGGAGATCAACAAAGGGGGTTTATGAGAATATCCCATCATATTTGGCATCAGGCCAACCAAATTCCATCACTAGAAACACATTCCCTCTCTTAGACAACGTTCTCCTTGGTCAATATTTGCTGTGAGGGATTGACAGTCACTTGGAGGAGGAATCTTGGGTGAAAGGATCAGCCTTTCACTTCAGATTTCTATTGGAGGAGGATTCTACATTTTTTGTAGCCATTTCAGCCTTCTCCATGTATTTCTAGTTCTTGAGTAGCTGCTACCCAGCTACTCTAACATTTCTGCAAAATTCCATTTTTGTATAGATTTCAGCCAATCCTTTTAGAGGATTGATATATTGTATTTTGAGGGGTTGAGATCATGCTCCCCCTTCTTATTTGAGCCTACCATTGTCATATCATTGTATTTATATTATCTATGTAGCAGTACCTCATGTAACTGTGCATTCATGGCGTAGGACTTTGTTTATGCAGCTATCTATTTCACATTTTCATGTACATGTTTCTTGAGGCTTATTGTGCCTTTCTTGAGTGATCATTTCCTCAAGAGGATGTATATTTTATGCTACTCTACTCTAATATGATGGCCATTGTATTCTCTGGAATTTCATGTGTAAATGATTCACTTCTATTTTCCATTTGATGTATTTGTTATTTCTATAGCTGCAATGTTGGGGTTATCTGAAGAGATTCCCAAACTTGTTGTATTTCCCTATTGGGGATATTGTCCTTTGACAAACACTCTATAGACAGAGTCTGCTAGTGGGCCAGGTAGCCTATAGAGCTCATCCTTTGTTTAAAGGTGAAAAATCCAGTAAATTCCCCTGTAGTATATCTCTGGAATATATTTTCCTTGTCATTTGACAATGTTTCTGAAAAAGGAACATTACATTGGTATCAGAGCATCGAATTGGCACGGCCTGTGAGTTCAATTTTAGAGGAGAATGATGAAGAAGATGAGACTGATCTCATCAATTTTTGAAATAAAGAAGAGCCTCCCTAAGGAGGAGGATAAGAAATAAGAGAAGAGGAAGGTCCATGCACTTCCTATTCTTTTGAAGATCAGCATGGCAGATGCTTGGATTTCCAGATCTTAAGCAAGTATCTGGTTGATTATAAACTCCATTATGTAGCATTCAGGAGAGCTACAGTGTTATCACAGTATATTCAGAATATGGAGGAGAGAAGGCCCTATGTAAAAGGAGAAATCAGAGGTAATAGGCTTCTATTATCTACATTTGATGGGGTTACCTCAGCTAGAGCTTGGGAGAAGAAGCTAGAGGCATTTTTATTACTGCATCCAGTGGCAGAGAAAGAAGCAGTGGAGATGGCAGCGCTACACATGGAGGATAAAACCTATGTTGGGTGGTTCAAACCCTTGGTCCATTCAAGGGTGAGTTCTTTGGAGACTTTTCTCAAAGGTTGATCCAAACCTTTGACGGAGGGAGGACAAAGGAAGAGGAAGCCATTCCACCATGGGAGGAGAATTGAACCAACGCTGCTACAGCTTTAGGGGAGCATCCTTCTACATCTATGGATGAGGAAGCCATTGGAGGAAAATCCATTGCAACCACACAAGAAGGTCCCAAGATCCACCAAGGTATGAGTAAAGTTCCACTTTCTATTTCAGCAAATAATCTTAAGGATGGTGGAATTTCATATGAGGAGGTCCCAGGATCGAATCACATGGCCACTTTAAGGCCTCATGATTGCATTGCACTGTGTAAGGTATTCAAGGAGGAGATGAACGCTCATCCTCATACACTATTGATGATTCTCATTCAGCCCTTGAGTTTGGGACATGGACCATTAGATGATGAAGTAGACCATGACACCTCCATGGAGAATCATGAAACAAATGGTGAACCGGAGGAAGAGACAGTTGCTACTTCATTGGAGGAATCAATAGCGCTGTTGAACATGGGTGGAGAGGAGACATACCCTCCATCACAATTGGATCTTCATAGGTCCAACATAGTTATGGAAGAGAGGCCTTTCTTAAGGGGTCTCCAAGGAGCTGCATTTCAAACTCTCATGAAATGTAAGGAGAAAAAATTGGTTTGGGAGGATGGTAGCCCTCATGGGAGGAGTACCAAAAGAATGGAGAAGAGATGGCAGGATTTTTACATCATTGGAAAGCAAGGAGAAGGCATACATATTGCTGATATGACACCTTCATCACATGAGTCATATGATGGGAGCATAATGGGGCAGCAAGCACTTGAGTTGCTTGGCATTGATGGGAGAGAGCATAAGCAGATTTGCTCTCACATGATTCATGATGTTGCAGGGGGAGGAGATGGAATTCTCTCCTTGGCTTTCGATGATAGAGAGGTACTTCCATTTTGGGAGGGGCTTCTTATATATTGCAGCATTATGATAGATATCTTTGACAAGAGCATGTTGTAAAGGGAACATGAGAGGAGGCATGGCTACAGCCACATATTTGCTAATTTGTGGGGATAGCCATGGGCTTGGTGATTTTATCCATCCATTTTATGTTTATGGGTAGGTGTTTGAACTTATGTTGCGGATTCACTCTTCTATTCACTATTTAGTAGTATATGTGATATTTGTGTGCAATACTTGCCATGTTACTTTCTGTAGCTGCGGTGGATGAGGTTGCATTGTGAACCTATGAGGAATTTTTGCATATTGCTGCACATGGTATAACCGACAGAAAAATTTCATGGGGTCATTATATGGTGATCTTCTCCTATTCATCATAGATGACATGTCTTGGGCTAGCTGATTTTTCATTGATGGAGGGGAGATTATTGGGAAATTACTCTTCATTTTTCCATTTGAGAGCACTATATTTGCAGTCCAGGATCAACATACACTCCAAAATTGTCATAAGTGGGGGAGAGGATAGCATGGGGAAAGCTATAGTGCTTTCCATGATCAGATTTCAGCCCACCTTCATTTCTGGAGCTCAAGGTGGCGGGTGATTTTTCCATGAGTTGTCTTGTTGGAAGGCAGCTTATTTTCATGAATTATGGAATCGGGATGAGAGATTAATATGAGGGATGATCAGTCCCATTATATATCATGTCTCGTGCCTCAAGGAGGCCCTTAGATAGCTCTTGTTTCTTCATGGATACCTGTTTCTACATGATATCTGTTTTGGGAGTGTTCACTCCAAGGCTGGATTGCATATGTTGGAGGGACAGTTTGGAGATTTGATTGCTGATATGGCATCCTTTTTCATGAGGAGATCATCACAAAAGGATGCTATAGGAGGAAGGGCAGAAAGAAACTCACTTCATCCTTGCAATTTCTTGAGGGCACGCAATGTTTTGAGAGGGGAGGACTGTAATGTTCCAAATTTTTATGGAACATTAAATTTTGATAGGAGATGAATAAAATGGGTAGGGGACCCATTATTTGCTTAATTAGAGAATAAAAATCCTCTAAGTATGAAAGAGGATCATATTGGAGCTGGATTTCACACCTCCATGTGTGAAAGGAGGTTTTTGCATGCATGCTTGGCCAAGGTTGACCAAGTCAAACTGCGTTGGCATGAGTTGGAAAGAACTATGTGGGACAACGTAGGAGGGAAGATTCTAGATGGAGGAAACCCTAATTCAAAGTAGGGCCCATGGAGGGAAGGCTCACTTGTTTAAAAGAGGAGAAAGGTAGCCATTGAGATTATATTTGATCATTTTACATTTTAGTCTTAGAGACTTGTTGCTGCCTCTTGTTGTTCAGCAGAGTTGCAGTGCCTTCGGGCACGAGGGAGTCCTGTTTAGGAATTCCTCTCCTTCTTGAGTAGCTCATGAAGTATTGCACTCCATTCCCCATATTTAGGCATTCAGTCCATAGCTTTAACCATCTACGTCAGTGCAGTTTCTATAGCAGTTGTTATGTAGTGTTGCTGGGTGTTGCTGGGGAGGTTTCCACATACCATCCGGAGCTAGTTTTCAATGGAGAGAGGTTCCATCCATTGAGAGATCAGAAAAGGTGGTTTATTAGTATATCCCATCATATTTTTCATCAGGCCAACCACATTCCATCACTAGCAGTGCAGTCCCTCTCTTAGACAACGTTCTCCTTGGTGAATATTTGTTGTGAGGGATTGACAGTCACTTGGAGGAGAAATATTGGGTGAAAGGACCATCCTTTCACTTCATATTTCTATTGGAGAAGGATTCTACATTTTTTGCAACCATTTCAACCTTCTCCATGTATTTCCAGTTCTTGAGTAGCCGCTACCCAACTAATCCGACATTTCTGCAAAATTCCATTTTTGTATAGATTTCAGCCAATCCTTTTAGAGGATTGATATATTGTATTTTTAGGGGTTGAGATCATGTTCCCCCTTCTTATTTGAGCCTACCATTTTCATATCATTGTATTTATATTATTTATGCAGCAGTCTCTCATGTAACTGTGCAGTCATGTCCTAGGGCTTTGTTTATGTAGCTATGTATTTCACATTTTCATGTACAGGTTTCTTGAGGCTTATTGTGCCTTTCTTGAGTGATAATTTCCTCAAGAGGATGTATATTTTATGCTACTATGCTCTAATATGATGGCCATTGTATTCTCTGACATTTCATGTGTAAATGATTCACTGTTATTTTCCATTTGATGTATTTATTATTGTTGTAGCTGCAATGTTGGGGTTATCTTAAGAGATTCCAAAACTTGTTGTATTTCCCTATTGGGGATATTGTACTTTGAAAATCACTCTATAGACAGAGTTTGCTAGTGGGCCAGGTAGCCTCTGGAGCTCATCCTTTGTTTAAAGGTGAAAAATCCAGTAAATGCCCCTGGAGCTCATATTTTGATTTTAGTTATGAAACCACATCACATCCACGCCGGTATCGCACTTTGGATCCCGCAGCCTTAAATTTTCCTTTGCACCTATCCTATAACATTTGCAATTTGTGATTTGTGATCGGGTCCCACCCAGCAACACACATCGCATTTCGCTGATTTTACCATTTATCTCCCGCACCCATCACTTATCATTTATGATTTATGATCGGGTCCCACCGCATCACACATCGCATTTTGGCGATAATAACATTCACCTTCATTCTTGTTCTTTAAACAATGCGATTTAAGATTGTGATCGGGTCCCACCTGCATCGCACGTCGCATGTCAACTCTTTTAACATTTACCTCTGGCGACAATTCTTTGAAAACTGCGATGTGCGATTGTGATCGCATCGCATCAAAAATTAGAACATTTAACTTGTGGGCGCTTAACTCCTGAGCTTTGTGATATGTGATTTTGCGATCACAAAGAAATTTAAATAACTTGCAGCGCTTTTTAATAGGTAAATTATATAATGAGCGTGGTGTGAAGTGCGATGCGTTAAATGCGGAAATGTGCGAAAAGGCGGAGGGGTAAGGAAAATTCACAAAAAAGGTTTTTCATGTGGATTGGTAATATATAAAGGGTTGGATGGGTCTGATCAAAGTGCATCGGTGGGGTTTTCTGTTTCGGTGATGAATTAAGAAAAAAGGTTAAATCTTGTGGGGTGCGGAATGCGGGCAGAGCTAGGATTTCAGACTTTTTAATATAAGTTTTTTTTATAAAGTAGTGAGTCCAAAAAGGTTGTATGTGGGTTTTGGGGTTTTGAATGGGATTCAGAGTATGGGAGTGTCAGAATTTGGGAGAATGGAAGGTAAGAAAAGGGTACATGGAATGAATGAGGGAAGTATGGATTTCACTCACCATCACACTTAGTCAACAACACTCTCTTCTTTCAACTGAATTAAATGGAATATAGATTCATTTGATCCTCTTGATAGCCAGGATCTCCATTTCTTTTCTAAAAATAAATGAAAGCCATGGAATATTATTTTCAGTATGAAAATATAAGAAATAATCATACATATTGTGATAGTGTGAAATACAGGAGTCTAGCCATGGCTCCAACTGGGGATGGAAGCTCCTTTAGGAGGTGCCAAGAAAACCATAGACTAGTGTCCTTATCCATTGGGCTGATCCCAAATCTACAACTTGATCTACTACAAAAACCTCTATGGCTGAGAAGGCTTAGTTCAAAATGAACACTCTCTGCAAACTGAAGTCTGGAAAATACTTGTACTGAAAACTGGGAAGCAATTTGAAACTAGAACTGGAAATATTCTCAGAGTACTGAGCTTATTTGCACACCTACCTACCCTACTCTACCGAAATTTTTATTTTTCTAAATGATACAATAATGCCAGTGAAGCCAATGAAGTAGCAACAGAAACATATGGACAACTTGACTGTTTGTCAGGACAATCAGCAATATAACCTGATTATATGTCCTCATAACCAAAGTTATATTATGTAATGGAAACTTCTGGTGTATTTGATCTTTATATAGAATACTTGGTTGAAAGGTTGAACTAAAAAGAACCTTCATATACTCTGCTATAGGATCAATTAAAGCATGATGTATAATACCTGCTTCTAGGCCTTCAGTGACTATTTGATTGGTTGTATCCCAAATATTAAACCTTGAAACCACATCTTCAGTGTGTGTTAAGTCCCTATATTAATAGTGTAGCCCCTTATTATGTTAGTGTAGCCCCCCTTATTGTTATTATTGTACCCCTGTAACCCCTATATTGTTATTATTGTGCCCTTACATTATTATTGTTAGGTCGGCTAGGATTACATTGTGGCCCACTAGGATTAAATTATGGCCCCATGGACTCCTATATATAGATAGGAGGTTTTGTAAATTGTATCATCCAAGATTTGTTCATTTATGTAATGTACTAGAGGTTTCCCCCTCGAAGTGGCTTATTTATAAGGCATTGATATCTCTTTTCTTCTATTTCTGGAGCTGGTTACACAACATTTGGTATCAGAGCTTTGGATTCTAGGGTTTCGCTGCTCCAAATAGGTCATCATGGAATTTTCGCTATAATTTTTTTTCTACAAAGTTTCAGAAGCTGAAATTTTTAGGGTGCGAAGCCGAAATCCTGAGGAATCTTGTCTAAAAATTTCAGAGCTTAGTTCGTAATATTTGAGGAGATATCATCTGTGGAAGTTAGGTATTTTTTCAGAGTCTGAAATTCATATGGTACGAAGCTGAAATCCTGAGGAAATTCATCAAAAAATTTCAGATCTTGGTTTGCAATATTTTTGGAGATATGATCTGTGGAAGGTAGTGCTTTTTCAGGCTCCTGAATTTCATCTCAAAGAGGTGATCGTGGAAAAATTTCAATAATTCTCTCTCTGAGCATCAGATTGGAGTGCCGTAAAAAGTGGTCACAAGTACACGGAATTTAGTTTCTTGGTTATCAATTTCAGAGACAAAGGACAAAACAGTGACACGTGGCAAGTCCTACAAGTTCGCTCTACTGAACCAGTCCAGAATTAGGTCATTGTGGGAGATTGGACACAACTTTGTCTTGGAGAATCCAAATCAGATCAGACTTGTGGAATTTTAAAGAAGCTTCAGAGGCCTACTATAAGGCTGAATTTCAGATATTTAGGATCTTCAATTATAGATATAATTTAATTTCAATATATAGCTCCTCAAAAGCAAGAGAAAGGTGTGTATCTGGTTTTTAAAATTGCATAACGTTTGTTTGAAAAAGTAATTGAAGTGATTCCAAGTGCATATTTTAGAATTTTTATCAGTATTGGGTTCTATAATGCCTCCAAAAAATAATTCCATACCCATTAATCCCTCAAAAAGCTGTACTATGATGCATGAAGAGGAAGAGTTGCAGTATGAGATATCAAAATTACGGTACCAAGTGCAACAAGTTTCAATCTTACGAAGAGCAATTGAAGATGAAATAGATGGTTTAAAAGCAGAAATGGAGGCTAAGTTGGATGGTTTGAAGGATAAAATAATAGCAAATATGGATGATAAATTAGTGGAAGATCACATCGAGCATCAACAACAAGTTCTCCAACTCTCAAAGGATAACCCAACTTTGGTGTAGAATCTAATGAAACAACAGGAAGATCAACATCACATCTAAAGAAGTTATGAAGTAGTCATAGAAACAAGAACTCCACAAGTACGATCAATTTCAGAGTATCTCAGCAAGTGGAAGAACTTTCCTGTAGAAGATTTCACATGGGAGGATGAGAATTTTATACAGAAGCATCAAGAAATAATCAATCGTTGAGGACAACACTTGTTTGAAGGAGAGGGGCATGTTAAGTCCCTATATTAATAGTGTAGCCCCTTATTATGTTAGTGTAGCCCCCCTTATTGTTATTATTGTACCCCTGTAACCCCTATATTGTTATTATTGTGCCCTTACATTATTATTGTTAGGTCGGCTAGGATTACATTGTGGCCCACTAGGATTAAATTATGGCCCCATGGACTCCTATATATAGATAGGAGGTTTTGTAAATTGTATCATCCAAGATTTGTTCATTTATGTAATGTACTGGAGGTTGCCCCCTTGAAGTGGCTTATTTAAAAGGCGTTCATATCTCTTTTCTTCTATTTCTAGAGCTAGTTACACAACAGTGTGGGACTTGAAAGCACAATCATCCTCAATATGTAATTCAAGAGGTAATACAATTTCCTCTTGCTTAGAGGAAGGAAAAATTTCCAAGAATTCTTTAGGATCTCCGAAATTATATGACTGAATTTGAGAATTCAAAATTTCAATACATGTTTCATATATTTCAACAACTATCTCCAGAAAACAATTTTTAGCTTCAGGATTAAGTTTTCCTGACTTCAAAATGAGAAAGACAACTGCTAGAAAATCTTTATCAAGCTGAAATTCTGATAAATGATTCCTGAATGCATTTAGAACTTCATTAGATAGAAGGTCTACCACAAAACTTATCATTTTGTTCAACAGTAACTCTGTTCACCATGTTGTGGAGTCGCCATGAATGCTCAAAAGTTAATTTCTTTGAATTGTGGAGTCGCTAGGTGAATAATGCACCCTTCTTGTGTCTGTTCACTGTCCACCATTAGTAATCAGATTTGAAATTTGATGTTCTTTCTGAGGAAGATAAATTTTGTTCATCTCTAGTGGAGTCTCCATTATGTTATCACTTTGCAATTTGTGAAGGTTGTAGACAGAACTATGGAGGGAAAAATCAAACCAATTTTGGAATCCATGACCTAGTTTTCCTGGACTCAGAGAGGGCTCTCTATGTTAGATATAGCTTGATAACTATAAGTGTTGTTATTAGGCTATTTATGGAAATGAGGATTGTTTGAAGATTTTTTTGAGGCAATAGAAGAGGGCCATTGGGCTATGGAGTCAAATAGGTGTAAACAAATTCAAATAGATGAATAACTAAGGTTAGGTGCAACCAAGCAAGCTAGCTATGGCAATGGATATTTATAGCTTGTGGAATGGAAAAGAGGAGGATATTAAGGTTAAACGGGAATGCAGAGCAGACTGTCTCTGAATTCTACATCCAAGTCTTAGATGAAAACATAATGTTCTATTTCAAGATTGAGCAGGATACCCTATGGTAAATCCTACACAAAAATTTCTATTCACAGTAACGGAATTAAACAGTATGTAAAACAGAATAATGAAAAATTACATGGGAGAAGCACTTCACCACAGATCATAACATAAGAATATGGAAAACAACATACTCATTCATTCATCCAAAAGAGAGTTCTTACAAACATTTGAGCCTGTTACAATGGTTTTTCCCTTCGGGGCCCCTTCATTTACACTGCTAATGTATATAGTATTTATAGAAAACTTAAGTCGGTTAATTTTCCTACTGCAGTGATTACATTTAAGTAGAAAATGGACAAGTGGAGACATGCAGGCAGTGATAAGACATCTATGACAACAACACCACCTCTGGGATTAATTCTGGGCAAGTCTTCGTATATCCAAACGCTTCAATGGCACCTCGGAAGATATAATAGTAAGATTTGGAGGAATTTGTGATGGTTTCGAAGAGGCAGCCAATGAAAGTTATGACATCTGGCTTTGTTATTCAAACCGCCTTTACCGGATGATAAATTCCAATGCAATGCTAACACTATCGCTTCTCTGATCTTACCCCCCTTTCTTTGTTACAAACTGATACCAGTTTATTTGGGGAAAGTGGTTTTTGAAGTAGAAACAATGGTATTTCGAACCCCCCCTGAAGTGGTAAGTGTAAAATAAGGGGGGGGTGCGAATTTATTAGGGACTGACACATAAGGGGGTCCATTCCTTGAAAAACACTCATTTCGGACCCTCGTTTCAAGGATAAATTTATGATGGTAAAGAGGGGTCAGAATGAAATGTAGGCCATCGAATTTAAAGATGATGGTGGGTGGATGAGGTGGAAAACCTTTGCTCCTTTCCGGGTCTTTACCACAAGTACTTTTGTTGTGTTTCAGCCTATTTATTCATGAAATTAGGTCCAAACCTCGTAGGCGTGATGTGACTTGTTTTACACACAAAATAGCGTAAAAACCCATTTACCCGAACTTGTAAGTATTTTGATTTTAGTTATGAAACCACATCGCATCTGCACCGGTATCGCACATCACATCCCACTGCCTTAACTTTTCCTTTGCGCCTATCCTCTAACATTTTCGATCGGGTCCCACCCAGTATTGCACATTTTATTTCACCAATTTTACCGTTAATATCCAGCGCCCATCGCTTATCATTTGGGATTTGTGATCGGGTCCCACTGCATCGCACATCGCATTTCGGAAAATATAACATTCACCTTCTCGCTTGTTCTTTAAACTGTGGGATTTGAGATTGTGATTGGGTCCCACCTGCATCACATGTCACATGTCGACACTTTTAACCTTTACCTCTGGTGGAAATTATTTGAAAACTTTGATGTGCGATTGCGATCGCATTGCATCACAAATTAGAACATTTAACTTGTGAGCACTTACCTCTTGAGCTTTGTGATATGCGATTTTGTGATCGCATCACAATTTAAATAAATTTCGAGAACTTTTTAAAAGGTAAATTATATAATGAGCGCAGTGTTAAGTGCGATGCATTAAACACAGAAAAGTGTGAAAAAGGCAGAGGGGTAAGGAAAATGCACAAACAAAGGATTTGCATGTGGATTGGTAATATATAAAGGTTTGGATGGGTTCCATCAAAGCGCATCAGTGAGGTTTTTATGTTTCGGTGATGATTTAAGAAAAAAGGTTAAAGCTTGTGGGGTGCAGAATGCGAGTAGAGCTAGGATTTCAGACATTTTAATATAACTGGTTTTTATAAAGTAGTGAGTCCAAAAATGTTATGTATGTGGCTTTTGGGGTTTTTAATTGGATTTAGAGTATGGGAGTGTCAGAATTTGGGAAAATGGAAGGTTAGAAAAGGGTAGATGGAACAAATGAGGGCAGTATGGATTTCGCTCATCGTCACACTTAATCAGCAACACTCTCCTCTTTCAATTGAATTAAATGGAAGATAGATTCATTTGATCCTCTTGACAGCCAGGATCTCCCTTTATTTTCTAAAAATAAATGATAGTCATGGAATATTATTTTCAGTATGAAAAATATAAGAAATAATCAGTCACCTTATGATACTGTGAAATACAAGAGTCTAACAAATTTTAAGAGAACTTCCTTTATCCGTGCATAAGAGGCACAACATTGAGAAAATCAGTTCCCGACACTGTCAAGGCATATAACACCTCGTATCCATTTTATTTACCTTTTTTGTTGTCTTTCTCATGTCTATACTGCCACCATCCATTTACCACAATGGACCCAACCAGTGCAACCGACTGTCATATTCTTACCTTCTGTTGCACTTACTCATGCACCGAGCTTCATCCGTGTATTTCATTACCTGTTGAGTGCCACACAACTCTCCCTAAGCTCCCTTAAATTTCCTCTTTCCCAACCAATTCCCAAGAATTTGAAAACATAAAAGGAAATAACAAGAGAAATAATGAATAAAAAAATAGAAGAAATATGACACCGAAACAAAGCTGGCATGGCCATGCACTAGACAAAATCAAGACCGCATCGAGTGCAACAAATCAAAAGAGATAAAAAGCATAACACTAGCAACAAATACCATGACTCAATCCCCCATGGTTTCCCAACGCTACCAAAGGAAACTCAACTTGATCCTTCTCCAATATTTCATGGTAGTCTTTTTTTCATGCAATCCCTGCATCATACTGCCATAACCACACAACTGTAAGTGCATAAATAAATATAACAATATACTAGTTATATTACCTTTTTGTGCCAAGCATGCTAACCTATAACTAGACACACATGTCATCCATATGTACCAAATATGAAGAAAACATATCTATCAATTTCAAATCAACTCTTTCCAAGAGTAGTAACCATGTCGTAGTCAATAATTAACTCACAACATGTATGTGTTATTACAACCATCTTAAAACAAGATCATTACTTCATTCAATCTTACAAACACATTCTCATATCATGCAATTAATCAAACATTCAAACATAATGTAAACGTACCATGTTATATAAATTAACTTGACTAAATAATAGACACCAAACACTCAACACTAGATAGATGACATAATCAAACAATTAATCATCAAGTAGTCGGCATAAGCAACCTCATACCATAATGTATCTAAGGGGAGGTTACCTTTTCTGCCAAATCAATATATATTAGCATGATATAAATCACAACACATCAAATCAAACACAAGTAAGGTCATGATATCCATAACAGTAACTAGCTAACATGTTCACATCACAGGCTCATAAACAATTGTCTTTATTACATAACAATCACATTTGCACAGTCAATCCGGATTAGTATGTGATAATATCAAAATATATTAACTCATACCTAAATGTCATAACCATAACCATCTTCATATGGAAATCCAAATTAGCATGATACATATAACATCGATATCTTAGTTCCATAACCATAATAATCAAGCTAACTAACATAATACAAAAACAAGTCAATATATAACATACTCATCAACAAAATATATCATTGTCATCACGTTAATACCATGCTTGACTAACCAACCCATCTACATATGATCACACTATTTGACTACCATCTATCATGTCTGTGACCATAACATCAATAGAATTAAAGAAATATACATAAGCATAATGCATATAACTAAACTGGTGAACTAGCATTTGTCATACATGTAACCACAACAATAGTAAGTTGAAAAACATGTATATAACTCTAATTCTTATAACAACCATTAACCCACATACATGCATCCAAAAACATATAATACTTGTATGAAAATCTGCTCTTACCCTGAATTCTAGAGCCACAACTTCACTTTGATGAACTACATATATTTTTCTATCTTAGCCAACACATTAGCATCATAACATACCAAAAAAATCATGATGACCTAAAATGCCTACAATGACCTCATGGACAACAACTATAACCATGAAAATGCATGCATAGAAATATATAGACACTTAAATGCATAAAAAATGCATATAAAAATGACATACACTCATGATGACCACATCCAATAAACAACAACATCAAATTTCACATGGAGACACAACTGAAAAAATCACATAGAATACAAGAATAAGGAACACATATGCAGCTGACATGTATGCATGACAAACACATAGCACTGCATAACCAATCATACAATCGTGACGACGCACTTCAAAACAACAACATCCTTTTTCACATGGTGACATCACTACAACCATGACCAACACCTTGTATATGCAACAAAGATATAGACCACAGGGATGATTAAAACACGTGCAACCGACATGAATGC
Organism: Pinus albicaulis; assembly: GCA_034641835.2. Classification (NCBI taxonomy): domain Eukaryota; kingdom Viridiplantae; phylum Streptophyta; class Pinopsida; order Pinales; family Pinaceae; genus Pinus; species Pinus albicaulis. The sequence continues at coordinate 337,291,118 of CM076576.1, forward strand.
ACGACCAACTCACACTACCCATCTAGTCCAAGGGGTGAACCATGCTTTCATACCACTCTATAACACCCTCATCCCACATATACCCAAGTAACTAGCCAACCGGGGTAAACATGTGACGAAGAGTTACTATGATTAGATTCAACCTCCTATGTGACCTTAAGGAAGTGGAATCAATGCAAAACAAATTACACAAACCTTCCACATTAGCAACAAGATTTCTAGAAGCCAACCCAACCACTTGGGCATAAATATCCTAGGTCCCACTAAGGTTTCAGACGTTCAAATCCCTAGACGTTCCCACAGTATAGGAATGGGTGCATCTGGGAGGCTCTGGATGCTCCCACAACATATGCAAGGATGCATAGAGGGAAAATTTCCCATAGACCTGTGTCAACATCCCGAGGTTTTGAGCCACCTTTTCAGGCCTAGATCCTAGGTCACTACCTAGAATTCAATGATAAGTTCAGACATGAAATATAACAATGAAAAAATGGTGCAAATGCATATACTAGAATAAGGACTTGACTGGACCCCTACTAGCCATGACAGGAGTTTCGTCAAACATGTCGAAAATATGTAATATGCAAGTTTAAATAACAGATCTGAACATATGGGTCTCATACTTATCTGAGAATCACTAAGAAACATTGTTCCCTTACATCACTAGCGGCAATATAATCTATTAGGTCATAGATACAATTTTTATTCATTTACAAATAAAAACATGAGGAGAGCCATACATCATCACTGTCATAATACATGCTCATAACTAGTAAAATAAAAACAGAAATATCAGGAATACATCATCCATAAGATCCACATATCAACCAGTACATTTACACATCAAATGCCAATGAAATGAACTTCTCATTAATGAGTGTAAAAACTAACCGGGGATGTGACTACCAGGTTCCACCTAACCATAGATGGGTTGAGCCAAATATCTTTTCAGCCAATTAACCCTGTGCCATATTCCAAGCATGAATGTTGGACTCATAACCAACCAAAATAACCAAACAAGCATGGATGCTACCAAAGTTTTCCACCTACACCGCGAGGAATTTTACTACCTCCTAGTCTCTCAAACTTTACCGTAATCCATAGTCTAATCCACGGATCACTAGGCCCTACACCGAGACCCACTCTCTATTCTTTACCATTCATCCCATCCCAAGACTACTAGGCCCAACGAAGAGCAATCCACCTCTTGGATTTACTATATATCCCAGCATTCACCATCAATGATTCCTAGGCCCACCTAGGCCCACCGAGGCACACAATCTTGTCTTTATCGTAACCCACAATTTGGTTCAGTGGTCACTAGGCCAATGGATTTAACATAATCCACAGTATGGTTCATGGACCACTAGGCCTTGTGTTTTTCCTTTTAGATATCCATCTCACTAAGCTTCGAATCCATCTAGAAATCCAGCTCAACCAAAATATGAGAACCTATCACATCAAGGCTATCCAAAAATGGAAAGGCTAGGCTAAGCACATTGTCAAACCTAGAAAAATCCATGCCATGACAAAAAAGAACCACATGCAATACCATGCATGCCAAATCTAGGAAGGAAATCACACATGCAAATCAATACTTGCAAAGAATATTGTTTTATTAGTTTGGTCCTCCTCTTCCTTACTTGATCCTTCCTCCATCTTGCCTTATTTTTCATTTCTTGATCCAATACCAAAGTGCTCCAAAAAGCTCTAAGTGTCCAAAAGAGAGAGAGAGAGAGAGAGAGAGAGAGAGAATAAAGATAGAGCTTCAAAACTAAACTGACAAAAGGTTGAGCAAAAACTTGTCAATTGATCCTCATGCGCCTTTTTTCCAATGAGGCCTTTATTCTCTGCAATTCCCATTATTTCTTTCATTTTACTCCTCACATGCAACCTGTGAACTTTCACATTCCTTTTCTCCTATTTTCCATTATTTTCATTAATAAAATGTCAATTAATGCCTCATGCATTTCCAAAGCCTTTTCCATTTCCTTTGCTAATTTCCTTTAGCCATAATAACCGAAATGAACACCCACTAGGATGTCTTACCCAACATTCAACTTGGAATATGTGTCCCATGACCTTGGTCTTATATATCTTACATGAATTTTTAACAAGGTATGTTACACTATTACTCAGTAACAGTTAAATAACATTACACATGAGACGAATAGTAATAATGATTAGAGTAAAAATTAACTAGAACTCAATTAACTGAGTTGAACTGAAATTGACTATGACACCTAGCACATAAGAAGTAGTGGTCGGAATTAATTTCTTAAAAACCCCCCTTAATTACAACCACAAAAATTTAAACTAAGATGTCGATTAGTAAGTGTCTTAGTTAGGTTTACAATGACTCAAAATACTTTAACATCAACTCTTGGGTTGGATTTATTTTTCTTGTTCTTTTCTTCCAAGTCGTGTATCCTCTAAATTGTGTTGGCTTGGTCTTTTTGTTGTAGACTTCAAATTTCAATTTCTTCATCTAACAAAGAAACTCTTCTATTGTTTTAATATAGAAATTTGTTCTAGGTTGTCCATGCATGTCATTTGCTTCCTCAAAAATATGCTTGTGTGTGGATTGTTGCCACATGTCATATTCTATAGTTTTCTCTTCATCATCAATATTTTCAACATAATTACTTAATAAAATTGTATCTCTTGAATACTCTAATACATGAAAATTATATTAATTTTTTCATTTACTATATCGTCCATGTTGTCTTGAACATTCATTACTGCAACTTCTATGGAGACTTCATCAAAACATGGTGTTTCAAGACATGCTTCGAGTAACTTTAATTCTTATTCAAATTTTGTTTCTTGTTCCCAATTGTTGCTGTCATATACACACTCAAAATAAATTTTAAGTTTGTATGAAAAACACCTGCATAACCATATTGATTCTATTCTTTATGCTCTGCAATGAGAGCGTTCTCATCTTCCTCTTCTCTCTCTGCCTCAGGCATTGCATCATATTGTTTTTCTTCCATTTACTTATGAACCTCTGCTATTCCAAAGAAGTTTCCTTCCAATTAGGCTTCTAAACAAAATTAGGCTTCTCTCACAAAATAACATCATATCAATGAGATGTTTATGTTGCATCATGTGCAACTAGCGATCACTATTTAATTTTTCAACATCAAATTTAACATCAACATTCTTAATTGCTAGATTCACCATATCTTTTGCTGCTTCAATGACAACTTCACTGTTATCAACAATATATGTCCCTCGATTCACTATATCATCACCCACTTGTTGTTGTGCAGAGTTGGATTCAAGAGCATCTATGTGTTCTTTCTCTACTACTTCTGCAAAATCTTCATAATAATTTTCCATTTGTGCTTGAGCATGGTCGGATTCACGAGCAATTATTTTCTCTTCCTTTGCTACTAGTAACAAAATATCATCATTGTCATCCAATTTCAAGTGGGATTAAAAAAACTCTTCATATTTCTATAGATCAACCTTCCTTCTATTCAACTTCATTATTCCCCGTGACACCAAAGATCCTCCCAAGGATATCCCAAGGTTATTTTCTTGTGTTTACTTAAACAATAAGGGGACAAATGTTGTCATCTACACATTCCTTTATGTATTTTAATGTCAAAGCATTCTCTTGCCTTTTTGGCTTCCAGCTCGTTCAAATAAACCTCATACAACTCTTATTATTTCCTTGTCTATCTCATCGTCTTGGATTTTCCCATTTGTTAAGTGTTGGCTAACTTCGACTCAACTATAAAATCGACTTGAAAACATAGCAATTGCATGCAATAAAAATGCCTCTATAATAACTTCTTTGCTACTCAATTTTTACAAAATAAACTAGTCTACAAATTATCTACAAAGATAATACTTTCACAAACCCCTTTTATTTGACAACAATATTACAATGCCCACAAGTTATTTAAACCATGCCCCTCGTTTCTTAATAGAACCTCTTTAAAAACCAAATATGAATGTTATTTGTTTTTTAAGAAATTACATGACCTCTTTTAAAATAATGCCCCTTTAATTTAACAAAAATATTACAATGCCCAGAACTTATTTAAATAATGCCCCTCGTTTCTTAATAGAACCTCTTTAAAAACCAAATACGAATGTCATTTGGTTTTTTAAGAATTTACATGAGCTATTTTAAAACAATACCATTGAAGCCGTTTTAAGAAATTACACGAGTGCTTTAAAACAGGCCATTTTAAGAAATTACGTGATGCTTTCAAAACAATACCATTAAAGCCTTTTTAAGAATTACATGAACGCTTTTAAAAAAATACCTTTGGAGCCCAATTAAAAATAATGCCAGCACTACATGAATGTTTTAAAAACAATACCTTTAAATCCCAATTAATGCCGTAGTAAAAAAAAAAACTAACAGAATAACTTAGAATTTAGTAAAGATTTTGAAAAAAATTGGCAAAGATTTATCAGAATCTTGTTTATAGTTATTAAAATTTAGTATTTTATGTGTCCTAAGGATTTTTGATAGTGATGAATCCATTTCCATTATAAAAAATGCAATTCAAACACTTCAATTATCTTATTCTTTGAATTTTTTTACCAAATTCTCACAAAAAATTGCGATACAGACTATTCCATATACTGGATAGACAACTTCATTAAAAATAATATCATTGCTCTCTGTTCATCGAACGCATTTAAAAAGTAACTCATTCAAAAGTTAATACATGAGTAAATACCTTTGCTGCAGACTTTCAAACTTCTTTTTTTTTTTGTAAATTTGGTCGGTCCTCACTATTTTCTATTTATAATTATAGGACAGGCTACAAAATATAAAATTCAGGTTGTGGCCTCAACCTGCCTGTAGGAAACCAGGTCTGTTGGCCACCTGAAAGCGTGAAAAGCATACCAAAATTGAAATTGTTTCATCCTTCTATAATTCACATGAGCTATCTGTCCTCCTACTGTAGTGTCTACATACTTATGACATAAAGAAAGTTCATATACATTTAAAAAGTGCATAAAAAAGTAAATACTGAAACCAACTAGCCATCTGATAAGGAAACTGGAGCAGGGTCCTTCACTGTAGACCCAAGCATATCAACTTGCTATAGCTGCTGGAGCATCTTCTCGATGCGGCCTACCCAATCATCCATTCTACTAATAGGATCTGTTGCCTGATATTGAGTGATCTTAATATGCTGCAATTGGTTCTGGATGTCCAGTAGCAGGTCTTGAATGCGTGGTTCTATCTTTGGCTGGTTTTCCTTAACATGGACAGGTGGGAAACTTTGCATAGCTTTTTCTATAAGACATTTTACTATCCAATATGTGTGAATAGTTTGATTGAAAAGAGTAAGGCGACCACGGGTATTTCCAGGGTCCGTGATGAATTCTAAGATCTCTGCTACTGTTTCATTGTCTTCCGGATTAGTCTGGATATCTCTTTCCCATCCACGTATTTCTTGGCGAACAGTAGAAGAATTGCCCAATACATAATTAGTAGCAAGAGTCTCCAGATGCTCCTGATTTGTCTTACGGACACGTTTCTTAGGGACGTGCTCCAACTGGATCTTCTATTTTCCTTTCTCAGACTCAGACCTTGTGCGTCTTTTCCCCATGTCTAGAGGAGTCCTATGCAGTAACAGAAAATAGCAGGATGATATAGTAAGGGAATTTGGACCAGTAACTAAACCTCCGGTGTAGGTCCTTTGCGAATACCTATTGTTGCTATCAGTAGAGCATAATAGACAGACCCACAGTACACAATTTGATAACCAATGCAGATAGACATAAAGGCTTCCTGGAATGCTAAGAACCGCAGACCCCTTTTCCCTGTGATGGAAAATAAGCCTGAAAAGAACAGGACTAATAACGAGAGACAAAGTCGACCTCTTATTGGCGAGGGTGGCCGAGCGCACCTGATAAGCAATAACTGTATGGGAAGTTGACAGCACATGGAAACTGTGAAGCCGTTTTGGGAAGCGACGAATACACACCAAAACCCGATTCCTAACATAATCCTGGTGACCACTAGGTGTGCAAGCAGGGAACAGGGAAGTCCAGCATGTGCGGACCAGAACATAAAGCCCAACCCAATCTCCCTCTCGGCAAAGCAAAACCTCAAAAAGATAAATTAGAGACCGTCGCAAATTATACCAGTAATTTCCAGAAGCACAAAGCATTATTAAGGGCCCTAACCTGCAAGGAATAACAAAAAAATGCGAAGGAGAGGCGAGCTGAAAATAGGGGTCCTGGAAGCGGGGTTGGATTGGGTTTAACATAGGTGTGAAAAAACAGGGAATCCATAACGAAACCAAGACAACCATTATTTTCAATAACCAAAACCATACTGGGGCAAGAAGCATCTTGAAAACGAAAGGGGAGACAGAAACATACCCTGGAAAAGTTTCAAGGTTGACGGACTGAGTAGTTCTCGGCGTCCTCCTCTGCTACCTCCAAGTGTTTTCATGCAATGCGCAGTGCATGAACAAATGGAGTGTGGGAAGGAGCCCACTTACCTTAACGGAAATCTTCCTTCGCTGCTCTGACAAACCAGCTTGTCCGTAGTGCAAAAAAATCATGAGGATCAACATGATCACACACTTCATTGATCGATTGTGGCGGTGCTTCATCAAGACTCTTAATTTCCCGGAGGACGGACTGACGCCAAGATTCCACTCCGCTCTGACACTTGTACACCCTGATGGGGGGGGCTTTCAAACTTTGTGGCCTAAAACATGCGTAAATACCTTCGTGTATTGAATTTTCAAACAATTCGTCCCCGTTTTTTTTAATTACAGCTATAACGAACCTTTCAATGTCGACAGGTTGCGTTACTGCAGAAAATGAAAGCGCATTGAAATTCCCCTGGTATAACGCAGCTGTCGAAACTCCTGGGGGCCTGTTACTTCCGTCGGCCCTATGCTTTGTTATAGGAGTCCTGGCGCTCATCTCTCTTGGGGCCGCCGGTTTAGTGAGCGGGACCTTCCACTGGGTTGCCACTTCGCTCTTGTCATCTGTGCTTTTTGTAAGTAAAAATTTTCAAGGTTGATCTCAATCTTGTCATCTCTGCTTTTTGTAAGAACACAAATTTTAAAGGTTGTTCTCAATCTTGGCATCTGTGCTTTTTGTAAGCACACAAATTTTAAAGGTTGCTCTCAAGAGAAATTTATCCAAGATACCATCATAAATATGACGAGAAACATGGACAAATAAACTCAAAATTATAAATGAAATTACATTACAGACCAACAGTAATAAATGACTACCAATGCTAGAATTTCAGATATTTGCAAAAATCTAAACACCATTATAAAATATATAAATCAAACAATAATAACGGGAATAAAACTCAACTAGAAATCAACCAACCTAACCCATCTAAATTAGAACTTACTATGAAATAAGCTGACAAAAAATGGTTGTTGAAATTATTTTATCCAACAATGACCACCCGGTGTTGGAATTTCGGGTATTTGTAATGGTCGCACAATGGCAAGAAACCAAAAAAATATTTGTTCAAATGAACATTTTTGTTGGCCTACCATGTACACAGTACAGTATAATGTACAATATAAAGGCAGTTTTTAAGACAATTTTTGGGTAAATTGTTTTTTGAGACAAAAGAAAACTTGTATATTGTTTTAAATATTTCCTTTAAGTGGTTGTCTTAAATTAAATCATCTTAAAATTAAATTTTCTTCAAATATTGTCTCTATAAAGACAATATATAACACAAGCATTTTTGTCTCTCGAGAGACAATTTTATTTTTTCCTCTCTAGAGACAGTTTCATTTATTGTCTCTTATTAGAAAATTTCATTTGTCTTTCCAAAACCAATAGTTGGAATTAAAATAAATCAATATAAAATTATTTAATTAAAAAAATATACACTAGCAATTGCACCATATGTTGCAAAGGAAACGCCATAAGGCGGGAAAGAACAACGCAGAGAGCAACCTCGAATCGGTATGAAGTATTATAGGAGGAAGGGGAAATGTCTCATGTTGAAGAAGAAGGACCCGCGTCTATTCAAATGAATAGTGGGTCAAAGACCCAGTCAGCAAAGCGTAAGGCATCGCAAGATCAGGTTGAAATAGAGGATAGAGTTTCGACTGAGTAGATCCCAATGGATATAGAATAGCCAAAAGAGGAGTTAAGTGCAGAAGAAAATGTTTTGAAACGATTACTCAATGAATGGAAAAATCTGGATGATAGATTTATTCCTATAGAACAGAAAACTCTCTATAATGAAACATTTGAAAATTATTTGACAGCACAAGCTCAAAAGGAAGAACACCCTCCAATGAAATCAGCAGGTAAGGGGACTAATAGCCAGCCGAAAGTAACGAAAAAGAGGGGAAGGAGAACATTACAGGAATCCATCCAATTAGTTGGAGAAATGCTGATAAATATAGGCAAGATAATACAGTTAACAACAGTATTCCAACAAATCTCCAAAAGTTAACCAATGAAAGTACTCTCTTGGAATATACAGGGTTTAAATAGCAAAGGGAAACATAGATACCTTAAAGAAAGGTTGAAAACAGAGAAACCACAAGTCATGCTGATCCAAGAAACTAAAGTCTCTGGAACCAAAATGTTTGCCATCATCCACTCCTTCAAACCCACTTTTGAAGTCATGGTTATAGATTCAAGAGGGACATCAAGCGACATAGCTATCTTATGGAGCCCTGCAGAAATTGTGGCGGAAGGATGGATAGGTTTGCCAAGGATTTTAACTAGCACATTCTGGCAAATAGGATCTATGGAAAAGATATAAATATCAACAGTATATGGGCCACCAATTCTAGGAGAAAGGGAAATGTTCCTACAGGACATAAGGAAATTAAATACATTACACGAGGAAAAATATTGGCTTCTCGGAGGGGATTTCAACATGTTACTAAATCTGACAGAAAAAAGAGGTGGGATAAGGTGAGAAGAACCAGAAATGGAGCTTTTTTGGAACCTTCTAACAGATCTACACCTCTTAGATATTCCCGTGGTAAACAGTATGAATACTTGGAATAATAGAAGAGGAGACATGCATCAAATTGCAGAAAGGCTAGACCGGTTCCTTGCCTCAGAAGATCTAATTAGTTTGGATGTATATTATGAAGCAGCCATTCTCCCAACTCTAGGCTCTGATCATTGGCCTATCCATATAGACATTGATATTAAAACAAGCCCAAAGAATAGACCATTTATATTTGAACTATTTTGGCTAAGAGATCCACAATTCTTGGAGAAAGCTCAACAATGGTGGGAAAGCAGTCAAATAACAAGAAGAAACAAAATGCATACTTTCAAATTAGACTTAAACAACTGAAAACTGAAATTAAAATCTGGAACAGGACAAAATTTGGCAATATCCACCATGATCAGATAAGACTAAAACAACAAATGGAAAAAATTCAGCAAAACATGATCCTGAATGGAAAAACAGAGGAGCAAATAATAGAATAAGGAAGAACCCTTAGTCTTCTGGAAGAACGCAGAAAACAAGAGGATATTCTCTGGAAGCAAAAATCGCGAGTGCAATGGTTAAAAGAAGGCGACCGCAACACTAACTTCTTTCGCAAAACAATGGTACAAAGAAGACAACATAATCGAATCTTCTCACTCAAAGATGCCCAGGGAAATAGACTACTACAACATGACGAAATGGAAAATATTCTTACTGATCACTTAAGAAATTTACTTACAGAACCTGAACCAAATTGACAAGAAGCCATTCAAAGAATCACAAGAAATATTCCTTCTATAATAACTAGGGAGCAGAATCTGGCGTTACTAAGTAGAATCAGAATAGAGGAAGTAGAGGAAGTTATTATGAACATGCCACAAAATAAAGCTCCCGGGCCAGATGGATTCACGGTTGAAGTTTTTAAGGCAGCTTGGAAATTTATGGAGGAAGACATATGGGAGATAGTGGAGGAATCTACGAGGAATAGGTGTGTTTATCTAGCCTTGAATGCCACTGTTATAACCCTCATCCCTAAGCAAGAAAATTCCGACACCCCTGTTGGTTTCCGACCCATAGCATTATGCAATGTTATTTACAAAATTTTATCAACTATCATGGTGAACAGACTTAAACCACTCCTACCTAATTTGATATCCCATGAGAAAATAGGTTTTGTCAAAGGAAGGCAAATATTGGATGGGATTGTCACAACTCACGAGGCTATTCATTCGTTAAAGTCTCTTAAGACAAAGGGTATGCTCATAAAACTTGATCTCTCCAAGGCATATGATCGCATTAGTTGGTCTTATCTAATAGCAGTTTGAGAGCTTTTGGATTTGATGATAGATGTGTTCAATGGCTTTATTCATTCATTTCTTCCCCTCATTTTTCAATCCTCCTCAATGGAACTCCTTCAAAGCCTTTCAACATTTCTAGAGGTCTACGACAGGGAGATCCACTATATCCTTTTTTATTTATTTTAGCAGTAGAAGGACTAGGTAGACTAATAAAGTCATTTTTGAGGGAAGGTCAGTTACAGGGACTGAAACTTTGGGGTCTGGAAATTTCCCTGACACATCAACAATTCGTTGATGATATTATATTATTTTTCCAGGTCTCGTTGAGAGAAGTAAGAGTGATTCTAAAAATCTTAAACTTATTTATGGAAGCTTCAGGTATGCTTGTCAATAATGAGAAATCAAATGTATATTTTTTTCACATTCATGTGCATATGCAGACCTTTATGTAAAGAACTTTAGGTTTCAAAATCGGGCAGTTTCTGATGAGATATTTAGGAGTACCTCTGAATACTTCCTCACTTCGGATAGCTGATTGGAAAGATCTTATAACCAAAATTGGGAAAAAAATACAACAATGGTCATTTCACGCATTGAATGCTCCAGGGAGACTGACAATGCTCAAATATGTATTACAGTCAATCCCGGTATATCAATTTTCTGGCAGAGCGGCACCAAAAAGTGTATGCAACCAATTGGTAAAAATATTTAAAAAACTCCTTTGGAATGGGACGCAAGAGAGCAGGAAATGGGCACTTCTAAAATGGGACCAACTCATAAAAGAGAAATCTACATGAGGCCTTGGATGTAGAGATCCATATCTCTTAAACCAAATTATGGGGGCAAAACTCTGGTGGAGATGGGTTCAAGTAGGAAGTGATCTCTGGAAGAACATATGGGAACGAAAATATAGTATGCCTCGATCTCTAACAAGAAGATTAAAAGTTGATAGTGTCACAAATGGATCCACAATATGGAATTTGGCTTCTCAAAATAGACATATCATTCGGCAACATAGCTTTTGGGAAGTCAGGGAAGGACAAACAAAACTTTTTTGGGAAGACTCCTGGCAGCAGCGTGAAATTTTTTTCAGCAGGCTTGACCTAGGGGAACTCTTCCTATTCACAAACACTCCAGATAAAAATTTGATTCAGAACTACTGGAGAAACTGCCCAAATAACCAATGGAGACAATGGAAAGAAAAATTCCACTAGCCAGGTGCACCAGAAATAAGACAGTGGAATAACCTCACAAAGGAACCGGGAACTCAAAAAATTGTATAGACAATAGGTAAGGATATCCTCAGATGGGGTTATGAGACTAAAGGAATTTTTTCAATCAAAGAGGGTTACAAAATCTATGCTAATAATCGAAATAATAATGAGAGGACTATATGGAAGAAGATATGGGGTTTAAATCATTGGCCTAAAGTGGAGTATTTCATGTGGCTAGTGAGTCATAGAAAAATCCTAACCTGGGATTAGTTGCAGAAGTGAGGAATGCATGGCCCATCTATCTGTTACATGTGTAAGAGTGAAAATGAATCAATAGAACACCTTCTAAATATTTGTGCAATCGCTGAGACAATGTGGAACGACACTGAAAGAATATTCCCGCAGCTAGATAGAGACAATACAAATATAAATACCACCATCCTTAGATGGATAAAGGGAGGCTTCGAAAGTTAAGTCCTGAATAGAGCATGGTGACTATTTCCAGGCTTTCTCTTATGGGGAATATGGAAGGAAAGAAATCATAGAATATTTTGAGGTGACCCCAGTACCAAAGAGCAAATGTGGTAGAAAATGATTGAGAATACTAGGGAGAAATTATGAAAAATAAGTGGACAGAGGATGAGTGTCAGACAGAAGGTATTGAAACACAAATCATGGCCAATCTCAATCTCAAACCTCAAATGTTGGCAGTAAATCTATGGAAATTCATACCTCCGAGAAGAGCTGAACAGGAAAAGTGGCAAGCACCACAGAATTGATTTATAAAATTAAACTATGACGACGCATCAAAAGGAAACCCAGGGCGGGCAGGAGCTGGAGGAATTTTTAGAAACTCCAGAGGGGAAGCATGTAGGATCTATGCAATGGATATAGGACTTGCAACCAATAATGAATATGAAATATCGGCAGTCAAAAAAGGCTTAACGATATAAAAACGTGAAAATTTCCAACGCCTTGTTGTAGAAGGAGACTCGGCAATGGTCACAAGGGTGATAAAGAAATTGCAACAAGGCACACCCTGGGAAAAGATTTCCAAAATTTGGAGGACGACAAACCTTATCAGAGAAATATGATCTCTCATTCAAGACATCCAGTATCTGATACCTTCACATGTATGTCGGACAGGTAATGAGGCTGCAGACTTTTTGGCAAATTGGGGTAGTCGAAATGGTGATAGACATTTGGATGCAACACCAACTAATAGAGTCTGGGATATAGAACTACATCCTCTCCAAAAAATTATAAATAGAGATCTTGTTGATCAAACAACCCCCGATCAGGATGATCATTGATCAAGGTTTCGAAAAGAAGATGCTTGACAGGTGGAGGCTTCTGTTAACCCCGCATTCATTACCCATGCAGCAACAGTACTCATCGAGATCATGGAAGCATGTGGAAGATAGGAGTTTAATGATGCATTTGGGAAGACAACCTGTGCTGTCAAGATGGAAAGGAAACATTACGGCGAAGGCGGGGTATATGCATTGTAAGTTTCAATATGACATGCATTATTCAACTAGAGTTGCAACTTTGAAGAGGCACAAGAGAATGAAGACAACCATACCCTGCACCAGACGCGCTGCATTGCTGGGGTATGTATTTATCAATCTTCTGTCCATGCTCGTCGTTGAATTCCAGGCTATGCATTGCTCTAGGATAGTTTTGCTTAGTTGGTTTAAACATGGGGAATACTGTTCTATCTTTCCTCCTTTGAACCCCGTAGAAACCTGCTTCAGGGACCCCTGTCACCTTCAGCGTAAACCTCTTGTTGTGGTTAAGTTTAAGTCCAAGGCTTACCATCTTAGCAATTCTCTTGTTGGGTGGGTTGCAATTACAATTTCGATTTGGAATGGGAGCTATTGGGTTATTCTGTCTACAATATATATTGTTGTTGTTTCGCAACTCTAGTTTTTTTGTTTCTATCCTACTATCACTAGTAGCCGGTGGAAGGATCTGCATGTAAAACAATCTCATGTTATAATCTGTGGCCCCGGTTATAAGATGTGGATTTTTCGCCCTCATGTTAGGTTGGCTAGTATTCTGACTCGCTGTCATCTATTTGCAATTCTGAATCATAACCTCTAGTTATCTTTTTCTGGTTGCTGCTTAATAGCTTCTAACAAGACCCTCTGTTATTTCTAGGCCCTCTGTCTTTTTTGGGAATGGATTAACTATTTTCACTTTACTCCTTTTCGGGGAAGAAACATGTTTTATACAATCGAAGAAATTCAGATTGACCCAAATGGTAATATTGTTGATAAAGTCAAACTTCAATGGTTTCCTATTTCTTGTCTCTGTTCATTCTTAGGCCAAAGCTCACTTATATAAGTCAGTTATTCATCATGGTCAAGATACAAACACGAAATACCATAGCCCTTAATTATGAAAAAGGGAAACAGAAGCAGATACATCCTGAAGTTAAACTCAGGAAGAGAGGAAGAAATACAAGACAAGAGGTTTTAAAAAACCTCTCTAAAACTTATTACATTGGCAACTCCTCAAAAGTCAGATAGGAAATTTGAGGTTGGGAGTGAGAAATTCAAACCAATGAGGAAGATAACGAAGCAGAAGAAGAAATTATGGATTACATCACAGATCCAAGCAATACTCATGGTCGTTTATCACTGTTTCATCAAATATTTCATACTTACTGGATTGTTAAATGCCTCTTAACCAAGGCTATGCAGAGTTTTCACCCTCATCAAGAGAAGACAGAACCAAAAATAGTGGAATTGTTACAAGATATCGACAATCAGCTGAAGCACATCAAAGTCACACAGTACCAGGCTACTGATCGTATTAGTAGAATTGATGATCGTATAGGCAGAATTGAGAAACAACTCCAACAGATGCAACAAGTGGATATGCCAAGATCCATAGCAAAGGATCCAACATCGATTGAATCCTCTGATGGATAAAATTTTTAGCAGTCTGGTCATGTTTACCATATGCATTTTTGTTTTCTGCGAGGACATATATCACCTAATAGATTTGTAGATAATAGAGTAAATATTCAGTTAGCTAATGAAGCAAATGGTAGAATGAAACTATTCCAATTTTGGATGGATTTTAATGCTCTAAGGTGGCCAAGAGACCTGGTTTCCTCTAGGCAGGTTGAGGCCACAGACTGAATATTATTTTTGTAACCTGCTTCCAAAACATAAATAGAAAATAGCAAGGCACTACTAAATTGACAAAATAAATAAATAAAATCATTATTCTAATTTGAACTTACAACAACATAGGAAAGAGTAGAAAATCAAAATTTATGAATTTTTTCTTCTTTTAATTCGAATTTTGATCTTGAGTAGGAAATGATTTTTTCGTTATTCTAATTTGAATTTATGACAACATAGGAAAGAGTAGAAAATCAAAATTAATGATTTTTTACTTCTTTTAATTGAAATTTTGATGTTGAGTAGGAAAATCTTGAAATTCGAATTTTGATATTGAGACGTGACTATGAGATTTGTTCCTTAGAGTGGACCGAGGTCATTTGGAAATGAAAATAATAAAAGTCAAAATTTGATTTCCAAACCTTTTTGGTATACCTTCCAAAATATTTTATGCTAACACACCTTTCATTCATCTAGTGAATAACATGTCCACTAGTGTCCCAGGAATGCTAAGAATGTTAAGCATTGTCGATGGATTATAAAGTGTTCATATGAGAATGTTATGCCTCTTATAAGTTAACCTATGCTTTGACAAGCATTGTACAAAGAGGATGAAAATAATTCCCATTACTTATACATGTGTTTCGATTGCTCACACATCTATTGCTAGTCACTTGTACTAGTCTTTGAAGAGGAATCTAAAGAGTCCAAAACCTTTACTATAATTAAAATTCATGTCACTAAAAGACACATACCCTTAGAATTTTAAACAATTATTAAGACATGTTGTACTAGTGCCATGGAAAACAAGGGGTTTCATTCCTATTGTATTGATGTACTATTGTATAGATAAATAAATTTTAAAAGACCCTAATATTAAACAATTGTCAATATATCTGAAGCATTAAGCCTCAACAATTAAATTCCTTCAATGTTTTATTTATATACTATTGCATAAATAAGCAAAAGAAAAAAAAAACATAATCGAATGAATGAAATAAAAGATCATATAACAATCACTCAAATTACAATTATTTATAAAAAACAATAAAAAAAACTAAAATATAACCTTAAATATAAAAATTCATATCTAAAAATACATAATGATAATATAATATTAATTTCATTTAAACTTACACTTGAATACTATCAAATACCTCTATAACTTTAAAGCAAGTGTCATTAATAATATCAACTTCATCTATCTAAATTTGCACAAAAAATAATATGGAAACAATGTAGCAACCATTCCGTGATATAATTAGGAAGATAATAAATCCTTTTATAAAATTGCATTTTATTTTAAAAATAAATAAAATTTAAATAATAAAAATAAGAATAGTATTATTTATAATTTATTATTACATAATTAAATATATTCAAATTAAATAAAAGATCGTATAACAATCACTCAAATTACAATTATTTAATAAAAAACAATAATAAGAATTAAAATATAACCTTAAATATAAAAAGTCATATCTAAAAATACACAATGGTAATATAATATTAATTTCATTTAAACTTACACCTGAATACTATCAAATACTCAAATTACAATTATTTATAAAAAACAATAATAAAAATTAAAATATAACCTTAAATATAAAAAGTCATATCTAAAAATACACAATGGTAATATAATATTAATTTCATTTAAACTTACACTTGAATACTATCAAATACGTCTATAACTTTAAAGAAAGTATCATTAATAATATCAACTCTATTTTTCTAAAACTGCACAAGTAATAATATGAAAACCATGTAGCAACTATTTAGTGATATAATAAATCCTTTTATAAAATTACATTTTATTTAAAATAAATAAATAATAAAATAAATAATAAAAATAAGAATAATGTTATTTATAATTTATTATTACATAATTAAATATATTTCAATTAATTACATTCTGCTTTCGAGTTCCTGAGCACCAACATTCTGTTGGCTTGTAGGAGTAGCTTTACTTGTGATATCCATGCAACATCACTTCAGCCAAAGAGCTACTAAGCAACCGTCGATGATTTTTTATCATTCATGCAGCATCACTTCAGCCAAAAAACTACTCTGCTGGAGTCTCTACATATTTTACTTCTGAACCGTCGATGATTTTT
This sequence comes from Pinus albicaulis, assembly GCA_034641835.2. Lineage (NCBI taxonomy): Eukaryota > Viridiplantae > Streptophyta > Pinopsida > Pinales > Pinaceae > Pinus > Pinus albicaulis. Next base: position 337,307,822 of record CM076576.1, read on the forward strand.
TTATCATAAACAGAGACGAATTTCTATTCATGTGGCATCACTTCAGCCAAGGAGCTACTCGGCCCGAGTCTTTGGATCTTTTACTTCTAAACAGTAGATGATTTTTTATCATAAACAGAGTCGTCTTTCCAATTTGCAGGCAGAAAATTTATCGGCTTTAATTCCAGCTTGCCAACACCAAAAATCAAAGAGAAAAATGCATTAAAATTCACAAATCAACTTACCTTCAATAGCCCCTCTCCAAAAATCAGCAATCACAGAACTGGTAAAGTGATCTCCTCCAAAAAAATCAGCAATCATGGGCCTGGTGAAGCAATCTAACTGCTCCAAATATTAGCATCCCTAGGTAGCCTCTTCTAACAACAACAACATTGAATGAAGAATTAATGAATTAAATCAGGAGGTATAAGGGCCTATAAACGAACGAGGGGAGGGGCTCACAATACGTCAAAATAAATAACCAAAATCATTACAAACTAAAAACAATCATTTCCAGAGGTTACACTAATTTAGAAATTTGAGTGCACAGTGCACACCAGATTCATCTGCCTGTAGGACACAAGTCCAGAACTAAAATCATTACAAACTAAAAACAATTGTTTCCGGAGGCTACACTAATTTATAAATTTGAGTGCATACTGCACACCAGATTCATCCTCATGTAGGACAAAAGTCCTCGCCCGTTGTAGAACACAGGTCCTCCCCATTCCCATGTGACATTGTAGAATGGGCATGGTAAAGAATTTATCAGAGCTCAAAACTAAGTCCACTGGTCCTCTCACCATGAAATATGCGAGCAGTATTTCACCGTTAATGTAACGAATTTTCTATAACTAACTTCAAATGCAACGTTCTTCACCCTATGAAAATCTAATGGTGGGAATTGTTTTAATCGTATAACATATAATATCAATGGCCCAGTATAATACATGTGGTACAGAGGAAAGTTTTTTTCAAATAGTGATGCCTTACGGTGTAAATATCATTGAATAATTCATGCTAGGGTATAGTGGAATCGGACCACCAACCTCTTGCATGGCAAGTGCTCTTCCATTGAGTTAGCACCCTTTAAAGAATTATGTGAGGAGTTATGGAAGTCCATTTTTCCCTTTGAAACCAGGAACACTAAAAGCTTTAGGAAGTCCATATGAACAGGAATAATGGATTGGTTATTCAAGGGTCTCTTTAAAAAAATTAAGAAAGAAAAGAGAATGAATGATAATGAATGATAGAGAGAACCATATATCTGACTCCACTTATGGTAGTGTGGCATGACTGTAGGAACAATGTCATGAGAAATATTCTACATGGGTTGTGCAAGAGCCTCCTTAATAAGCTGTGTGTACTCACTCCTAGTGATAATCTGGTAAGGTAGGCCTCTTATCCCTTGGGCTGTATAAGCCTTCTGGAATGCATAAGGTCTCCATATCACGTCTCTAAAGAGTTTGAAAATTATGCTCTCAAACAAAACAACTAAAATGGAAATGAATAATTCAACACTGCTTCTAATAACAAAACCCATCTTCAAAACCTCACACAATACCATACCATTACAGGGCAACTTCACTCTGTTTGCCCAATAGTTCTGTCTGTCAATGAAATTTTCACAGAAATGAACTAAGTCGTTTCGTGTTTATAGGTGCAATTGGGACCTAGAAATGCAATGAAACAACAAAATGAACATGTATTTAGTCAAAAATCCCAGTTTTTCCACTCAATGATGACAACTATAATTTACATTGCACTTCCAATGCATACAATGAACATTTCATCTTGCACATGTGCATTTGTGAATGGAACCTACATGTCTAACCTTCAAGGAGAAAGATTGACTGCAATTGGATGATTTGTCAAATAAATAAAATATCTCCCCACATGTCTGATTTTTCATTTTGCAATCATGATTCCCTTCATGGCCTTCCAAATTCTTACATTCCTCCACTTTGTTTTCCTGGTGTTGCTGTAATTCGAGAGAACAATATGTGCACTTCTCAATGCAAACATGGTTACCCATACAAGAGTGATCAAAGGAATGGTCTTTCTCTAAAACACATCACCAAAAGCAATCGGAACATTTGCAACCACATACAAAGAGTCCCTATTTCAATTCTGTAAGAGCCAAAACTACCTCCAGTTGTAACTTTTGCACATCATCATTCGCATAAAATTCTGTGGCGTTGTAGCAAATCCACCTTTGAACTCGATCACATAGTCTATCAGCCAATGCCTCTATGAAGTCCTGAAATTTAGAGTGCCATAAATCACCACTTTTTCCTCTTCTATCCAAGATGTTCTCTAGTACTGATCTGAGATGAATTAAAATCTGATAATTTGATCTAGATTCATCTAGAGGCGCAAGCTCTAGGCCAGTATCTTGCAAATCAATGAAGAGGTCCCCAAGTACTATTGGCGCATCACTTACCTCTTCTTGAGAGTCAACATTCATAAGCACCTTTTTGGCTCCTGCCATAGAAATGCATCTTGCCTTAACTGTAGAAACCAAGTTCCCACGAAGGATATCCACCTTAATAGCAACATGTTTCAAATCTACAGTTAAATTGCACTGAGCTATCACAATCTATGCATGCCTAAGGTTCAATTTATGTTAGCACAATAATTTACATTATTCCATTAGGTAATTCATAAAATATATATCCAAGACCTATAATTTTCATTCCATCATACTGCCATGCCTAAATAAATTATAATTTGCACAAGTCATTGAAGAGAGCTATATTTGCAAGGGGGCATGAAAATACATTGTATTCAGGATGGTGGAAGAGATCAGAATCATGATCGCTCGTAGAATGCTTGGAACTCTAAAGAGACTGTTTGATTCGATGTGTCTACTCCCATCTCTGAGCTGCCTCAGAAATGGATTTCATGGATGCAACCATGGCCTACTTCATGTGGAGGGATAGAGATTGACAGAGTGTGAGCCTGTGGTGCAATCCCCTGCTGCAATATATGAAATGCCTAATTTTTTTGAAGAATCCTCCCTTATAAATGAGCGTAATTGCATCTGCATTCTAGTGCATGAAGTAGAGAATGATGTCTGGACAAAGATGTTGATCAGATATTTGAAGTCTAAAGATAAGGAAGACAGGGAAATCAGAATCACATGTGTATTTTAATGCTATCAGTCATGGACTTAGTTGGTCATAACCTTAAATATAAGTCTTAATACCACTAACATTAATATCCAGTGCTATTTCTGCATCTTGAACTTTGATTTTTTCTGTTGATCTTCCATGTGTACCACAACTAAATGTTTTCACCCTATGTATTGCATACCCGATTATGAAGCCTGTGCAAGCATAACTAATAAATCCCACCACCATGTCCTTAAAATTGAAAGCCTGGTGGTGGGTTGGTTGCTTCTGTTGAGTGCCTCACTGAATGTTCCTACCAAATCAGGCACCATAATCAAGACTGACAAACTTACACTAGTACTGTGAACAAAAAACAGAAGAGTGCTTGGTAGTTTTCCAGAGAGGCTTTCCTTGAAAAAAATTATAACCACTCATAACAGATATGAAAGCTTTACTATGTGGACTTTAGATACCCTAATACGAAGATAAATACCGCAAAAAAACTAATCTACTAGCGTCTGACAGAACAAGATGGACAAAAAAAGTGGGCAAAAACCAATATAAACCTATATAAAAAATAAAGACAACTATCCTGGTTCACCCTACATTGTCAAATTAAACTCTCGTTAAATAAATATCCATCGGTGTGGTACCCAATGTTGATCATGTTGTTGCTTGTACTTAGCATTGGCTATGTCCATTATGTCATTAAATTTTTGGCGGATGTGCTCAATGCCCTCGATGAAGCTGTTTTCTTTATTAGCTTTAGACTGAGCATGAGCCGAATCGGCCGTAGTAGCCGCAAATGGCATAGCTACGTCAATGGGACATAGTGGCTGGAATCCCAAGCCCACTTGAAAGGGGCTGTGGCCGGTTGAGCTATGGAGAGCCCGATTATAACTGTGTTGTACGTAGGGGAGGCTCTCATCCCATGTGCGTAGATACTTTGAATTGTACATGCGCAGAATGTTTACAATCATCCTGTTGACGCCCTCTCTTTGGCCATCAATTTGGAGATCGAAAGTTATGGACTTGGTGAGCTTGGTGTCCAATATTGACCAGAGGTTGGACCAAAATGTGCTGAGGAACATGTTGTCACGATCTGATATGATAGACTGTGGGATCCCAAAGTGCACCCAAACTCATTCAAAGAAGAGTTTAGCAGTGGCTTCTGTTGTGATGTTCTTCTTGCAGACCACCATAATGGCCATCTTTGAGAATATATCGACGAACACGAAAACATATTCATTTCCATGCTTAGTAGAAGGAATTCCTGACATGTAATCCATGGAGATGGATTCCCAAGGTCGACTAGGGGTAGGTAGCAGAGTATAGAGGCCTTGATATTTGATGGTTGGTTTGGAAATGGTGCAAGAAGTGTAGGATCTGATGTACTTCTTGACATCCTATCGAAGGTTCGGCCAATATAAATACTTCTTCAATACTGCCACTGTTTTCACGAACCCGAAATTCCCAACGACTCAACTGTGGTGTGCTTCCCATATCATCTTCGCACGCTTGCTTGAAGGAACAAAAAGGTGTCCCAGGTGACATAACAGTGCATCTTGGAGGTGAAAATTTGGAACTTGTGTACCCCTCAAGAGTGCCTTGTATGTGTGGCCGAATTCTGGATCGCTCTTGTAGAGAAGTGGCCAATTAGAAGTCTCGTGCCCATAAGAGTTGAGAATGGTGGCCAGTGCCACGATCAATGGTTGGCTGAGGCAGTCTGCAACATTATTGGTGCTAACCTTCTTGTACTTGATGTTCAAATGAAATTGTCGCAGATATGTGGACCACTTTTAATGGTGATCGTTCTGCAACTTCCCTTGTGTCTGTATGGACTGTAGGGTTTAGTGGTTTGTGTGGATGATTGTTTCCTTCCCCAAAATGTAATGCTTCCATTTTTGACAATCCTGCACAATGGAATACATTTATTTGTCATAAGTGGGATAATTTCAAACTATGTCAGACAATGTCTCACTTTGATATGCCACTGGATGCCCCTGTTGAGTAAGAACTGTCCCAATAGCATAGTCAAAGGCATCTGTCTCGATCTCAAATGGTTGTTGCAAGTCTGGTAATGTGAGCATGGGAGCGTAACAGAGGTGATGTTTCAATTTTATGAACGCCTTTTGTTGAGATTCTGACCAAAAAAATATTTCTCTCGCTCCTCCCTTGGTAACTTGACTCAAGGACCAAGTGATATGAGAGAATCCCAACATGAACCTACGGTAGAAATTAGAAAGACCCATAAAGCTGCGAAGCTCTGTTATAGTGGTTGGGGCTGGCCATTCTCGAATGAATTGGATCTTGGTTGGATCCACATGGACCCCCCTTTCACCAATAATATATCCCAAATATTGAACCTCGGTCATGCCAAAAGTGCACTTCTCCAAATTGGCACACAACTTGTGTTGCCGTAGTGTTTGGAGGACTTGTTGGATGTGGTGGAGGTTCTCTTCCCAAGTTTGGCTAGAGATAAGAATTTCATCCAAGTACATTACTACAAATGAGTTGGTGAATGGCCTCAAGATGTCGTCCATCAACCTCATGAAGGTTGTGGGAGCATTCGTCAACCCGAAAGGCATGACGAACAATTCCAAAAGGCCCTCCTTAGCTTTGAAGGTAGTCTTCCACACATCAGAGGATTCGATGGGTATCTGGTGATACCCAGACTTCAAGTCAATGTTGCTGAAATATTTCGCCCATTTGAGTTGGTCTAGAAGGTGATCAATCTATGGGATCGGGTACCTATTCCGGACAGTGATCTTGTTCAGCACCCGATAGTCAATATAGAGGATCCGAGTCCCATCCTTCTTCTGTACTAACATGATCGGGCTCTCACAGGGTGATGAGCTTGGCCGGATGTGACTTTTCTGTAGGAGCTCCTGAATTTTCCTCTTGATTTCATCGTTCTCCAGAATAGAGTGCTGATAGATCGGTTTGTTGGGTAGCGACGCACCTAGGGTTAGTTCAATGGGGTGCTTGACTTGACAGTGCACTTTGGCTTCAGGCAAAATGTCTTATCCTTCACCTTGTCCATTTGTTGTTGTCGTGCAGAGGAGCCCCTCAGAGGCTTTTTTTTTTTCCCCCCCCCCCTCAATAGTGGTAGGCATTGGTACCTTTGGTATCCTGTACAGCTTATTTCCCAAGGTAAAAATAATAACACGAGGTCGTCACTCATACACAACATGTCTCTTCCACAAGTATGGTTGGCCTAATAATACATCAGAAACATCAATAGGATCAACATCACATAATACCTCATCCATGAAGGGCTCGATGCTATAGGGAAGGCAACACTATTGGCTGACACAGAGATCTCTTCCTTGGTGAAGCCACCCAATGGTGTATTGTTGTGGGTGTGTTGTAGTCAGCAAGCCCAACCGATTCATGACATCTGCTGAAATGAGGTTCTTTTTGCTCCCATTTTCGACAATGAACTATAGTGGGGAACCCTTTACCCACATCTGGGAGTGGAAGAGACGTTCTTCCTCCTCTAGATCCTCTGGTTCCTCCTTCTGGATCTTCAAAGTGGCAACAGTGGCATTGGGCTCTGCATCAATAATCTGTTTCCCTTTGTCATTCCCCTTGTCAAGTTCTGATTTAGAGTTAGAGCATGCATCTGATTCATAAGCCCTCATCTTGGCCACGAGCACCTGCTTGGCCTGATACTCACTTTTGTTTTGAGTGGAGCTCTTATGGAACTCACACCACTTTCCCGTGTCCTTCTTTGGCTTCGCGGTGTTGTTCTTTGCTTGTGTCTTTGGAAGGTTGTCTTGGGCTGCCATGCCTTGGCTTTTTCCTTTGTTCTACGGTTTTGGGGCACCTTTCCCTTGCTTTTGATTCACAGATCCAAAGTCTCGCTTCTTCTACTTGAATTTCTGTTCAATATTGGCAGCATATCGATATGCCATACCAAGTGAGGAGATGTCGAGGAACTCCATTTCCTCCTAAATATATCTGTGTAGAAAACTATGATACTTTAGCACCAAATATTTCTCTGAATCTTTGATACCCAACTTTGTGCGTAGGGTATGGAACAAATTCGTCAACTCATGCACATCGTGATCCCTTTGTTGCTACAGCATGGTCTATTATATGTACTTGTCCTCATAGCTCCCCATGGGATAGTATTGTTCCTTGATGGCATCTTAGAAAGAATTCCAAGTCAATACGGCTAAGAATAGATAGGGTTCTGTCTCATTCTTTTTATCATAATAGGTTTCCCACCAATCCTTGACATTGGGGGGTAGCTTTGAGGACTAAAAAAATAATCTTCTCCCAGTCGGAAAAGCCATGGACTGATAAATATCCTTCTAATAGATTCAACCATCTATCTGTGACATCTGCATCTATTTGACCCTCAAATATGGGAATGTAAAATTTTACTTGTACCTTAAAGGGTGTCGCACCTCGAGAGTGGTTGTTGGATGCAGATGCACTGCTGGTGGGTAGTCATTGAAGGATCTGGGAAAATTTATCCATCATCGCGTTCCTTTGTTTTTCAAGGGCTTCCTCGAGCAATATTTTGAAAGGATATCATACTCTCTCATCTTTATTTTCATCCCCCATGGACAGTCGTCGGGGTTTGTGAAGCTGATCTTGCAAAGGTTCAATTAGATCGAGCCCTAACTCCTTATACCTTGACCTCATTGGGTACATCTAAAGAAGGATCGAGAAAAAGCAGACCGCTCTGATACCACTAATCCAGATTTATGCAGGAACGCAACATAATACACATGTAACCATAAATACAAATATACAATGGAAATAACACTTCATTTCATTAATATCAAAGAACTAAATTTTTCTTACAAACAGAATAGAAATAAACTAGCTAGGGCACATGTAGCTTATATTTGAGAAGAGATGTGGCGGCTAATGGCCTCTGAACTGAGTTAAAATGAGGCTCTAGGGCCAATTTATTATTTAGAAAAAATGGAAAACCCTAAACATCCAAAACCCTAACCCTAGGAGATGAAGTGCCAAAACTATGGGCCCCATTTGGGTAAATTATTGTTTCAACTTCTTGGGTACGTAACTTTGGCATACGATCTCCATTTGATGCACTTGGTAAGCTTGGTTGCTCTCGGTTTTCCTAAAAAATGTCATTTAGGGCCTCAAAATGGCTCCAAAATTTCAGGACCCGAAAAACTATCAAAAATAGTAAGTTGTACCGAAACTAAAAAACTGAAAGAGACAATGGTGGGGCCCCAAGTGGAATTTTTGGGTGGCAGCCAATATCCACCTGGATCATGGTATTAGAAGATTGTAGATTAGGTGTTTTTGTTGGTAACAAGCTAATTTACTAATTTTTGCGAAGTGGAATGGACAAAAAAAAGGGGGAAAACAACATACAACAATATCAAAAATAAAAACAGATATTTACATTCCATTACAGATCATCAAGTGTGAAACAATGGGAGATCTTTGCTACTTCATATGTGGACATTAAAACTTATTAAATTAAATTTTTTCTGGTCCAAAATCAAAATCAGCAGATTAACAAGAGTAGGTTGTAATCAAACAAATAATGAGATTAAAGGACACTAGTTGTGCAAGTCAAAATCCAAGCTTATAAACATTGTGCTTCGAAATCATCATATTGAATATGAAAAATTGTTAGAGAACCCGACCAAAAAAACTTACGCAGAAAGACATTGCAAAATAACATACTTCATATCAAGGAAATTAACGTTTATGTGCTTCAAAAACATCAAAAAAAACTTATGGAGAGGCAGGGATTCGCGGCTGCATGCAGTCCTTGTTACCTTGCCAGTTCTCTTCAATTTGAAGATAATTTGTGCCCAAGATTTTAGAAATGTCTAAGGAATCAACAAAAGAGGTTTATATCAATGAATTAGCTGAGATTCAGGATGCTCAGGTGTGGAAAATTGATATTTTAACTCTAAAACAAACCTTAAGCATAAATATGTATAAATTTCAAGAAGATGAATAATTATTCCAGTTATAAGTGTCAGCGGCTACTTTACCTGCACTTCATTTTGATCTCGATTATATTTTTCTCTTAGCTAGGATTTTCAACTCTCAGACCAAAATTATCTCTTCCGCAGTCAATAATTAGATTTTCTGATAAATCTCTGAAGCCACATTTTCGAAAATCTTTAATCTACCCACCATAGTTATAGATATTATGGAGAATCACCATAGGTATAAATATTATGGAGAATAATTTTGATGAGGAATTCATAACGTGGAAAGAGGACAAGAAAATTGAATTCTTCTAAAATTTCCTCAAAACCCTGACTGAAAACTAGAAAATAGAGGTTACCTTTGCCTGCTAATCTAGTAAAACCCTTCTTTCAAACCATAACATCCCTTTTGGATGTGAATTTTTGTCTTTTCAATGCTTCTATGATGGATGAAGTCATATTCATGACTATTTGGCTCAAAAGGGAAAACCCCAACTGAAAACTAGAAAATAGAGGTTACCTTTGCCTACTAATCTAGTAAAACCCTTCTTTCAAATTGTAACATCCCTTTTGGATGTGAATTTTTGTCTTTTCAATGCTTCTATGATGGATGAAGCCATATTCATGACTATTTGGCTCAAAAGGGAAAACCCTAAGAAAATAAAGATAAATTTTCCTAGTTATTCAGCTAGGGCCATAGTATTGGACCTTTGTACTGGTCTGTTTAATTTCTATAGGCATTGTACTTATTGCATTTAATATTATTTATCTATCCCTCATTTTTCATTTCAACAAGATTGACTGAGGAAATCAAAGATAAAAATGTGATGGAAAAGGAGGTCTACTATTAGACAAACATTATATATCTACAGCGATTCCCTCGTATCTATATTCATTTTATTGAATGCTTCTATTTTTACCAACTCGTGAAATTATTAGAAGAAATACCATATAGAGTATAAGAGGAGGAAAGAATAATTTTACAATTAACTGAAGAAGACCGTATTGGAAGCTATTTCCTATTCCCTTACTTTTGAACGTATATCTTATTTAAGGAAACAAGTAGGTTTGTCAACCTATACACATGTCAAACTCTGAAATTGAAATATTGGCTAATACAAACACTTGGCTTCAAAATATTGAAAATAATCCAAGGAAGCTCTAACCGAGGCAATACAAATGGAACTAAACTCAGTTGAAGAGAATCCATCTCATGCAATTGAAGAAACAGGGCAAGTTATTGGCCAAATGGTAGCTATTGCGGGTAGCAACCCTTAGTTGATTTTATTACAAAGAAAAGAAAGTGAAATAAATCCTAGTGAGGTAGATCACATCGTGAAAGGAAAAAGTGATGATGATAAAGACACTCCCTTCTACAAGGTCAGTGAGTAGTTATCTGAGCAAGTGAAAAATGCACTAAAGGAACTCCAAGCCAGGAACTTTGGAAGATGTACTCGGTGTTTGTGAGCCTTTGCACCCTGATACTAGCCCATAAATATTTCTAGCTTGAAGTTGTAAAATGACTTGGAAACTCACTCTTTGTTGCCTAAGTGACACATCTACTATGTCTCAGTCATTCACAATATGGTGGTTTGGATTTCTTTTGAAAAAGTAGATTATGTGAGAAATTTGGTGGTGGCTTGTTGATATGGAAATATGCATGAAAGTACGAGGTCTTTTGGAAGTTGGAATTCATTATTAATTCTTGTAGCGTGGAAAAAACATCATTTCACATGGAGAAACCTACACAACATTGTAGTCATAGTTTTCCTAAGCATATAATTATGTTTAAGTAATGGTTTTGCAACCTTGGTTTAGCATCAACCTATAGTAATCTGACAAAGCTTCGGACTTATAAGCCTACTAGGGATTTATATATCTATGGAGTTGATTGGAATTAATACATTAGATTGAATGCACACGATTCAATCTATTTCATGTTACTGATATCATGGGTGTCTTTTCTATCATGACTAGAAGATTGAATCTTTAAAGGAGTTTTTATTTATGATTATAGTGAGACCTTTATTTAATACATATTTGAAGCTTGACCAAGGTGCCATCTGCTCAAGGAAAATATGAAGCTAATCAATTAGACTTGAGGAATCATCACACTGAAAGAGTAGTTTTCATTGACACATGGAAAACATAGAGTAGTAGGTAAGTTTCCTCAAATGCATTTGACCAATATTTGATACTAGCTGACCAGAGAATTTAATTTTGTCTAGACAGTGATGCCAAAATATAGAGTGCTTGAAGAGAAGCAACAATGGAGTTATTTAACATGACTTGGGTTCATCAATGTGTTCATAAAGAGACTAATATACTCTAAAGGTATTGAGAAGAATTGTAAGATTGTTCCTTTGAGCATGGTATCAGATAGGCATTGCTGATGATATTCTCTTAGAGTAAAAAGAGCCATTGCATCAAGTACAACCACTCCTCCTTACATCTTGGTAAGAAAATTTTCACGAGATCTTTGACAAATTTGGAGAAGTTTTTGACAGAATTCATCTTTTAATTCCTCTACATCAGAGACATCAACATCCTTGATAGCTATGTAGAACACTCTGAATAGTTATTCATCTTCTTTCACCAAACTTACCCCACTTTGGAAACACTAAAAGATAACTTCCGTCTCCTTGTCGAGTTGAAAATCTTGAATAGGAAGAAAAGTATCACGATTGGTAATTAATATTTAAGTAGCTACAGTAAAATAAAGATGAAATATAAGGCCAATATTTAATATGAGAAATCAAATGGTAAACCAGTAAAAGAAAACGAATAAAGAACAAATCTTCTTGTTGAATATTGTTAAATTACTCAAGGTAGAATTTAGGACTGAGAGTAACATATCTTCTTTCTTTGTTCTCTCAAAACTCCCTAATCCCTCAAAGTACATAAATACATAAAGGCACTCTAAATCCATTTGAACTGTCATCCACACTCCATCAATGCATCTTCCCCTAGCCACATCAAAAAGAGAGCCAGATAAATGGCTTAATAAGAATGATTTTCCACTACTCTATTTGCCCATTGATGAGACAACCTTGATTTTACTATCCCACTGACTCAGGACAACATCATCCAAGTTGAAGTGCAAAAAATTTTCTAGTGATGTGCTATCTTCATAAGTGAGGTGTAGAGGTATTTGAAGCCCATCAAGCAAGGGTTCTAATCATTGTTTTCAGCATGAGTTATTTGGACAAGTACAAGACATATAAGTTGACGAACCCAATTTCCCAAAGGATTTTTTAGATAGTGAGGGAGTGAGATATGTATATTGTTTTCATCACACCTTTCAGACATTTTAACTTTGAATTGAATCCTAAGATTTGAAAATTCCTTTCCTTTTTTATTTCTTTAACTTCCCAATAAGATTCTTCAAGTGTTATTCAAGGATCTCCTTAAAAAAAATTAAGAAAGAAAAGAGAATGAATGATGATGAATGATAGAGAGAACCATGTATCTGACTCCAATTATGGTACTGTGGCATCAGATACAAGAAAATTCCTCGTCCAATAATAGAGTTCTTCGGAAATTAAATATATTAGTTAGTGGGACCAAAATACTCTTCATTTTCTGATCCTCTTATAAATAGCAGAAAAATTGTCACAGCTATTTCCAAGTTCTCCCAGAATTTATTAACCCCAAACCAAAATAATGTAGCCATCACAAAAAGAGAGGAGAAATAAATAACATAAAAGATCTTGTGCGAAGCTTCAGGTATATTTCATCCACACGACCTCATCCTGACCCTTTACTTAGTCTATCTTGGAGGGATGATGAAGTGCACCTGAAACAAAAAATAGTTGAAGGTCAATGGCGATTGCGCTTTTCTATCAATGAGCAATCCCAGTAGCAAGAACATGAAGTTTTCTACTTCATGAAAAAACATGAACTAAGAGCATATAAGACAAATATTCATTAACAAATAATTCAAAAAATAAAAAGTGTTTAACAGAATGTTTCAAGCAGGAAAATCCAATTATTTTGTGTTTTTTGAGGAAATAATTTGAACTGCAAATCACAATATTCTGGCACAATATCAATGTGAAGAACGGATGGAAAAAAGAACCTACAAGAATTGAAATTTCCTTAAATCAACACCCTATATTCGAGTTATAAAACTCAAAAATTCTCTCCATCCCATAGAAATCAAGTATAAATATTAAATATATGCTTTTCAACATTGATTGCAAAGGCATACCAGAAAAATCATTTCTGCTTGAAACACAGTTGTATTAGCCTTGGTGACAATATATTGGTTTTCTTGAATTTGCATTTCCAGGTTCTTGTCTTTCGATTTCCAGTTGTTGTGTAGTTGGATACTTGCAGTAACGAGTTCACTCAGCCTAGAATCAATAATTCCAACAACCACTATAATCCTTGGATGGTTGGTTCAATAAAATATCCTCTACCTGGAACAATACAATGTTATTAAGTGCTACATATGAAATAGATAAACATAATTAGTAAAATGTACCAGAGTAAAATGTCATGGGGGATTTATAAGAAGAGTGACCCTAATTTATTCCCCAACCAATGTAATCAGTTAAACTCTCCTTGAGAACGAGTACCATCTGTTTCAATGGTTTCTACTTCCAAGGATTTGAAGGATTGTGAATCCACTGTTTTCACCATTGCAAGAGTATGGAAAGCCTGTAAAGGAGGGAGAGCCAACCATTCAATCACTCCTATTTATACCAACAATAATACTCTCTAATTTCGTTGATGTGGAGATACTAAAAGCAACTATCTCAAATTCTTTTCAAGGTAGACTCAGATTTTGAGTGTACTCTGGTTGCTCTTTTAAAGAAAGGAGTTGTTGATTCTACCACTCTTATATATGTATGACTTAAATCTACATGAGTTCCAGGTTCAGACATAAACATCAGTTCAAATTTTGATAAAAACTATTGCAGAATTTCACAGAAGATATATTTAAATCTCCACTCGCAACATAGTGTTAGATCGCGCAATTAAAGGAAATAAAGCTATGGTAAATGGATTCATCTTGGAAATTAAAAAAAGCCCCAATAGAAACCGTTTGTAGCCTATGATATTGAACCCTATATGGTATTTTGAGAGGTAGATAGCATATGGAAAGATCCATAGAGATCCAATTTCCTCTGGTGACTGAGGCCCATAAAAGGAACATCCACTACCCTGCATATAGGATGGGTTCTGTGGGAGAGATGTGCCTTGAAGATAAATCATGATAAAACTCCTTCACTGACTTTTGAGAGGTCGATAGCATATGGAAATATCCATAGAAATCCAATTTCCTTTGGTGATTAAGGCCCGTAAAATGAACATCCACTACCCAGCATATAGCATGGGTTATGTGGGAGATATGTGCCTTGAAGATAAATCATGGTAAAACTCGTTCACTAACTAAGGCCCACGAAAGGAAAATACAATCCCCAAAATATATGATGGGTTCTATGGGAGAGATGTGCCTTTGAAAGAAATCATGGTGAAACAAGCTCACCGGGTGATTTAAGACAAAGTTGTTTTCACTTCCAAATTTTTCATAATTCTCTACATGATATAACATGTTAATATTATTCTTGTAGATTTCAACATTTGAAATGAAAATACCAAAACAAGCAGATAACGCCGAGTCAAACAACAATACGTATAATCCCAAAATTTCCATGTGGAACTACCGCTGACTATAATTTCCAGAAACTAAACACAGATCAATTACCGACCATACAAGATCTTCCAATAAAAATATCAAAAGGCCACAAGATATTCCAATTACAGACCCAATGTCCAACATTTGAAAATATCAGATAACATCACACATAAATAAAGAAGAGGCCCATAGAAGAACATATAAAATGAACTTGTGGAAAACCTGATTGAGCCTTTCAATATATAATTGGAGAAGAACTCAAGCAAACTGACTCTCCACCTGCACACAACTAACAAGTGCAACTAATAGCAATGATTAATTTATAGAATCATCCATGGAAAATTAAATTAATAAATTTGTGCAGAATTCATGGAAAAAGAGACTGAATGACCTATAAATTGGGAATGTTGGTTTCACACGATCACTTATGAACAAGTAAGATTGAGAAAGTGGTGCAAAGTGTAGTGTACCTTTGCTGCTTCTGGTTGTACCCCTCTCAGCATGACTTTGAAAGATCCAATATAACCCAATACTTCCTTCATGCATTGCAACTTCTGCCCTATCAGGATCAACAATTAGAATCTCAACATCAATCACCACAAACATTACAAGTGCAGTGACTGCTCTCCATAACTCAACGCACACGGAACCTTTAAGATCTCCAAAATTAGTGACTTGAAAGCCAGATCTAGGGCTATATCCCTATGAAATACATTCACCACAACCAATATCCGAAGACTAACCCAGAGTTGTGAATCCATTATCCCCTTTTGGTTCTATAACCTACCACAGACAAAAACCTAAGAGTCGATGATTTCCTAGCGCTGTCTCATCGAAAATTATCCAATCAAAGGGGGCTAAGCTCTAAAATGTTCCTTTCACTATTTCCTTAGAAGCTTACACTCCAAAATTTGTTAGACGCAGTGGTAAATTCCAAAGGCAAGACGAAGAGTATAAAAACCCCTGCCAATGGATTTGCAAGAAAATTTGAGATTCAACAAGATGATGAGCTTAGTGAAAATTAAGCACCTTCACTAAGTGGGGCCTGTAGGCTATTTTTAGTTGTATGTCTGTTTTTGGACATGGTGAGAATATTATATAAGTTGCAAGATGCTATTTGTATATGGTCGATCAAGAATGAAAAATAGATGAAATTGTACTTTTAGAATATTGGGCAAAGTCTTTTTATAGATCTTCAATCTAAAAATAGATGCATGTCGATAATTATTATCTCTTAATAATAATCTGACAATAAACATCAACTTATTCTCTTGGAGCACTTTATTTCAGTTAACAAATTTGGAAAATCACTGGGCTGAAGGAATTATGCAATTCCTAGGGTTTACTGGTGGTTCATGCATGGAGGACTCAATTAGAACTGAAGTGGAAAGTTATGATAGAGTTGGAAGAGTAGTTACAGGAGTTTTTATTCATTTAAACTCATTGAATGGATTTAAACTCAGTTGAGCTAGTTGTATCTAGTCTAACTGAAAGATTCACTTTTGAGAGTTAGGTGAAATAATTAGTTAATTAATTCAAAACTAATAACTCACTAACAATTGAAAAAATACAATAGTTAACTACAGTGCATGTCAACTCCAGTGGAGACCCAGTGGAGAGATAGGTGAAAGGGTGAGATGGACTATCCGTTGTGACTATAGTGATGTATTCAATGCATATGACACACATTGGAGTTGAAAATGAGGATTGCACAATCAAAGAAAGGCCATTTCGAATTCATTATGGGTTCTTCTTCAGCAGGGATTGCAAAGTCGAGGCAGGCTATCAGGTGATGAGAAATTGGTGCATAGACATGCAAATTTCTGCATGACAGTGTGTAATGATTGTTGATTGTACTAAGACCTTGATGTACTAATATTTGTATGAGATTATTACATGATTCAATTGATATACATAATATATTATAGTTGGGGTTTTTAGCTTTAAGCTTTCCCGTCAAATAAATGTGTTATGTGCGATTGAATTTATTCACATGTGTTTGCAATTCAGTTTTAAATTTCCGTAAGTTTAACAGTGGAAGGATTATATATTTTGCAAGAAGATAATATTATGAGATCAGGAGGATCTAGTAATACATTGGTATTAATAAATTTCTGCATGGTATTGGAGTAGATTTGGTTATTGGAGATTGCAACTGTGATAAATTGTTGAGTTTGTGCTGGTGGACAATTCGAATTTGCTACAGAAGTTTCTTGGTGCGACCGTTGAGTATTCATTGAAATGTCTTTCAATGGGTTGTGATTGGAGTATGCCCTTGAGGGTAGCTCCAATTACATATCTTGGAAGGATAGGATGGAGGCGGTGCCTGAAGATAATGGACTGCAGGATTTCATCGACATCAATGTTCCTAAGCCTACTTCTAGCGATGCTGCATTACTTGATGCATGGCAAAAGAAGGTAGCAAAGATAAGAAGAATTATGTTCAAAGGTGTGAAGGACCATATTTTGTTAAGCCTTCACAATAAATCCACTCCATTTGCAAAGTGGAAGGCTTTGATGGATATTTTCCAAAGCAGCAGCGACCAGAGGAAGTTGGCGCTGAAAGATAAGCTCAAAAAAAAAAAATGGAGAAGGGTGACGATATTCCAAAATATCTCAGGAATTTTTTCCACTGTAGAGATGAACTGGGAATTGTGGGGATTACTGATGATGATGAATTGGTGATCTTGGCTCTCCTTGGGTTTCTGAAGAGTTGGCATAGCTACGAAGACTCTGTCAATGGACAGGAGAAACTGTCGGGTTGGGAGCGACTTTGGTCGGATATTGTGCAGGAGGAGATAAGGCGAAGTACCAGGGATGGCTCTTCATTGAAGAATGATGATAAAGAGAATCACACTTTGGCTTCCAAATCAAGGAAAGGGAAGGGGAAGAAATTCCACTCAAAATCTGAGGCTAAAGGCAAGAAGCTGGATTTGTCCAAGGTGAAGTGTTTTCACTGTCACGAACATGGGCATATCGCCACTAACTACCCACAGAAAAAAGAAGAAAAAGAAGGATGTTGGAGCTACAGATAGAGAGGCCTTAGCCTCACAATTTTATCTTGATTTCTCTTTCATCGCATGTTTGGTTTCAATCTCAATGGGATCAGTGTGGTATCTTGATAGTGGTGCGTCTTTCCATGTGATGAGAGACAAGGAGTTGTTTAGTGACTTGGAGGAGAAGGATCTCCAAATGCGTATATAGATGGGTG
Source organism: Pinus albicaulis (assembly GCA_034641835.2). NCBI lineage: Eukaryota > Viridiplantae > Streptophyta > Pinopsida > Pinales > Pinaceae > Pinus > Pinus albicaulis. The sequence goes on from CM076576.1 coordinate 337,325,705, forward strand.
ACGATGGTAGATACAGTGCGACCAGCATTGGGACCATTACCTTTGAGAGGGATTTAGGTAAACGATTTCTGTTGAAAGATGTTATGCATGTTCCAGGACTGAAGAAGAACTTGGTCTGGTCGCAATGTTGGGAGACAGAGGTTATGCCGTTGTTTTCAGCGATGGAAAATATTTCCTGAAACATAAAATAATGGGTCAAACCAAGAGGATAGGGATTCGAGTTAAGAATCTCTACAAGCTGGAGGTCTATGGTTGCGCTGCAATGATGGGCAAAGTAGAAGAAGTGGTGATCCAGGATGAGGGCGAATTATGGCACAAGAAATTGGGTCAGCTTCACCATGGCACCTTGAAGATTTTGCAGCAGATTTCTATTGGACTTCCCAAGGGTACTCTTGCACAGTAATATTAGTTCAAGGGATGTAATATAGGTAAGTTTGTGAAGAATACCTTCCATGAGAAGGAGAACCGTGCTTCGGTGATCCTGGAGAGAATTCACACAGATGTGTGTGGACCTTTCTCGGTTGATTCAATAGAAAAAAATAGGTATTATGTTATATTTGTTGATGAATATTCTCGTAGATGATGGATCTTCTTCATTCAGAAGAAGAACGAAACATTCTCAAAGTTCTGTGAGTTTAAAGCATTGGTGGAGAAGGAGTCAGGGAAGTAAGTGACGTGTCTCTGGAGCGATAATGGTGGTGAATATATCTCGAATGAATTCAAAGAATTTTGTAGCAAAGAATGAATTCAAAGAGAAATCATAGTGCCTCATAACCCATAGTAGAAGGGGGTCATGGAGAGGAAGAACAGAATGATCATGGGTGCTGCACAAGCTATGTTGCTTGTCTAGGGCCTACCGATGCACTTGTGGGTGGAGCATGCAACACTGCGGTTTATGTGTAAAACCGTTGTCCTCATAGAGTAATTGGCATGAGTACACCTAAGGAATATTTTACTGGTAAGAAGCCTAATATTTATCATTTGAAGGTTTTTGGCTCATCTATTTACATTCATGTGACAAAGGACACTAGGAAGAAGTTGGAGCCAACTGCAGAAGTTGGGATATTTGTGGGGTACATAGAAACACCCCATAATTATCATGTGTATTTTCCAAATAGTTGGATGAATGTGGTGTGAAGAGATATAAAATTCAATGTGTTGAGAGCCATGTAGTTTTCGCTTGAGAGGGAGCTACACTTGCATGTAGAGGAGGAACTTCTTGTTCCCAAAGATGAGCCTCTATATGCGGATCAGCCATAGGAGGAGATTCATGGAGTGGAGGAGTCCACTCATGCAGAACCAAACATCAAAACTGGCAGAAAGCGTACCACAGAAGCTGAGAGACTGAAGCTTGATGCATCACATAATGTAGGAGTCCACATCACAGCATAGATAGAGACAGTCACCTAACTAATTTACTGGATACATGGCTCTTATGAGCAAGTGTATCGTGACAGAGCCATATTATTTTGAAGAAGTAGTCCAAGAACCCACATGGGTAGATGCCATGGTGGAGGAGTATGAATCCATTATCAGAAATAGTGCTTGGGAGATTTTTCCAAGCCTGGTGGGTAAATCAGTTGTAGGATCAGGATGGATCTACAAGGTAAAGCAAGCTGCTGATGGGAGTGTCGATAATTATAAGGAAATATTTGTTTCCTGCGGATTCTCATAGATCGTGGGGATTGATTATGAAGAAAACTTTGCACCTATCACACTGTATTCTTCCATAAGGATCATCCTTGCTCTTTCAGTGCAGATGGGTTGGCACATTCATCAGATGGATGTGAAGACTGCATTCCTTAATGGGATCATTGAGGAAGAGGTGTACATTGAGCAGCCTGAAGGATTTGAGATCTTCAAGAACAAGTTGCATGTGTGCAGACTTAAAGGAGTGTCATATGGGTTCAAACAAGCACCACATGCTTGGTACACATGGATCGACAACTATTTCACTGGACTTGGCTTCACTGAGAGAAAGGCAGATGCAAACCTGTATCAAATTGTGGTGGAGGGTAAGATTTTAATCATTGTTCTCTATTTTGATGATTTAATACTAACGGGTGATGAGCAGTTGATACACTCATGCAAGGTAGATCTTGCAAAGGAGTTTGAGATGAAGTATTTGGGCCTCCTTCATTATTTCCTTGGATTGGAAATATGGAAGTGATAAGGTGAACTGTTTGTGTCTCAAGGAAAGTATGCTAAGGAGATAATTGGTAAGTTTCACATGGAGGACTGCAAGCCCATGAATAATCCTCTTCCAGGAAATTAGAGGAAAGAGGATGCTACATTGGCAAAGGTAGTGGATGCCACTGTTTATCGATAGTTGGTGGGTTCGCTCATGTATTTAGTTAATACAAGACCAGACATATGCTATGTGGTGAACCAACTTTCGCAAGCGAAGGTTAAGCCTACCAAGATCTTTTAGAAGGTAGGCAAGCATGTTCTGAGGTATCTCACGAGCACATCTAAGTATGGTTTATGGTACAGATAGATGGATGAGGTGAAGTTGCATGGCTTCACGGATGCAGATTGGGCAGGCAGTCCAACGGACAGAAAGAGCACTTCAGGAGGTGTTTTCAGTACCATATCTACAATATTTTCTTGGTACATTAGGAAACAAAGATCCATGGCACTCAGTTCAGTGGAAGAAGAATACATGGCAGCAAGTCAAGCTGCATGTGAGGCTATCTGGATGAGGAAGATCTTAGTCAGTTTGTTCGGTTCACATTTATATCCTACAGTGATACATTGTGATAATCAGAGTTTCATTAAACTCTCGATTAATCCTGTGTTTCATGATAGATCTAAACATATTTATATCTGGTATCATCATATCAGAGATTGTGTGTAGCGGAAGATCATGTTGCATCAATACATTCCTATGGAAGATTAGGATGCAGATATTCTGACGAAGGCACTCGATAGGAGCAAATTCGAATACCATAGAGGCAGGCTTGGGGTGAAGGATAATCCCTATCTTATCGACAGGGAGTGTTGAGATTCAACAAGATGATGAGCTTAGTGAAAATTAAGCACCTTCACTAAGTGGGGCCCGCAGGCTATTTTTAGGTGTATGGCTTTTTTAAACATGGTGAGCATATTCTATAAGTTGCAGGATGCTATTTGTAGATGGTTGATCAAGTTGGGAAAATAGATGAAATTCTATTTTTAGAATATTGGGCGAAGTCTATTTATAGATCGTCAATCTAAAAATAGACGCATGTCAATTATTATTAGCTATTAATAATAATCCGACAATAAACATCAACTTATTCTCTTGGAGAACTTTATTTCAGCGAACATATTTGGAAAATGAGTGAGCTGAAGGAATTACACAATTATGTTATGAAACCAAATCCAAAAATAGAAGAAAAGAGAGATCAACGCCTTAGAAATCAGCCACTTCGAGGGGGAAACCTCCACTACATTACATAAATGAACAATTCTTGGATGATACAAATGAAAAAACCTCCTTTATATATATAGGAGTCCATGGGGCCTTGAATGTAATCCTAGTGGGGCCTTGAATGTAATCCTAGCCAACCTAACAATAATAATTTAAGGGCACAATAATAAAAATATGAGGGTTACAGGGGTACAACAATAACAATAAGGGGATTACACTAATGAAAATAAGGGGCTATTATAGTAATATAGGGACCTAACATGCTCCTTGCCTTCAAAAAAGTGTTGTCCTCAACGCTTGAGTAGCTCCAGGTGCTTTTGTATAAAATTCTCATCCTCCCATGTAGAATCTTCAGTTGGTAAGTTCTTCCATTTGATGAGATACTCTGAAGTTGATCGATTTCGTAGTTGTCGAGTTCTTGTTTCTGTGACTACTTCAGGTTCCAATATGGTTTTTCCTTCCTCATCAAGTTCTGGAAATATTGTTTGAACTGGAATTTTGTCTTTTATAACCTTTTTTAAGCATGAAACATGGAAAATTGGATTCACTCGTGAAGAAGGAGGAAGCTCCAAGTTGTATGCCATAGTACCAATCTTTTGCAAAACCTTGTACATACCATAGTACTTTAGCAATAATTTATTATCCTTCTTAGCTTTCTTGACGGACATTTGTTTTTATGGTTGTAGCCATAAAAATACCCAGTCTCCCACTTTAAAAATTCTCTCACCGCGATGTTGATCTGCCTGTTATTTCATTCAATTTTGTGCTAAATTTAGGTTATCATTGAAGAGTTGGAGAACTTCTTGTTGATGATCGATGTGTTCCTCCACTGTTCGAACCCTAGAATTGTCCCTTAAGGAATATGTGATGGATGGTGGATGATATCCATAAAGTGCCGTAAATGGAGTCATTTTTGCTGCAGTATGGAAGGAAGTGTTATACCACCATTCGGCGAGAGGTAGCCACTTGACCCATTGTGCTTTCTTATCAGATACAAAAAAACGAATATATCCTTCCAAACATTTATTCAATATATTTTTCTTACCATTGGATTGAAGATGATAATATGAGCTATGAGCTAGTTCAGTACCCAAAAAAGAAAATAATTCCATCCAAAAATTTCCTGTAAAATGGGATCTCTATCACTTACAATAATCTTCCGGTTTCCATGTATCTTTTGAATTGTTTCCATAAATGTAGTGGCAACTATACTCACTTTAAATGGATGACATAATGGACAAAAGTGTGCATACTTGGTAAGTCTATCAACTACCACCATGATGACACTCCTTCCTTCGGACTTAGGTAAACCTGTTATAAAATCTATTGAAATATCTTCCTAACGTTGACTTGGAATGAATAAAGGTTGTAGAAGACCCAGGGTCTTAATTGTTTCAACTTTGTTTTTCTAGCAAACCAAACATTCCGCCACAAACTTTTGAATATCATATTTAGGGCCATCCCAAAAAAATTATTTATTCACCCTGTGTAAGTTTTTAAAAATCCTGAGTGTCCTCCTAAAGGAGAAGTGTGAAATTCCAAAAGAATATTTTGTTTTAATTGAGAATTATTGCAAATATATAAGCGATCTTTGTACCATAAGGAATCATTTTTCCAACTAAATGTATCATATGTACTAGTATCTTGCTGTAACTTTTGAATGAGAGTCCACAGTTCTTCGTCCTTGTTCCATTCATCCCTTTCTTCGGTTATCCAATCTGGTTGGATAATTGAAATGACACAAAGAAATGCTTCCACCTCTTCATCCTTTCTTGAGAGTGCATCTGTAACAACATTTAGCTTCCCTTTTTTTTAGACGATTTCAAATTCATAAGCCAAAATCTTTGTGACACATTTTTGTTGTTCTTCTGAAGATAGTCTTTGTTCCAAAAAGTGTTTAAGACTATCATGATCAGTTTTTACCTTCAAGTGTCTTCCCATTAGGTAAGGTCTCCATTTCTTTAGTGCATGTAGTATTGCCAACATTTCCTTCTCATAAATATCCTTTTGTAAATACTTTCCTTTGATTGGATGACTTTCAAAAGAAATTCATCTTCCTTCTTGCATTAAAAAAACACCAATTCCATTTCTTGAGGCATCACATTACATAATAAAGGTTTTTGTGAAGTCTATCATAGCTAAGACTAATGCTAGGCACATTTCCTCTTTAAGATGTTCAAAGGCCTTAGTTGCTTCAAGATTCCATGAAAATGCATCTTTCTTCAATAATGTTGTTAGAGGTGCTGCTAATCTCCCATAATTCTTCACAAACTTGCGATAATACCCTGTTAACCTGAGAAATCCACGCAACTGCTTTATGGTTGTGGGGAATTTCCATTCCTTAATGGCTTTAATTTTGTTAGGGTCTACCTTAACACCCTCATGAGATACAATATGACCCAGATATTCCACCTCTTGTACTCCAAAGAAACATTTGGATGTTTTTGCATATAATTGTTTCTCCTCCAATAGTTTAAGCACCCTGTCAACATGTTGAACATGATCCTTCCAAGACCTGTTGTAGATTAGTATATCATCAAAAAATACTAGCACAAATTTTCTAAGGAAGGGTTTGAAAATGGAATTCATCAACCCTTGAAATGTAGAAGGTGCATTAGTAAGGCCAAAAGGCATGACCAAAAATTCATAATGACTCTCATGAGTTCGAAATGTTGTTTTTGGAATATCTTCAGTCTTCATTCTAATTTGATGATATCTTGAACGAAGATCCAACTTGGTAAAATAAATTGCTCCATGTAATTCATCCAATAATTCGTCAATCACAAGAATGGGAAATTTATCTTTAATAGTGAGCTTATTGAGCTCCCTATAATCCAGACACATGCATCATGATCCATCATTTTTCTGCACCAATACTACTGGAGCAGAGAAAGAACTTTGACTAGGTTGAATTATACCAGCCTCTAACATTTCTGCAATCATACGTTCAATTTCACTCTTTTGGACATAAGGATGTATGTAAGGCCTGATGTTTGGAGGAACACTTCCTGGAATCAAATGAATAGCATGATCATGATCACGAATAGGTGGGAGTTCTTTGGGAGTATCAAACACCTTGGAATGATTGTCCAAGACTTTTCCGAGATTTGGAGAAATATATGATTTTGATGTTGGAACTTCTAGTGAGCATAATTGTGCAATTACGCCCCGTTGTTATTTATTTAGAATATTTGTCATGACATTAGAGCTTATTATATTTCTTGTATTCCCTATGATACCCCGTAATTCGATTTCCTTTCCTTCTGAAAAAAAAATCAAGAGAAGTTCTTGAAAATTAAAAGCTACCGTCCCCAAAGAGTGTAACCATTATACTCCCAGTACAACATCAACACCTTCCATTGGGATGGAAAGCATTGGACTATTCAATACATATTCTCCCATGGTTAGCTTGATATTATGGAATTTTCCATAGAAATTTATAGTTCCTCCATTTGCAACCATCACTTGACATTCTGGTGCTGGGGATAGGAAAAAAGTCAATTCCTTGGCTACCTTATAATGAATATAATTATGGGTACTACCCGAATCAATCAAAACTATTACCTTTTTCTTCTTGATATGTCCTTCTATATTGAGATTTTGAGGAGTGGTAATTCCTGCCAATGCATTACATGATATGGTCAGATTCATTTATTCTTCTTCTAGGGTTTCTTCCTAATGTATATACTCTACTTTTGAAGTTTCTTCTTCATTTTCTTCCTCCTCTTCACAATCTATGTAAAATAATTTCTTCTCAGTGCACTTATGACCTTTATTGTATTTGATATCACAACTGTAGCAAAGCCCTTTTTATCTTTCTTCTTCGAATTGTTGTGGTGTCAACCTTGTAGGTTGTGGAAGTCTAGGAGTAGCAACACTTCCATCTTTATAGATGTGAGTTCCCTTTTTCTCTTTTTTCTTCCAATTGTTGGGGTGTCAACCTTGTAGTTTGTGGATGTCTAGGAGTAGCAACACTTCCATCTTTATAGATGTGAGTGATAGGCTTCCTTGTCGCCATAATTTTACATTCAATTTTTCGTGCCAACCTGAATACCTTCTCTAATGAATCAGGTTCCCATATGCGAACTTCATGTTGGATGTTATCCTTTAAAGTTCCTATGAAGACATCAATCCTATGTTCCTCTAGAATATCAATTACCCTTGTATTCAATTTTTGGATGTCCGCAATGTGCTCCACCATGAAACCCTTTTTTTTGAGATTTATAAATTGACTAAAGAAGGTGTTGCTCTTTGTATCCTCATAATGTGCTATCATTTCTTCCGTAAAAATTGACCAAGTGAAATTTTTTTTACGGGAGAAAAGCCATTGATACCATACAAATGCATTTTGTTCTAAATGTAAAGTTGCAATGTGTACCTTTTGTGTGTTTTGCACATTATTGAGATCAAAATATTTCTCCATTTGTAGTATCCATGTTACGGGATCCTTGCCATGAAACTTCCTCATATCCATCTTTGGAATATGGTGGTTCTTAAATCCAACATTAGAGTTTATGAAATCGCGATTAACATTTTTTTTGTTCTCATCACGAGTTTCCTCTATTATCTTTTCGCCATTAGGAATCATTTCTTGTATCAACTTTTTCAAACCTTCCAAGTCTGCTTTTAGATCATTCTTCATGTTTTCCATGTTGTCTTTCATGTCCTCCATTTTAGCTTCCATGCCATCCATATTAGCATCCACGCGTTTCTTCAAACCATCCATCTTCGCTTCCATTCCTTTCTTCAAAACTTCTATTTCTTTTTTTGCTGCTCTTTGTGAGAGCGAGATTTGGTGCACTTGCTCTTGTAATTTTGATAGATCATGTTGCAATTATTCACCTTCATGAGTCATAGTAGAGTATTCCGAGGGCTTAATGGGTGTTGAATTATTTTTAGGAGGCATTTCAAAACCCAATACTGAAATATATGCTCAATAGGCCCTTGGAATCTCTTCAAACTTAATTTTTTAGACAAGACTTATGCAATTCGAAAAAAAAAATACACACCTTTTTCTTGCTTTTGAGGAGTTCAATATTGAAACTGAATTATCTCTGTGATTTTGGATCTTCAATATTTGAAATTTAGCCCAGAGGTAGCCCTCCTAATCATCTTTTGAATGCCATAGGTCTGACCTGATTTGTATTCTTGAAGGAAAAGTTGTGTCCAATATCCAACGATGAGCGAATTATGGACTGGTTCAGTATAGCGAACTTGTATGAATTGCCACGTGTCAGTGTTTCCACCTTTGGCTCTGAAATTAATAGAAAAAAAACTATAGTCTGTGTACTTGTAGCCACATTTTACCGAATTCCAATCGGATGCTCAGAGAGATAGTTATGAAAATTTTCCCACGATCACTCTTTGAGATGAAATTCGGGAGCCTGAAAAAGACCTAACTTTCACATGCCATATCTCCACACATATTGCAAACGAAGCTCTAAAATGTTTTGACAATGTTCCACAGGATTTTGGCTTTTCAGTCTCCAAATGTAAGCTTATGAACCTTCGTAGAAACAAAGTTATAGTGAAAATTCCGCGATGACCTGTTTAGGTTAAATTCAAGAGCTTGCAAAAATTTCTAACTTCCACAAACCATATCTCCACAAATATTGCAAATAAATATATGAAATTTTGCGACGGTGTTCCTCAGGATTTCGGCTTCGCACTCTAAAAATTTCATCTTCTGAAACTTCGTAGAAAAAATGTTATAGTGAAAATGCCACAATGACTTGTTTGGAGCAGCGAAACCCTAGAATCCAAAGCTCTAATATCAAATGTTATGAAACCAGCTCCAAATATAGAAGAAAAGAGAGATGAACACCTTAGAAATTAACCACTTCGAGGGGGAAACCTCTAATACATTACATAAATGAACAATTCTTGGATGATACAAATGAAAAAACCTCCTTTCTATATATAGGAGTGCATGTGGCCACAATGTAATGCTAGTGGGGCCACAATGTAATCCTAGCCAACCTAACAATAATAATTTAAGGGCACAATAATAAAAATATGGGGGTTATAGGGGTACAACAATAACAATAAGGGGGTTACACTAACGACAATAAGGGACTATTATAATAATATAGGTACCTAACAAATTCCTAGGGTTTACTGGTGGTTCATGCATGGAGGACTCAGTTAGAACTGAAGTGGAAAAGTTATGACAGAGTTGGAAGAGTAGTTACAGGAGTTGTTATTCAGTTTAACTTAGTTAATGAAGTTAAACTCCGTTTTTCTAGTTGTATCTAGTCTAACTGAAAGATACACTAGTGAGAGTTAAGTGAATTAATTAGTTAATTAATTCACAGCTAATAACTCACTAACAACTGAAAAAATACAAAAGTTAACTACAGTGCATGTTAGTTCCAGTGGAGACCCAGTGGAGAGATAGGTGAAAGGGTGAGATGGACTATCCGTTGTGAATATACTGATGCATTCAATGCATCTGACACATTGGATTTGAAAATGAGGATTGCGCATTCAAATCAAGTCCAATTCGATTTCATTCTATGGTATTCTTCAGCAGGGATTACACAGTGGAGGCAGGTTGTCAGGTGGCGAGAAATTGGTGCATAGAGATGCAAATTTCTGCATGACAATATGTAATGATTGTTAATTGTACTGAGAGCTTGATGTAATAATATTTTTATGATATTATTACATGATTCCATTGATATACATAATATATGATAGTTGGGGTCTTTAGCTTTAAGCTTTCCTATTAAACAACTGTGTTTTGTGCGATTGAATTTATTCACATGTGTTTGCAATTGAGTTTTAAATTTCCGCAAGTTTAACACTGGAAGGATTATTTATTTTGGAAGAAGATAAATATTGTGAGATCAGGAGGATCCAGTAATACATCAGTATTAATAAATTTCAACAAGCAAGGCTAGCCCTATCAAAACCCCTGCAAAACAAGGCGAGGTTGGCCCTATCACTAGAGGCGAGGTTGGCCTTGTCCCTGGATTTGAGAGGGAAAACAATGTAACGATGCTTCGTCGGAAGAGTCGACCAGTCAACCTCGCACTCCTCTTTCAACTTGCTTATAACAATCACCTATCTCCAACCTTCATCATGTCTACTTTCCCTCTTCTTTTTCGTCATTTTGCCGCTTCTTGAATGAATTGTATTAATTTCTAATTTACCACAGTTAAAATAGTTTTATTTTTTAAACTGAAATAATTATAACTCTATATGCACATGTTCTTCGAATGTGAAGAGGAGTTTTATTGTAAATTTCTAATTTCTATAGGTTGCTCTTATGAATTCTGAATTAAACATCAAAATCATATTTTCTAGTTTTCTATATATTTACTTATTATAATTTTGATGTGATTGATAATATATTCATGTTTTGGATGCAATTTTCAATTTCTTTACTTTTATTATGATAAAATTAAAACGAATATTTTATCTTGTATATTAAATAAAATAAATTGAATTGTGATATTTTTAGTTTAATTTTTAAATTAAAATAATAATTTAGGATTTTAAAACAAAATACTAGTCGGCCTTAAAAAAATGTTTTAGAGTGATATAATTTTTATGTGGAGTAGTGATATAACTGTTATGATTGTTTAATCATTTACTGTTTCTATAAATAGAGGATTACTATTTTTTTTTTTTATTCGTGAGGATCATGTTAAGATGTTTGTGCATAATTTAGGTGTAAGTTTAAAATAATCCAACATAAAATGTTGTTTTTGAGTGCTTTAAAGAGGATAGAGATTAAAGTACAAATTAGATTATAGAGGGATGTGATGAGTTTCTTAATTAAAATACTTGTAGTGATTAGACGGAAAAAAAGCAAAGAATATGCACTTTATATGAAAGTAAAATTTAAATAAGTGCACTTTAATGACAACACAAGCCTTGTAGCATTATAACATATACAAAAGAAAATCCTTAGAATTCATTTGATATGTGTATAAAGTGTTAGAAAGTAAATCATAAATACATTGTACCATGGACTACCCTGTCAAGCTCTTACATGCAGTAGTGGAAGTGCTCTCAAGTCTAAAATGGATGAGGGTAGGTGATGAGAAGCTCTTGACACCTTTGTAAGTAAATCCACCCTCTAGAATGAGGACTTGCACCTCTCCTTTATAGAACATGATAAGAGGAGAGATAATGTAGTCGAGGAAAAAGAAGATGATCAAATTGTGGGTTAAAGGCTTGTGTGCTAGATCATTTTGGATGTCACAATTCTTCTCTAGTGAATTTTCTCTCTTTCAAAACTAGGTTTGTTGAAAGTACACACCCACTCAAAACACTTCGTAGCTAATGTTTTTCCTTTAATTGACAAATATGTTGAAAGTATGTTTATTGAGGTGCATGTATTCTAAAATATGTGTTGTTTTAGCATGTAATACTCATGATAATTCATTAAATGTATGAGAAACAAGTCAACACAACACTGTGGCACTGCTTCTCCATGATATCTATTTTTTTCTTCTTATGAAGTTCCAACCTACTAGAAATAGTTCAATATGGTGCCCCCTTTGTAATAACTTGTTGTTTTCCTTTAGTACCATATATATCTATTGATTGTCATTTGTATGGATGAAATACAAACATTTCCTAGAATTATCCTCCTTGAGCACACCATATCCAAGACTGTTCACTATTTGAATGGTTGAAACACGAAAACTGCCAATAATAATCCCTTTTGACTACATCACCTCCCAATATTTTCCTTTCATATTGTAATAATTAACATGTGTGGATGAAAGTAGATCTAATTCGAATTCATGAAAAAAAGAAACCTTGCATATATGGTTGGGTTGAATTCCATCATTACCCAGTTAACCTAGTCATTATCATCCTCCTTGACCTCAGTCCATGCATCCTCCTTGATTTCACATACAATTCAACCCCTCTCCACTCCTTCAACCAGGATGAAAAGGATTCAATTTCAATATGAACAATCGATGGGATGAAGAAACACAAGTTGCAATCCCTGCATCCTCCTTGACTATTTCTGTGACTCAACCCGCTCTACTCCCCTTCATCTCCTTCAACTGGGATAAAAAGGCTTCAATTTCAATAGGAAGAACAGGCAGGATCAGGAACCTCGAGCAAGTTTTATTCCATACATCCTCTTTGGATTCGTCTGCAAATCAACCCATTTAGCAACTTCAACCTAGATTAAAAGACTTAAATAAAAAGAAATGGTGGGATCAAGAAACTCCTACAAACTGCAATAGGAAGAAATGGACGGATCAAACTGCGCCATTCAAAGCAAAAATATAACAAGATTTTCTCCCATGGGGTTAAAAAACAAATTGTTTAAGCATTTTTTCCATATTTGAAATTTTAATAGATGATAAAGTCAATGATATATAGACATGTTAAATGTGCTTTGTAATAAATTAGAGGTTTGTAATGAAGATTGCAAATATGAAGTTTGAGCTTAAATATATTGGAGGAGAAAAGGACATGCATGTTGTGCATCTACAACACAAAACCACCTACATATTGAATGGTAGGTCCTCCATACAAATAAGAGGAAAATACCACCAATTTTTCTTGGATCATAACCTAAGAGGAAATAAATTTTAAAAGAAAACCAATCCAAACCTAGTTAAGCTAATAAAACAAGGGCTTAAAATTTTGGGAGTAGATTTATGGCTTATGCACCATGTTCATTAAATCTGGATAGATGAAAGATTTTATGATACTTTTCAAATTGAATACAATATTCATAAAGACACATCTAAAAACCTTGGATATGTACAAAGTCACCTCGATGCACTAAAATATACCCAAAATGTTAATGGCACGCACCCAAGGAAATACTTTTTTCCAAAACTAGTAGAAGTTCTAGAAAAAGGGGTTTTCATGAGAGATCCAGTCAGATAAAATTGGTTGAAAAGATAGAGGAGAAAGGATAAGGGAAAAAACGAAATCTAAAAAATATACACCAACACAATACCATTTTATCCCTAAAATTCTCAACCCTAGCAATCTCTCGGTGCATATCAAATTTTTACATTGGCTTGTATTTATTACTTCAATCAATTGTAACGGCAGAAAATTTACTCACTGATAAAAATCAGGCCCTTGACATCTTAGCCAAAAGGGAAGGCGAAATATTTTATCCTATGTACACCCAACCCTACACTCTGTAGCAAGAGGAAACCCGAAACAAATATGGAAATGAGAAATCAATGTAAGAAAAAAGAACGACATCTAATTAATTGCAATATATAAGCCCAAAAATCACTTCCTACCATACCTCTGGGTCTTGCTTCCCCATAGGTGATGGTAAATGATGGTGAATGACCATGATATTGGTAGTTGTTTCCTTATATATTTGTAAGGAAAGTTCCCAACTAATGAACAAGTCCTGTGCCATTGGTATTGGGGAAAGAAAGTTATCTACCAAATATATTATGGAGGTGTGAGTCAAAATTTTAATTCTCCTTTGATACAAGCCATGTCATCATTGTTTAAAGCTTAGTCTTCACAGACAGATTCGTCTAGAGCATTACAAGGACCCATCAATATTTTTCTCAAAAAAGCTCTAAATGATAAAACCTCTGACTTTCTAAAGGGTGCACCCTATTGCTACTCATGGTAGGTTTTGGTATTTGCAGATGATGTCCCCATTCATATTCAAGAGAACTAGAAATGAGTAATGATCTCATCCAAATCCCAGAGGTTTTTATTATCTTTACTTTGAACAAGGTCTTAGAATTCAAGATTGAGTAATATATGTTTACTCCCAACTCTTACTAGCTCAAATAATAAGGGTAGATAGGAGAGTTGTCTCATGTCTAACTCTTTGAGTGAAATCTCTATTCATTTCTCTTGCCAATAATACCACATGAATTCACCCAAAAAATAGAATACTACAAGGGCCTTCGAAAGGGGAATTTATAAGCCAACACCTCTCATTATGTTTCCTAGCAAGTGATTGAATTCACAAATGACGACTTTTTAAAATGAAGGTTTTTTATATTACTGATGAACTCGACACTCCTCAGTTTAGGATCTATATTCATCTCGTATACCATATTCGTACAGTAGCACGATGGCACTCGAGGAAAATTTTGAATGGAAAATTCCCCAACCCCACACCTATTGATGGCATGCAAATATGTCATACATCAAAGTATTATAACCCTAAACCTCTTCTGAACTAAAATAAAAATAAAACCCAGTTAACCCAGTCATTATCATGTCCCCTTAACCTAATTTCCTGCATCCTCCTTGATTGCACATACAACTCAACCCCTCTCCACTCCTTCAACCGAGATGAAAGGGTTCAATTTCAATAGGAAGAATTGATGGAATGAAGAAACTCAGGTAAGTTGCAGTCCCCACATCCTCCTTGACTATTCTGGTGACTCAACGTGCTCAACTCCCCCTCATCTCCTTCAACCGAGATAGAAATGCTTCAATTTCAATAGGAAAAACAGGCAGGATCGGGAACCTCGAGCAAGTTGTAGTCCATGCATCCTCCTTGGCTTCGTGTGCAACTAAACGCCCTTATCTCCTTCAACCTGGATTAGAAGACTTAAATAGGAATAAATGGTGGGATCAAGAACCTCCTGCAAACTACAATAGGAATAAAGTGTCATATCAAACAACACCATTCCATCATTAATAAGCCTCAGTTTGCAAGGCATTGATTCACATATGGAGAGAGATATCATCACAAAGAAAGAAGAGGAAGAAACACTTACTAATGTGTTCCAATTGTTTGAGCTAGAGGAAGGTAAAGTAGTAGACATGATATAGCCTAAGAAAAGCAGATCCAATCCAAACCAACCACCCTATGAATTTTAAAATCCTAGAGGTAATCCCAACTTTTTATTATACTTTTGACTTGAAAGCACCTTTTCTTAGTCTCAATAAATGAAGTAAATGGTCTCAACCCCTTGGAGAAGAAAATTTAAGAAAAAGTAATTAGAATGAACAAACAAATAATCCAATGAGCTAAGCTGAGAGGGGCCTCCCTTTATAAACAAACATCCATAGGCTTCTTGGAGTTAGTATGAATCTTTACTAGAAGGTGAGTAGCCTTCACATCATCAGCCACGTCCAATAGAAAGGTACCAACCCCTACAATAAAAATTATTTCTCCAAATAAGGTGTTGTCAATACCAATAATATCATCTTATGAATCTATTACAATATGATTTTCAAAGTAAGTTTCCATACATGTGTGAAAGAAACAATCCATCTGGTTAGAAAAAGGAAGTCTTTTTGAAGGGCTCAAGAAACCCCCTTGAAGGAGACAAGAAGGGTTTGAAACCAAGAATACAAGTTTATCTATGAACCCTAGTTCTGCAACTCTTAGGAGAAATGTTAATATTCAATAGTCTAATCTCATATGATATCCTAATCTCAGATCAATATTCGATAACATTGTTGTTCCCTTCAATTGATTGAACAAATCATCAATCCTCGACAACAGATACTTATTCTTAATGGTCACCTTGTTCAATTGCATGTAATGAATGTAAAATGTGAGAGTACCATATTTCTTCTTCATAAATAATACAGTGTGACGCATGGTGATACACTTTCCCTAATGTATCCCTTATCCAACATTTACTTCAACTGCAAATTTAGCTCTACCAACTGTGGAGTGCTCATATTGTATGGTTTTTTTGATGTTGGTGCTGCCCCTGGTACCAAATCAATAGAAAAATACACTTCCCTGTGAGGTAAAAACTCTAAAATATCTACAGGAAATGAATCTTGAAACTATTGTGAAACCGGGTACTTTCTCAAGATATCTGCATTCTCAAATTCCTTATCTTTGTCACTAGAAATATGTACTGCAAATAACACACACTTGTTCCTCCAAATACACTTTGTCTGCATAGTTTTCACCATTCTAATTTATTTTTACTTCTTCTTACCTTGCAAGAATATATGTTCTCCATTTTCATACAAGCACTCAATAGCTTTGTCATAGCAGTCCACTTTGGTCCTATGGAGATACAATTAGTCCATACTTAAAAGCATGTTATACGAACCCAATGACAATACATTCAAATGTGTTGATGTAGACATACCATTCAAATCAAATGCATAAGCTCTTACCCAATGATTTTACTCGCTTCTTTGTACCTGTATCCAACTTCACTAACCATGACTCTGCATGCGCTTCTTCATTCAAACCAACCATGCTTATGCATTATGTGTTTTTTTAATTTCCCCATCGAATGTAGGTGGATTTTCTTTATTTAACTCATCTGGAAAATATCCCCTATCACTCCTCCTATAAGGATGATAACAATGATGACCATGATACCTATCAGAACCAGAACGAGAATAGTACATGTGTCCATCAACCCTCCTTTCTAGAGTATCCAAGAACCTAACATCCCTGCTCGTGTCATATCTATCTGAATTGTGCCCACTATGGGGTATACTTCCACAGGCCCTAGTAGTCATATCCTCCTATGCCTACATGATTTTGTCATTATCTTCTTTGCAACTCCTTATTTCCTCCTTCAAACTCCTCAATGTGTATGCTAAGTCAAAAGAGTTCCCAACACCATGTTACTCATCTGATTCATAGGGAGAATCTTTGTAGTCTACGATCTTGTTAGTCATCTTTGATCTCTTCTTCTTGCAAGGTATATTATTTCAAATAAACCAAATCATGAACAAACCAATGTACCTTAGTATAGCTCGAAGAGGATATCTCTCCTTCAAGACTGACCAGATTAGCGCAATATCCAATTATCGATGCACAACTATGTTGACCAAATACCATGACTTCATGCACAACAACCATCATCTAGTCAAAGTATGAATAAAAACATACAAACACTGATACACATAACCGATGCACGACCGACATAAAGTCACAACAAATATATTCAACAGAAACACCATCAAATTTCACATTGCGACACCACCACAATCATGACCAATTTCATGCATACACAACAAGCACATAGATCACAAGAACAAGGACCTATATGCAACCGACATGTACATACAACAACACATTCATCCAAGGGGAACAGAAACCAGACATCACCCAAGGAGAACGTAACCATGCTATGATACCACTCTATAACACCCTCCTCCCACATCTACCCAAGTAAGCGACCAACCAGGGAAAACATATGATGAAGAGTTACAATGATATTATTCAACTCCCTATATATTAGTTAAGGAAGTGGAACCGACGGAACACGACCAACCTGACCTTCTCCACATGCAACAGAACCCCCAGGAGCCATCCAACCCATCCAGGTGACCATCCCTTAAGACAAGCTAACATTTTTATTCATCAAAGCCTTAATCACTCCATTGACATGGGCATGCTTGCGACTTAGAACCTCTAGTCACTCCCACAACAAGGCCTGCATGTGACTGGGGACTTTTCTAGGTAGTTCTGTGCCAACGGATCCAGATTCTGAGCCACGTTTTCAGATCCGAGACTCATGCCACTGCCCAAAACTCCATGAAACTTCTAGAAATCAAAATTAACATAAAAATAATGATAAAAATGTAAATACTTAAACAAGGACTTGAGTGGACCCCTACTAGCCATGACAACCATTTCGTCAAACATGTCACAAATATGTATTCTACAAGTTAAAACAATAGACATGAGCACAAGGGTCTCACAATTATCTGAGAATCATTAAGAAGCATTGATGCCTCATCATAATAACTACATTACCATCTATTAAGCCATATAGTCATTGTAAATTCAATGATTAACCAAAACATGATGAGAGCCATACATTATCATTTTCATAAAACTCAATCATAACCAACATATAACTAACATAAATATCAAGGATATAACAACAATATAAGCCACATATAAACAAGTATATCTACCCATAAAATACCAAGGATAAAGATCTCTCATTGATGATTGCATAGGCTAACTAGGTATGGGACTTCCATGAATCACCCGACCATAAGCTAGGATGAACCAAATATTTCTTTCAGCCAGTCACCCTCATGCCATATTCCAAGCATGAATGTGTCATCTCATAAAAAAAATAAATCAAAACCAAACCAGGGATTCCAGAGGCCAAGCCACCTCAACCCTCAATCAGTTATTCCATTTCACAGTCAAACATCACTAACCATCACCATATTGGTCTCTACCCAAGTTGTCCAGGGCTCCAACACGTTTGTTCCAACCAGGGCTTCCAGGACTTGTAACTCAACACACAGGTGTTGTCGGGCTTCTAGGACTAGTAACTCAACCCACCAAGTGCTTCCTGAGCATTTTTCCAACCAATACTTCTAGAAAATAATAACTCAACCCACAACCAAAGGCATAATAAAACCAACAAAAAAACAAAAGTAAAACCCACAACAACATGGCTATCTAGGAAATAGCAAGGCTAGGAAAAACTAGTGTCAATCCATGCAATCCCCCATGCCATTGACAAATCATAACCAAATAGCCACATGCATATGCCATGCATGCCAAAACTAGTAAGAGAACCATTCATGAAACTCAGTACCTGCAAGAAAAACCTGTTATAGCTATCGATATCATTGTTCTCTTGTGCTTTCTTAATTTTCCTTTGCCTTCTTTCTTCAAATCCAAAGTATGCCACAGTCATCCAAGAGTGCTCTAAGAAAACTCAAAGAGTCCAAGAGTATGAGAGAGAGAGAATAAAATGAGAGCTCCAAAACTGAACTGAAAAAGGTTTGTGCAAAAGCTACCAATTGAATCTCATAAGCCTTTTTATCAATGAGGCCTCTAATTTCTTTGTTTTTCCATTATTTTATTTAATTTTCCTCCTCACATGCAACCTATGACCTTTCACCTTCCTTATCTCTTGTTTTCCATTATTTTCATAAATAAAATGCTAATAAATGCCTCATGCCTTTCCAAAGCCTTTTCCATTTCCTTTGCTAATTTCCATAACCATTAATAAACTGAAAGGAAGACCCACTAGGATTTTTTTGTGAAACATTCAACTTCGAATACGTGTCCCATGACAAAGGTCTTATTTTACCATTATTAACTTTTACATGTATATTTTACCAGGGTTGTTACAAATTGTTGCTATAGTGGTAGCTTCAACCTCCAATTTTTCATCAAACATGGCACTTTCCATATTTCCACAATCAATCCTTGTTTTGAAAAAGAGACCACAAATTTCATTAAAAAAAAATTCATCCACTTTGTGGTTATATATATGAGCATGAATTTGCTCATTAACAATTTCAACTTCACCAAATTCATCATTTGTTGCTGGATTCATGAGAGATGCACATTCAGCTCTACAAACAATTACTTCATAAGAAAAAATGTCTTCAAGTTATTCTCAAGCTAAAATGCTTCAAACTATGATGCAAAGAGGCCATCATAAACTACAATCATACCAACTAGATCACGCATGTTATTCACTTCTTTATTGGAAGCTTCACCATCATCAACAAGAACTATTGTTGGATTCACCAATTCACTACTCACTTTTCAGTCACCATCCACATGTGTCTCATCAAAGTGGGATTCGTCATCATCTTCACCATCCATGTTATAGTGGGGTTCTCGATAATTTATATGTTCTTACTCTACCTCACACGTAGGGGCTTCAACTTCTCACTCTGTAATATTTTATGTGTCTTCTTCATTCATATTCATGTCGGCATGATGGGTCTCACTTTTATATTCTCTATGACCATCATCCATATTTGAGTGGGATTATCCAAGCTTCGTTTTCCTCCTAGAGTATTTCTCATTTAATCTCAGAACTGCAGTTAAATTTCTATTGATTCTTCAAAAAACTATAACATAATTTGTTGCTTTATGTCACTTTCTTTATACCAAATTCTACTTCTTGTATTCCATGCTTTCTAAGAAGATGTATCTTTTGCTACCTTACATAAGGACTTCTCATCGAATGCATGTTTTATAAGATCCAATACTAAGATATCACATACTTCATCACATGGTTTATTAGAGCGATACTCAATCAAATCTTTACATCGAAATAAAGTTTTCAGTTTGATAGTTCCTAAAAAATAAATTTTTTACTAGTAATTTTGGAAGTGTTACTGTATTTATCCTGATCCATTCATCCTCGAATTTTTCTACCTCATCTACTTGTCTTTTAGATGCCTCAACTGTGGAGATAACCTCTATGAGATCTTCAAAATACTTTGGCTCTTCCTCTCCATTTGCGTCATTCTTACTTTGTGACCCATGGTTGTAGTCTTTATTTTTTCTTCTACCTTCTTTCCTTATTTTGTTAGCCTTATAGAAATTAACATCACATACACTTGATTATCTTTAAAAATATACATTTTAACCTTCAATTTAATGGTGGCTACCAACAACTACTAGCAAGTTTGCTAAGCTCTTCTATGCATATTATTACGGAGGCCCATGGCTACACCTTATGGTGGAGACTCATTCTTTGGTCAGTGGTGGTGGCTCTTTCCTCTTGATATGGTGGTGGCTCTATAGGCTACTCACCCTAATATTCTAGTATTTGGGTTTGCAAACTCTCTACGAGCTCTAGTTTCTACTTATGGACCAATGGATGAAAATTTCGATTTGCAGACTACTCACAATAACCAAGGATCTTAGTGGAAGTAGCTCATGACCTTCTTAAATTTTTTGGTGCTTTGAAACCTTGCTAAACCTTTCTCTGATACCACTTGTTATTTAGATGCAAAGATAAACATGGAAACACAAGACCAAGAAGTACACAAGATTCATGAATAAATAAGTTATATTCATTAATTATTCTCTGATATACATCCACCAAATTGTTGTTATTCTCTCTTCTTACTTCACATTACAATGACCCAACTAGGAGTATATAAGCACTAAACTTTCTAAATATGGAATCATGTAAAATCTAACTTTCTTTTCTTCATGCAAACTATGACTTGACGCTTTAACTAAACTTTTCGAACTTCACTTTAACATAAATTGACATTTTTCTTTTCCTTCACTTAGCTTTTCTTGACAAGGCATTACCTTTTTAAATTTAACTCATTTGACTTCTAATATTAGACTTGATTAGACTTAACTTGCTTTCCTTCACATAATTTGACTCTTCATACATTGCATGCATACGAGATCACGTACTATTTCTATCAAGTGAAACAATTTTGATCTATGACAAAGTTGTGATCGATGATTGTAAATGAAATAGGAAATTTGGTGATAGGTTTGTATGAATTGTGTGCTCTTATAATTTAAATTGTTATACGAGGTTAGAGTTCACTTCATTGTAACACATTTGAATATTTGACAACTTTTAGGCCAGTTAGGTTGTTGATTATATAAGATTAATTTCATTCATGTCATTTGCATATTGGTTATGTTAAGGCATAATTGTATGGAATTATTATCTACATACTTTAATAAGTGTTAAACTTATGAATTTTAATGATCATGAAATATAAAAAGTGAGGTATAGTATATAATCACATAGTTTCAGATTAAGAAAATCGATGAGATGAAATGAGTCAGATGAACCACAAACCTATAATGATGGTCCATCTGGGTGTGCTAAGTCAGCCTCCGATATGGGTGACTATAGGGGCTTGACAATGGCTTTTTAGGTTAAATTAAAGTTTATGCTAGAGTACTCTTTCAACCTCCTTCACAATTTCCCTACATATATCTCTATTAAGTGAGGAAGATAAACCATATAATTGTTATTGGGTAGTTTGAAATGATATCAATTACTAATATTACTTGGTTTCTTAATAATGCATTCATAGTTTTCAAATTACTAGATGAAAATGTTTACCAACAAGTTAATACTAATAATAAATTAATATAAAAAAAATATTAAATCAAGATTTTGTAAATATATATATATATATATATATATATATATATATATATATATATATATATATATATATATATATATATATATATATATATATATATATATTAGTAGAAAGTTTTTTTACAATAAGAAAAAATTTAAATACTAAAATTTTATATAATAAATAATTAAATTCATTGTTACTTATCTCTTTGATATTTGTTCAAATGTTGAGAAGAAAAATTGAGATGTGACTATAAGACATATACAAGAATCAAAATTTTGATTTTTCATTTAGAAGGAAAAGAATGAAGGTTTAAAATGCATATATGGATGAATTAGTATCTTTTTATTTTATTTCTTTATAGCTATATATATATATATATATATATATATATATATATATATATATATATATATATATATATATATATATATATATATATATATATATAGATATATAAAAATTGAGAAAATATTTAATTTTTTTTTATAGTTATATTGTATTTAATTTCTTGCAAATTTATATCAAAGTTTAGTTGAAGTAATTTAATTTTTTTTACATATTAAAAAAAAAAAACAATTTTAGTTCATGGAATGTAACTCATTTGACAATCACCTTGATATGAAGTATTATGTTAAAACATGAGATTCAAAGTTAAATCCCCTTGAGTGGCCAACCAAAAAATAATTTTTTTTTTCTATTTATTTATTATATTTTTAGAATGTGGTCTAATGAAAAAGGAAAACTAGAATATAAAAGAAATAAAATTGACGTGATCAAATTTCATGTGGTTTGAATATCTATTTTCAAAAATTAAAAATATAATTATCCACTATCCACTCATGGAATTTGAGTCAAAAGAATGAAGGTTTAATGCATATATGGATGAATTTGTATTTCTTATATTCATCCATATATGCATTAAACCTTCATTCTTTTGAATCAAATTCAACAATTGAGAAAAAAAAATATATGGTTATATAGTATTTAATTTTTTGCAAATTTATATCAATGTTTAGTTGAAGTAATTTATTTTTTTTTCACATATTTAAAAAATAAAAAAATTTAGTTCATGGAATGTAAGTCATTTGACAATCACCTTGTTATGAAGTATTGCTAATGGTTTTGTCTTAATTTCTAAGTGTCTTAAATGGGTTTCGTCTTAATTGTTATTTTCTCAAGTTTCCATTGTCTTAAATATAAAGTTCTATATTAAAATATTTTTGTCTCAAACTATTTTTGTCTTAAATATAAATTTTTGTCTTAAAATATTTTTGTCTCAAACTGCTTTTGTCTTAAATATAAAGTTTTGTCTTAAAATATTTGTCCCAAAGTGTTTTTGTCTTAAATATAAAGTTTTTTCTTAAAATATTTTTGTCTCAAATTGTTTTTGTCTTAAATACAAAGTTTTGTCTCAAATTATTTTTGTCTCACACTACTTCTGTCTTAAATTTTATATTTAAGACAATTCAATTGATATTAAATTTTAATGTAAAATAACTAAAATAAAGAGTGACTTTTTAAGACAAAAAAATTCTTTTGTCTTAAACAAATGTCTTAAAAATGCTCTTAGTGTAGTAGTGACACAAAAGGGAGAGTGTTTTAAATAGCCATTCATGGCCTGGTAGGCTAGATTTTAACTTGTACGAAAATAGCCATACAATCTGACTCCAGTTTATTAACAAAAATCGTACACACACAACTCTTTTTATTTAGAGACTAGTACACAGAGTGTATCAATAAAGCACACACACTCTCAACACTCTTTGTTTAGAGACCAGTTACATAAGCTGCTAAAATGTTAAACTCATAACTGTCATGGCCAAACCCAATTGATATGGTGGTTTGTCTAACCTATTTACCCAATTTTATGATGACATCATGAGACTAGAATATGACGATGAAAGAAAGGGAGACATTGTAAACAGAGTTAAAAGCTACAATTATGAGCTTTGGTCGGCGATGATTTGAAGCTTCGTTGAACGAGTAGGAGAGATGGCTGGTGGTACGAAGACTTAAAAGGAGCTCTAGGTAGTAATTTCACGAGTTAAAAGAGATGGAGTAAGCTAACCATTAGAAGTTTTACCCTTTGGTTTTTGTGCCTTGTTTTTAGTGGGTGAATGTCCTCCAATAACTTTGAATTTCTCGGGGTTGTTCCGTTGAAATCTCCGCATTTGTTCTGTTGAGGTATCCGCTTTAGCATCCGTCATTGTCTCTCACCATTTACCAACTTCCATTGTTGGACACCCATCTACCATCAGGCATGTGAGATACATATTATACATCCATTGAATTTAGCTTCATTGAGGCTGGATTTGAATGTAAGATACATATTATACATCCATTGAATTCAACGTCATTGACGCTGGATTTGAAATTTGAATTGAGGTCAGATTTGAAATTTGAATTGGAGCTAGTCATTCATCATTGTTTACCTGGATCATTGAAAAATAATGAATAATAAGGGCGAGATACCCATAACCATGACGAGCTTTGTTGTGAGCTCTTGCGTCATGCCCATTGACTGTGACCTTCATACCTGTGTGCAAGGGGGAAGCTGGGATGTCAGCATACAGGTTGTAAGGGGAAGTTGCTCATGTTATTTGTTCTTGGTTCATTGAAAAATAATGAATAATGAGGGTGAGATACCCATAACCATGGCGAGCTCTGTTGTGAGCTCCTGCGTCATGCCCATTGACTGTGACCTTCATACCTATGTGCAAGGGGGAAGCTGGGACGTCAGCATGCAGGTTATAAAGATAATCTGTTCATGTTATTTGTTCCCCGGTGTCTGCTATTTGGTACTTGAATTGTTTAATCTCAACAAATTTCTGTTGCTTACTTCTGAATATGTTTATCTCCATGAATTTTTAACTTAACAAATTTTGATTGCTTAATACCCAAGATTTCTTTTCTGTGCATGATTAAATCTTTTTCTACCTACCTGAGATCTATTGCAACATTCCTTCTCTCAAACTTACAAACTAGATTGATTTATGAATCAATAGTTGGGTTGCCTGCGTGAGATCTATTGCAACATTCCTTCTCTCAAACTTGCGAACAAGATTGATTTATGAATCAATAGTTGGGATTGGAGAAAAATGTGGTTGTATATGTCGTATCCCATAGGTGAGCCTATCAATTAGCTTCTACTAAAAAAACTACCCAATCCTCTTTCGCATATTTTTGGTGTGTATTGCAGAGCTCATTCGAGAACCAATTTGAATCAATTTGAGATTGGCTAGTTACATAGTCCTGATCGACTTTATCCAGTTCTAAGAGCAAAGGAAACATTTTTTAAACTAATAAGTTTCATTGTTTATACTTTTTAAGCTTAAATTTGTCAAGCATACAAATCCTTCTTTTATTTTTCTGGTTTTGAAAATATGTATCCTATAATACTTCCAGACAAAGATTTAAAATCATGAAATGGTCTGGCTATTTTCATAATATTTTGATCTAAAGGGCACTTGTTATATTTTTTTATGTCACTGCTCAGACACATATAGAGAATACTCACAGAGCTTCTCTTCTCTAGTGTAAATCATCCTACACTTCATACATATTGGCCCTCAAATCTGGGTTGTTTGCTTTTGGACATATCTGCAGTGACAAATTTAGACAACTGAAGACAAGAAGAATAGAAAACCAATTGCTGAGAGCAATCACGTCACTACATTCATTTTATAAAGGAGATATATATATATATATATATATATATATATATATATATATATACATATATATATATATATATACATATACATATACATACATATATATATATATACAATTCATAATCGCTATAACTATCCTCATCAACGGTTCCTTACAATTCCACCTACATGCTTAAATAACTAAAGATTAATTCTCTAACATTCCCCCTTAATCTTGAGGGTTACATTGTTTTATGACTAAATTTTGACATTGAAATTCATAATTAACTTTTCCTAGAAGTTTGGTGAAGATATCCACTAACTGATTCTTGGAATCGCAAAATTTGAGAACAATATCACCATTTTTTACAAGTTCACGAATAAAGTGAAAAAGACTGTCGATATGTTTTTTCTTTTCATGAAAGAAATTGTTCTTCGACAAGGAAATAGCGGAAGTGTTGTCACAAAGGATTGATATAGGTTCATTTTCTGTATAACCGAAGTCAGAGAGAGGTCTCTTTAGCCACACTGGTTTACATGATGTTGAATTCGCTGCAACATACTCGGCCTTTATTGAAGATAGCGCAAATATGGGTTTCTTTTTGGATGACGACGAGATTAAGTTTCTTCCAAATAGAAAAGCTTAGCCAGAAGTGCTTTTCTGATCATCGATACAACCTTCATAATCATTGTCTGTATAACCAACAAGCTTACTATCTGTAGAGGCTACATATGATAAACCATAAGTAGATGTACCTATAATGTATATTAACACCCCTTTTCCATCTTTCCAATGACAGTATTTAGGATATTTCATAAACCTATAAATATAACTAACTGCAAATGCTATATTAGCTCTAGTAGCAGTGAGATACATAATACTACCAACAAGTTGATTATACAAAGTCACATTGACAATAGTACCCACATCATATTTACTTAAATTTTTACCAACTTCAATAGGAGTATCCACCGTTTTACACCTGTCCATCTTAAAAATTTTCAAAATGTCAGTAGCATACTTTTGTTGACTCATAAACATAACATTGTATGTCCATTTCAATTTGACACCTAAGAAGTATCTCATTAATCCAAGATCTGTTATTTCAAATTCATTTTTCATTGCAGCTTTAAATTCATCTAACTACATGTTACCTGTATAAATTATGCCATCAGCATAAAGACACAGTATCAAAATATTACCTTCATGATCATTCTTGATATACAAAGTGGGCTCATGGTTGCTTCTTCTAAAACCATTATTCAACAAGTAATGGTCTATTCGGCTATACCAAGCTCTTGGAGCTTGCTTCAAGCCATACAATTCTTTCTTCAACCTATAGAGCATATGTTCTTGATTTTGATTTTTAAACCAAGTGGCTGATCAACATACACTTCTTTGTTCAAAACACCATTCAAAAAGGCAGACTTTACATCCATTTGGTAAATATTCCACTTTTTTTTTGTTTCAATAACTAATACAAATCGAACTGTATCAATTCTTGCTACAGGTGAAAATGTTTCACCATCATCTATGCCAAGTTGCTGTGAAAAACCTTTGCCAACTAATCTTTCTTTGTTCTTATCAACTTCTCCTCTCTTATTTAAGCTTGTTTTAAAAACCCATTTCACACCTACAGAATTTTTATCATCAGGTAGATGAACCAAATCCCAAGTTTGATTTATTTCAATAGCATCGATTTCATTATTCATTGCATCTACCCATTCTTTGTCTTTTATTGCCTCTTCAAAACAAGTAGGTTGAAATGAAAGAAATGCAAAATTTACAATATCATCAACATCGTCTTGTGCATAAATATCACTTAAGTTTATCATTTTCGGGTTATCAGAATCAGATTCAAAAGATGATGAACTGCTACTGCTTGATGAACTACTATTGGTTTTATCTTGAACCTGTAATCTTAGAGTGCTTATTGTAGGTGCTTTATGTTCATCTAACAGAATAAAAATATTAGGACAAGTATTGTTCTCCATTTCATTCTGAGACTTGTCTTCCAGAAATTTCCTATCTCAACTTACGAAAAACTTCTTAGTTATAGGATTAAACAATTTGTATGCCTTAGATTGATCACTATATCCTATAAAAATATACTCTTCACTCCTATCATCAAGTTTTTTTCTCAAATTTTCTAGAACCTGAGCGAAAGCAATACAACCAAATATGCAAAAGTGTGAAAAGTTTCCTTTTGTCCACTCCATGCCTCTTCAGGTACAAAACTTTGAACACTGGAAGCTGGAGATATATTCAAGATATATACCGAACATGCAACCACTTTAGCCCATAAATCTTTAAACAAATTTCGTGTTTTAAGTAAAATTCAAGCCATATTCATAATTGTTTGATTCTTTCTTTTTGCGACTCCATTCTGCTGCAGAGTATAACTGGTTGTCGTTTGTTTTTTAATACCATGTTGTTTGCTAAAATCAATGAATTCGTTAGATTCATACTCACCTCCTTTATTTGACATTAGAAATTTAATAAACTTTCCACTCTATTTTTCAACCTCATCTTTGAACTCCTTAAACTTGGAAAATGTTTCTAATTTATATTTGATGAAATACACCCAAATTTTCCTGCAAATATGATCCAGGTGGATATTGGTGGTCACCCGCATATTCCACTTGGGGCCCCACCATTGTCTCTTTCAGTTTTTTATTTTCGGCACAACTTACTATTTTTAGCAGTTTTTCAGGTCCTGAACTTCCGGAGCCGTTTTGAGGCCCTAAACGATGTTTTTTGGGAAAAAGGAGAGCAACATGGGTCTATGGACCGATGTTGCTCATTCAAAATTTGTATTCCTCGGATAGATATTTCTAACGAGGTATGGTACGTATCAAACGGAGATCGTATGCCAAAGTTACGCCCCTGGGAAGTTGAAACACCAATTTACCCAAACGGGGCCCATAGTTTTGGCGCTTCATCTCCTAGGGTTAGGGTTTTGGCTGCTTAGGATTTCCCATTGTTTCTAAATGATAAATAGGCCCTCGAGCCTCATTGTAACTCAGTTCAGAGGCTTGTAGCCGCCACATCTCTTCTCAGAGATAGCTACCAGCGCCCTAGCTAGTTGTATTTCCATTCTGTCTGTAAGCAAATTTCAGTTCTTTGATATTAATGAAATGAAGTGTTATTTCCGCCGCATCTCTGTATTTATGGTTATATGTTTATTCTGTTGCGTTCCTGCATAAATCTGGATCAGTGGTATCAGAGCGGTCTGCTTTTTCTCGATCCTTCTTTGCATGTCCCCAACGAGGCCGGGGTATAAGGAGCTAGGGCTTGATCTGGTGGAACCTTTGCAAGATCAGCCTCGCAAACCTCGACGGACGCCCATGGGGGACGAAAAGAAAGATGAGGGAGCAGGAGATCCTATCAAAATATTGCTCGAGGAGGCCCTCGAAAAACAAAGGAACGCGATGATGGATAACTTTGTTCAGATCCTTCAACGGCTGCCCACCGGCGGCGCATATGCATCCAGTAGCCACTCTGGAGTTGCGACTCCCTTTAAGGTACAAGTAAATTTTGACATTCCCATATTTGAGGGTCAAATAGACGCAGATGCCGTAGATAGATGGTTGAATCTATTAGAAGTATATTTCTCTGTTCATGACTTTTCAGACCGGGAGAAGATTATTTTTGCACTCCTCAAAGCTACCCCCCATGTTAAGGACTGGTGGGAAACCTACTGTGAGAACAAGGACCAGACAGAACCCTCTCTGTTCTCGGCTGTACCAACTTGGAATTCTTTCAGAGACGCCGTCAAGGAACAGTACTATCCCGTGGGGAGCTATGAGGACAAGTACATACAATGGACCACGCTGCGACAACAAAGGGATCAAGATGTGCATGAGCTGACGAATCTGTTCCATACCCTGCGCACAAAGTTGGGTATCAAATATTCAGAGAAACATCTGGTGCTAAAGTATCGCATCTTTCTGCACAGATACATTCAGGAGGAAATGGAGTTCCTCGACATCTCCTCGCTTGGTACGGCATACCGGTATGCTGCCAAGATTGAGCAGAAATTCCAACAGAAGAAGCGAGACTTTGGATCTGCGAATCAAAAGCAAGGGAAAGGTGCTTCCAAACCGCAGAACAAAGGACAGAGCCAAGGCATGACGGCTAAAGACAACCCGTCAAAGCCACAAGAAAATAATAGCACCGCAAAGCCAAAGAAGGACACGGGAAAGTGGTGTGAGTTCCATAAGAGCTCCACTCACAACAGAAGTGAGTGTCGGGCCAAGCAGTCGCTAGTGGCCGAGATGAGGGCTTATGAGTCAGATGCGTGCTCTGACTCTGAATCAGAACCTGAAAAGGGGAATGAAAAAGGGAAACAGATTATTGATGTAGAGCCCAACGCCACTGTTGCCACTACAAATATCCAGAAGGAGGAATCGGAAGATCTAGAGGAGGAGGAACATCTCTTCCACTCCTAGATGTGGGTAAAGGGCTCCCCTGTACAGTTCATTGTCGACAATGGGAGCCAAAAGAACCTCATTTTAGCAGACGCCGTGAAGCAGTTGGGCATGCCAACCACAGCTCACCCACATCCATACACCATCAGGTGGCTTCACCAAGGACGAGATCTCTGCGTCAGCCAGTAGTGCCGCCTTCCCTATAGCATCAAGCCCTTCACGGATGAGGTATTATGTGACGTTGCTCCTATTGATGTTTATGATGTATTATTAGGACAACCATAATTGTGGAAGCATCATGCTGTGTATGAGTCTCGACCTCGTGCTGTTATTGTTGCTTTGGGAAATAAGTTGTACAGGATACCAGAGGTACCACCTCCTGCCGCTATCTCTTTGGTTACTGCAAAACAATGCGGTAAGCTCATTTCCTAAACCAGGAAATTTGTTTTCCTGATGATCTGCCCCCAGGGAAAGAAGAAGACTGTGGCCACGACCTCCAGACAGGGCTCCTCTACACAACAACAACAAATGGATAATGTTGTGGAGGAGTACGGGGACATCTTCACCTCACCCACAGGGGTTCCTCTGCACTATCAGGTGAAACACCCGATTGATCTTACCCCTGGTGCGCCGCTACCCAATTGACCGATCTATCAGCGCTCTGTTATGGAGAATGATGAAATCAAGAGGCAGATTTAGGAGCTGTTGCAGAAAGGTCACATCAGAGCAAGTTCATTGCCCTATGGGAGCCCATTCGTGTTGGTATAGAAGAAGGATGGGACATGGAGACTCTGTATTGACTGTCGGGCGCTGAACAAGATCACTGTCTGGAATTGGTACCCAATCCCACGGATTGATGACCTTCTGGACCAACTCAAAGGTGCAAAATATTTCAGCAAGATCAACCTGAAGTCTGGGTATCACCAGGTACCAATTGAACCCTCTGATGTGTCGAAGACTTCCTTCAAAGCCAAGGAAGGCCTTTTCGAATGGTTGGTCATGCCTTTCGAGTTGACGAATTCTCCCGCAACCTTCATGAGGATGATGGATGACATCTTGCGGCCATTCACCAACTCATTTGTAGTGGTGTACTTGGATGACATTATGATCTTCAGCCAGACTTGGGAAGAGCACATTCACCACATCTGACAAGTCCTCCAAACACTGCGGCAACACAAGTTGTGTGCCAATTTGGAGAAGTGCACATTTGGCATGACCCAGGTTCAATATCTGGGATACATTATTGATGAAAGAGGGGTGCATGTGGATCCAGCCAAGATCCAAGTCATTCGGGATTGGCCAGCCCCAACCACTATAACAGAGCTTCGCAACTTTCTGGGTCTTGCTAATTTCTACCGTAGATTCATGTTGGGATTCTCTCATATCACTTGGCCCTTGAGTCAAGTCACCAAGGGAGGAGCAAGAGAAAAATTATTTTGTTTGGAACCTCAACAGAAGGCATTCACAGAATTGAAAAATCGCCTCTGTTCTGCCCCAGTGCTCACATTACCAAACTTGCAACAGTCATTTGAGATCGAGACAGATGCCTCTGACTATGCTATTGGGGTAGTTCTTACTCAACATGGACATCTAGTGGCATATCACAGTCAGACATTGTCTGACACAGTTCGCAAGTATCCCACTTATGACAAATAAATGTATTCCATTGTGCAAGCTTGTCGACAATGGAAGCATTACATTTTGGGGAAGGAAACAATCATCCACATAGACCACCGACCCCTGCAATTCATATAGACACAAGGGAAGTTGCAGAATGATCGCCATCAGAAGTGGTCCACATATCTGCAACAGTTTCATTTCAACATCAAGTACAAGAAGGGTAGCACCAATAATGTTGCAGACTGCCTCAGCCGACCACCAATCGTGGCGCTCACCACTGTGCTCAAATCTTGTGGACACGAGACTTATGATAGGCCGCTTCTCTATGAGAGTGACCCAGAATTCGGCCACACTTACAAGGCACTCTTGGGGGGTACGCAAGTTCCAAATTTTCACCTCCAAGATGAAATTTTATGTCACCTGGGACACCTTTGTGTTCCTTCAAGCGAGCGTGCCAAGATGATATGGGAAGCACACTACAGTCGAGTCGCAGGGCATTTCGGGGTCGAGAAAATAGTAGCAATATTGCATAAGTATTTCTATTGGCCGAACCTTCGCAAGGATGTCGAGAAGCACACCAAATCCTGCACTGCTTGTGCCATTGCCAAACCGACCATCAAGAAGCAAGGCCTATATACTCCGCTACCTACCCCTAGTCGAGCTTGGGAATCCATCTCCATGGATTACATGTTGGGCCTGCCTTCTACTAAGAATGGAAATGACTGTGTTTTCGTGGTCGTTGACAGATTCTTGAAGATGGCCATTATGGCTTCCTGTAAGAAGAATATCACAGCAGAAGCCATTGCTAAACTCTTCTTTGAACGAGTGTGGGTGCACTTTGGGATCCTATAGTCTATCATATCAGATCGAGATAGCAGCTTCCTCATCACATTTTGGTCCAGCCTCTGGTCAACGTTGGACACAAAGCTCACCAAGTCCACAGCTTTCCATCCCCAAATAGATGGCCAGAAAGAGGTCGTCAAGAGAATGATTGTACACATTCTGTGCATGTAAAATTCAAAGCATCCCCGCACATGGGACGAGAGCCTCCCCTATCTACAACATAGTTATAACTGGGCTCTCTATAGTTCAATTGGCCATAGCCCCTTTCAGGTGGGCTTGGTATTCCAGCCACTATGTCCCATTGACGTAGCCATGCCATTTGTAGCTGCTCAGGCCGATTCAGCTCATGTCCAGTCTGAAGTTGACAAAGCAAGTAGCTTCATAGAGCGCATTCAAAACATCTGCCAATAGGTTCATGATATATTGGACAGAGCCAATGCGAAGTACAAGCAACGCCATGATCAACACCGGGTGCCACACAACTTCCAGGTGGGGGACAAAGTATGGCTACATTTGTAGAAGGAGCGCCTCACTGGACCCCACCACAAGCTTCGCCCGCTCTGTTATGGGCCATACACCATCACCAAGGCTTTAGGTAACAATGCCTTCGAGCTCAGTATTCCACCATTCCTTGGTCTGCACCCAATCTTCAATGTGGATCGCCTTCGTCCTTACTTCCCACCTCTACTGGACACCTTAGACATTGCAGAACAACTCACACCAACAAAGTTAAACCCATACTACATGGAATAGGTCACCACAAATTGTATCATGGACATGCAAATCAAGAACACTCGCCAACAAAAGATCCAACTGTATCGGGTTGTCAAATCTGGCCAACTCTTGCACCAAGGAAAGTGGTTCACCAGGGACCAAGTTCAGCAGACATTTCCTCATCTCATGGAGGAGCTTAACGCAATGGGGACCATTGCTTCCTAAGGGGGGAGGAATGATCCAGGTGGATATTGGTGGTCACCTGCCTATTCCACTTGGGGCCCTGTTAGACACGGTCCTGTCAGTCCTTCGTCATTGGTCTTCAAACATGTCGAATAATGTCTGCAGGCTGGAGGAAGGTTCAGTAAGTGTTTATTTCAGGAATGTCATCGTCAATAATGTGAGATTGATTCTTCTTCAAAACCCTGTTTTGAAGAAGAAATCATCAAATGTGTTTTTTAGAATATCTAATTTGTCAAAATGTTTCAAATTCTCCAGCTCTTCAAGTGGCAGCAGTTTCAGCAGCTCCTATCCCTGCAAAAGCACAAACAGAAAGAACATCATCAGCAATTAGAGACAAAGCGAAATCAAACAAAACAGAGTGTTGCATCCAAATGCCAGAAATGATGGAACTTGTATTACATGAATACAAATCAGCTACAAATATGACTGAACAATTTGCAGCTTTGGGTGATATTGCCCAAAATGCCGGAGATGTACGAGATGAAGTTTTGTCTGATTTCTATCAAAAGTGGAAAGAAGATGCCTTGGTGATTATTAAGTGGCTTGCATTGCAAGCTGTCTTTGATATCCTAGGCAATGTTAAGAATGTACAACGCTTATTGGAGCACCCTGCTTTTGACATTCGGAATCCTAACAAGGTTTATTCTCTCATTGGAGGGTTCTGTAGCAATTTGGTTAACTTCCATGCAAAGATGGTTCTGGTTATGAATTTGTTGGAGATATGGTGTTGAAGCTAGATAAAATTAATTCACAGGTTGCATCCCGCAACATTTCAGCTTTCTCAAGGTGGAAGCGATTTGATGAGGGCAGAAAAACTCTTGCAAAGGCTCAACTAGAGCGTATTCTATCTTCCAATGGGTTGTCGGAAAACGTGTATGAGATTGCCTTAAAAGGTTTGGCTGCCTAGTTGCATAGGATACGGTTCTTTCACTTGCAAGCTATGATTCTTCAAGACCTTAAGAATTGTATAATCTACACCTTGCGTGTTGAATGCTCAGATGCGGAGACTGCGGTTACAACAAATCTTCGATGCTTGTTAATGAATGGTCATGGGTCAAATCTCGCTCTTTACAACTGTTCTTGTGCATGTATCCTGTCTCTTTTGAGTACATTAAAAATAACAGCTTGTTTATAGCAATTGATATAAGAATCACAACATGAGTTGCAAAGGCGCTGTTTTTATGTCAGTTCATATGACATATGAAGGAATTAATGGCAAAGCTGAGTTAAAGTTGCTTGAAGGATTGAAGATATATCATCGTTTGCAAACAATTTTTCAATTCAATTTCTACAACCAGTTTTATGTATGGCATGAATCCTTATAAAATGTAGTTTTGGGTACTGAAGTTTTTCGCTGAAAATTCAACCGGAGGTAGAAGAGGTGCGCTACTCACACAGGAGGCGCGCTACCCATATAAGGGGCGCTACGCATATAGCCTCCTCAGCATTTGCAAAAGAACACGGGCGCTACGCATATGGTGCGCGCTACGCGTTGGGTAGGCGCGCTACGCACACAGTCTCAGAGCCAAAAAAATTTCTCTCCTTCAGCTAGATTCATGCCAAGTTACTTCTGTCGGAGCTACATTTCTGTGGCTTGCAAATGAGAGGTATACATTCCAAGCAAGAGCAATAAAGATGATTCACATGCGAGCTTTGATCAATGGAGTCCGAAGATATTACAATGCGGCTTGCTCATTCTCACAACCACCACCATGATCACCATCGCGATGACCATAGCCACGATCACCATCACTCGGATACAAAAAGAAGCTACATCATGGGTTGGTCCTGATGGCCGGAAAGTGGTTCACCAGGGACCAAGTTCAGCAGACATTTCCTCATCTCATGGAGGAGCTTAACGCAATGGGGACCATTGCTTCCTAAGGGGCGAGGAATGATCTAGGTGGATATTGGTGGTCACCTGCCTATTCCACTTGGGGCCCCACCATTGTCTCTTTCAGTTTTTTAGTTTCGGCACAACTTACTATTTTTAGCAGTTTTTCGGGTCCTGAACTTCTGGAGCCGTTTTGAGGCCCTAAACGACGTTTTTTGGGAAAACAGAGAGCAACATGGGGCCGTGGACTGATGTTGCTCATTCAAAATTTTTAGTCCTCGAATAGATATTTCTAACGAGGTATGGTACGCGTCAAACGGAGATTGTATGCCAAAGTTACGCCCCTGGGAAGTTGAAACACCAATTTACCCAAATGGGGCCCATAGTTTTGGCGCTTCATCTCCTAGGGTTACGGTTTTGGCTGTTTAGGATTTCCCATTGTTTCTAAATAATAAATAGGCTGTCGAGCCTCATTGTAACTCAGTTCAGAGGCCTATATCTGCCACATCTCTTCTCAGAGATAGCTACCAACGCCCTAGCTAGTTTTATTTTCATTCTGTCTGTAAGCAAATTTTAGTTCTTTGATATTAATGAAATGAAGTGTTATTTCCACTGCATCTCTGTATTTATGGTTATATGTTTATTCTGTTGCGTTCCTGCATAAATCTGGATCATAATATCATCAATGAAAGTAAGAAAATAGAGACTGCCAGCAACTAATTTTTCTTGCATTGGACCCCAAAAATCTGTATGCACTAACTCTAATTGTTCTTGGGCTTTATTAGAGGGTGAAGCAAAACTATCTCTCTTATTTTTACCCATTATACAACTTATACAGGAATATATATGATCAGACAAAGCAGGAAAACCTTTCACCATATTCTTTCTTTGCAATAAACTCATACTTTTGACAGGTAAATGACCATATCACAAATGTCATAGATCAGAGTCAATTGGCATTGAAACATTATGTGCATACAAATTCTCACTTTTCATCTATAATTGATACAACTTGTTCTTTGTCATAGGAATATTTGCAACAAGAGACTTATGTTTATCAGTAATCATGCAAGTAGTGCTGTGAAAGCTAACATCATAACCATGTGCATCTAACTGACCAACACTCAAAACATTATTCTTGAAATTGGGTACATAATAAACATCATAGATATTCTTCACAAAATTTTGTTTGGTTAGGAAAGGTACAACACCTTTTCCTGAAGCTTTAACCTGGCGATCATCACCCAAACCAATAGAGGAACTGAAAGATGTATCAAGATGTGAAAACAAATCACTATGACCAGTCATATGATTACTACATCCGCTGTCTACCAACCAAACATCTTTATTAGGTACTTGCACAGTTACTTGACATGCCAAAAATAAAGCATCTGATGTTTCACATTCAGTGTTTGTGACATTGGCTTTGTTTTTACTTAAAAAATACTGTAATTTTAGACATTCATACTTATAATGGATATATTTTTTGCATTAGTGACATTGAATTTTTTATTTATCTATCCACCTATGCCCATGATCAGTTTGAGGATGCTCTGAATGTATTTGAGTTACCTATGATCTATCATCAGACTGAGACTGTCCTCTACCTCTTCCTCTCCTACCACGAAAACCTCTGCCTGTACCTCTATCCATAGAAGCTTTAGATCTGAAATCATGCTATAAATTACTAACATCTAAATTAATTCTTGCTTCATGAGCCAACAAAGAACTAGTTAATTCTTCCACAAATAATTTTGTTAATTCTCTTGATTCAAAAACAGTAACAATCATGTCAAATTTTTTAGGCAAACATCTAAGAAATTTTTCAAAAATTCTTTGGTCTTCAAGTACTTCACCATTCATTCGAAGCTGATCAACAACACCCATAACTTTAGTCATGAACTGATCAACTGTTTCTTATTCAGTCATTTTAAGTGTTTCGAATTGTGTTCTGAGAGTCTACAATTTTACCATTTTTACTTTATCATTTCCTTGATATGCAACCTTAAGTATATCCCATATTTATTTAGCATTATTAGAAGTAATGATTTTAGGAAAAATAGAGTCATCTAAGGAATTTAAATGCATGACTTTTCTCTACCTTCTTTCTATTTGATTTCATCAAATTGTTTTCTTTGGGCATCAGTCATACTAGCAATTGTATTTGTGTCATGTTCTATGAACCCTAACTCTACTGATTCCCAACACCCTAAGCCTTGTAAACATTCTTGCATTTTAAAACTCCAAAAATCATAGTTCTTTCCAATAAATAATGGTTTTGGAATGGAAAATTGACCTGTCGAATCCATGTTTGAGACAATGAGAAATCTGACACTTTAAAAAAAAATTGTACTCCCTTTTCCCCTCTACCAGAAACAGAAAACAAGAGCATCTACACTGCTAAAGAAATGAATAATACAATAACCACAGGATATTTGTTTGCAAAATTTACATCTTAACAACATCTTTCTAGCATGATTATTATAAATAAATAATCTTTCTTTGCAGAACGTTGAAAAACACCTCAACCAGAAAAATCTAGGATAGGCCAAATATTTTTTCGCCAAATAAAGGTTGCGAAAAATGTATACCAGAAAATATATTTAACAAGAAATAAAACTTCCTTTATGCAGTTTTGCACAAACCTGATCTCAGAACAATGAAGGAACAGGTCCAGCACTAAGCCAAGCAGCTCAAATAGCATCAAACTCACGCAGTAGAAATCGCATCAAACTCAC
This sequence comes from Pinus albicaulis, assembly GCA_034641835.2. Classification (NCBI taxonomy): domain Eukaryota; kingdom Viridiplantae; phylum Streptophyta; class Pinopsida; order Pinales; family Pinaceae; genus Pinus; species Pinus albicaulis. Next base: position 337,363,955 of record CM076576.1, read on the forward strand.
ACAACAAAAAAACTTTTATGCAACAACAAAACTTCTTTCAGGTGTATTCTCTTCATGCTCTCTTTACGTAGGAAGAAAAATAATCTCATATCCTCTTCAGGTACACAGCAACACAATCTAATAATGTAGGCAACAATAAGTAGCAAAAACTCCAAGACAACAGCAAAATATACCAACATAGGTAGCAAGCAGCAAAATCTCCAACACAGCAGCAAAATTTACTAGCATAATAGCAACAAGTAGCAAAATCTCCAGCAGTTAGTTCTTCTTGCCCAAGAAGAACACCAGGGCTCTGATACCATGACAAATTTAGAAAATTGAAGACAAGAAGAATAGAAAACCAATTGCTGAGAGAAATCATGACATTGCATTCATTTTATAAAGGATATATATATATATATATATATATATATATATATATATATATATATATATAATCAATTATAACTATCAAACAGTTCTTGTTAGACTAACAGTGCGCAGCAGAATATAAAAGACAAACACAGCACATAAAAGCATACACAAATGACACAGCAATTAACGTGGTTCACCCAACCAATCTGGGCTACATCCACACAACATAGGCATCGGCAATCTTTATTAATCAAACAGGAGATTACAAACTCTCACACACTCTCACAAACCATCCGTATGGATACCTGTTTTATAGCAAGGAGAATCTAACTGCCTCATAAATCCTCTCACATCAAATTTAGGATGCATTAACTCCCTCCCGACAACCTGGAGCTAATCTAGCAACAAATTCCTAATTTTTGTCATCTACTGAGATTTTTGCCTATTTTAATAAAACTGAAAAATCTCAACAATCTCCACCTTGACAACAATTAGCCTGATGCCCTATTAATATTATTTTATTTTTTCTGCAAGCCAAGAGAATCCAAACACCAGCGTAGCTTCTCCAACAAAACTGGTTTCGTGAACATGTCTACACAGTTTTCCTTTGTATGCACCTTTTCAAGAGAGACTCCCCTTTCAGTAATAACCTGTCTTACAAAATGGTACTTAATTGGAATATGCTTTGATTTACTATGATAGGCCGGATTCTTAATGTAAATGTATTTCGCACTTTGACTATCACAAAGTATCCGATGTTGTCCTGAAACCTACCAAACTCACCAAGCAAACCTTTCAACCAAACCGCCTCTTTGCAAGCATGCGAAGCAGCAATGTATTCTGCTTCAGTAGTGGATAAAGCAACAATGTTTTGTAGCTTTGACATCCAGCTAATAGCTCCACCTACAAGAGTAAAGACATACCCTGAAGTTGACCTTCTCTTATCCAAATCACCTACAAAATCAGAATCAACATATCCACAAACATATTCACTGCTTCTGTTATACGTGATACAATAATCACTTGTGCCTCTCAGATACCGAAGCACCCATTTCACTGCTAACCAGTGTTCTTTACCCGGATTTTCCATGTACCTGCTGACAACTCCAACTGCATGTGAAATATCTGGTCGAGTACAAACCATCGCATACATTAAACACCCTACTACATTGGCATATGGAATTCGAGACATATAATCCTTTTCTTCATCTGTATTAGGACATAAACTCGAAGAAAGCTTAAAATGGGAAGCTAAAGGGACTGACACATGCTTCACATTGTTCATACCAAACCTCACAAGTATTTTCTCAATATACTTCTGTTGTGATAGCCACAGCTTACCACTGCTCCTGTCTCTGAAAATCTCCATGCCCAAAATCTGTCTTGCTGCTCCTAGATCTTTCATATCAAATGTCCTTGCCATCCGAGTCTTCAACCTGTTGATTTCTTCAATGCTTTTGCTTGCTAAAAGCATATTGTCAACATACAACACTAAGATAATGAACATGCCATTACTTAACTGCTTAAAGTAAACACAATGATCATATTCACTTCTTATATATTTTTGACTCAACATGAAAGAATCAAATTTCTTGTACCACTGTCGAGGCGACTGCTTCATACCATACAATGACTTCTTGAGCCTGCAGACAAATTTCTTATTGCGATGCTGAACAAACCCTTCCGGTTGTTCCATATAAATTTCCTCATCTAAGTCTCCATGTAGAAATGCAGTCTTAACATCTAATTGCTGCAACTCTAAATCAAGCAAAGCAACTAATGCTAACACAATTCTAATTGAAACAATTTTAACCACTGGTGAAAAAATCTCATGAAAGTCAATACCGGCTTTCTGAGAAAACCCTTTTGCAACCAGTCGCACTTTGTACCTGTCTTCCGTATCATCCACACCCCGTTTCAGCTTGAAAACCCATTTACACCCCACAGTTTTCCTGTCTTTCGGAAGCTCAACCAGATCCCATGTGCCGTTCTTACTTAAGGCCATCATTTCTTCCTTCATGGCTGCTTTCCATTTGTCACTTTTCGAACCTTCTATAGCTTCCTGATAGCACAGAGGTTCATCATCGTTAGTTGTCAAAGCAACTGAAGTAACATAATCATCATACCATCTAGGAGGGCGTTTGATTCTTGTAGACCTCCTTAAGGATGTTTCTGGTTGACTACCATCTGTAGGAACTTCTTGCCGATCAGTATCTGAGACCTGTTCATGATCTAAACCTGAACCCTGTTCATGTTCTGATTCTGAAACCTGTTCATGACTAGTATCTGAACTATGGTCATCATGACTATCATTAGAAATGCTATCAAACTGAATGTGTTGAAAGTCAGATACATCATCCTGTTTCAATCTACTATCTACATCTAACTGTACAAGAGAGGATTCATTAAACTTTACATCTCTGTTGATGATGATTTTGCGGGTAGTAGGATCCCACAATCTATATCCCTTTGTTCCAACACCATACCCAACAAAGATATACCTTTTATACTTTGGATCTAACTTAGTTCGCCGATGTTTAGGCACTAGAGCATATGCATCACAACCAAACACTCTGAGTTTAGAATAGTCACAAGGGTGTCCTTTCCATACCTCTTGCGGAATCTTGAAGTCTATTGCCGTCGATGGAGATCGGTTTATCACATAACAAGCTGTTGCCACCGCTTCCGTCCACAACTCCTTTTGCAACCCGGCGTTACTCAGCATACTCCTTGCTCTCTCTAAAAGAGTCCTGTTCATGCGTTCAGCAACTCCATTTTGCTGAGGAGTATAAACCGTGGTCTTATGTCTCTCGATCCCTGCATCCTTGCAATAGCTGTCAAACTCCTTGGAAGTAAACTCACCACCATTGTCAGTTCTTAAACATTTGATAGTTCTACCAGTGCTGTTTTCTACCAATGCTCTAAACTGTTTGAAAATTGTAAAAACATCAGACTTCTTTTTCATCATGTAGACCCACACTTTCCTAGAAAAGTCATCAATAAACGATACAAAATATGACGAGCCACCATACGAGGTTGTAGGTGCTGGACCCCAAACATCTGAATGGATATAATCAAGTATGCTTTTACTAGTATGTTTGCCTGTTTTAAACTTTTGTTTACTTTGTTTTCCAAACAGACAATGCTTACAGAAATCTAACTTTCCAGACTTCAGATTTGGAAGTAACTTGCGATCAGCCAAAATTTTCAACCCTCTTTCACTCATATGCCCCAATATTTAATGCCATAAGTGAATGGAACTACTGTCATGTTCAGACACTGTAGACACATGATCTGACCCTATTCTTCCTTCTAATTGAAACAAATTTCCTACTTTCTTAGCCCTCATTACTAGTAAGATACCTTTATAGATTTTCATAACTCCACCTTGAATTACAGTTTTATATCCATTCGTATCCAATGCTCCTAAAGAAATTAGATTTTTTCTTAAGTCTGGAACATGTCTCACATCAGTTAATATTCTAGTTGTCCCATCAAACATTTGTAGTTGTATGCTCCCAATCCCCACAATATTACATGTTACATCATTACCCATGTACACAACTCCATCATTAATTAATTTATATTCCTTAAACCATTCTTTATGGATACACATGTGGTTTGATGCACCGGAATCTAACAACCAATGTTGACCATGATTTGACACATTAACTGATAATACTTCGTCGCTCATACCTGAACCAGATGCCGAACCTGTATCTGTCGTGTTTGCTTCCTTCTTCTCTGTCGATGAAGCTTCTTTAGAAGATTGTTGTCGCTTCTAGCAATCCTTCTTCAGGTGTCCAGTTTTCCCACAATGCTAGCACTTCACCTTTGTCTTCTTTCCTTTAGACTTTGAACGAGAGTTGCTATGCTTACCCCCGGAGTGTCTCTCTCTTGAGCGACCTCTGGCCATCATTGCCTCTGATGTAGAGGTGTCTGCATTCGACCTCTTCCTCGTCTCCTCAGACAACAAAGCTCCAACCACATCGTCAAACTCAAGGATGTCTGCAGTACTAAAGCTTATGGAAGTAACAAAGTGATCCCATGATTCGGGCAATGAACACAATAGAGTTATTGCCTTATCCTCTGAATCAAATTTTACATCTAGACTTTGTAATTGTACCAATAGAGTATTGAAAACATTCAGATGGTCAGTAATCGAGGTACCTTCCTTCATCCGCAAACCATAAAGCTGTCGCTTCAGGAGAATCCGATTTGTCAAGGATTTTGTCATGTAGAGCTTCTCAAGCTTCGACCACAGGCCTGCGGCGGTCTTCTCTGACACAATGTTGAACAGAACGTCATCCGCCAGACATAACCGAATTGCGCTCAGAGCTCTGTCATCCAACTCATCCCATTCATCCTCCGTCAAGGAAGAAGGCTTTTTGCTTTTCCCCAACAGCGCTTTCGCCACGCCTTGTTGAATCAGCAGATCGTGCATCTTAACCTTCCAGATCTCGAAATTATTCTTGCCATTAAACTTCTCAATCTCAAAACGGGCACTTTGAGTTTTCGCCATCTTGTATCAGCAAAAAACACAATAATCTCCAGAACCCAACTTTTAAATAAAGAATGCCCCTTTTTTTTTTATATATTTTAATCAAAAAAAAAATTTGATTAAAAAATTGCCCTTGCCTTTAAAAAAAAAATGCTACCCTTCACCTTATAAAAAAAAAAAAGGCCTTTCTCTTAAAACAATAAAGTGCCACCCCCCTTTTTTTTTTCAATATAATCAATATTACACTTTTATAAACCCTCTTTTAAATCGATGAACAAACTATCGATTTAACATATTTAACATATGCACTTAAAAATTACCATTCGATTTTTATAAAATGCACTTCTTTTTTTTTGTTTTAAAAAAGAGGCATATAATAAAAAAACAAATGGATGCCATAAAAAATTTCAAAATCGATGGCATATAATGAAACTTCAAAACGATGGCATAAAATCGATTCAACTTATCGTAATATTTCAGCGTTCATGGCCGGAAGCGTTTCAAATTGGTTCATGGCCCGTTCAATTGTCAACGCATTCAGATGCTGCCCGATGACTGTCCCACGCAGCACCAGTAATCAAACTACGCTTCCGCAGTTGGTTTACGCCCAACACTGTTTTACCTCCATGCACAAAACAAATGATCTCCACGCAGTTTAGACAGCTCCAGCAATTAATCGAAAAGCATCACCAGCGCTCCACGCAGCACCAGCGCTCCCATACACCACGCAGGTCCACGCAGCATACAGCAATACGCACCAGCAATTCACCTTTCGCTGCACCACATCTTCACGCGGAAAATCTGCCAGCGATCCACGCACCAGCAATCCACGCACGCTGCCAGCACTACGCACCACACACCAGCAATCCAACTACCATTACACAGGTCCACACATCAGCTGAACATGCAGTTCTGGAAACAATGACCTCCACCGCTGCGCCAGGCCTCCAACATTGCTTTGATACCACTTGTTGGAGATCAGAAGCACAACAGATTAAACAAAATACTCTGCAAATCAATCAAGCACATAAGACACAGAGGTTTAACGTGGTTCACCCAACCAATCTGGGCTACGTCCACACAACATAGGCAGCATCGGCAATCTTATTAATCAAACAGGAGATTACAAACTCTCACACACACTCAAACCATCCGTATGGATACCCGTTTTATAGCAAGGAGAATCTAACCGCCTGATAAATCCTCTCACATCAAATTTAGGATGCATTAACTCTCTCCCAACAACTCGGGAGCTAATCTAGCAACAAATTCCTATTGTTGTCACACACCGAGATTTTGCCTATTTTATTTAAAAATCCCTCTCAAGGTAGCTCGTCGAATCATCGCATAATTACATATATAAAGAATGAAATTATATGATCGTACAAAAACAACATGGCTCCAATGCCTTATGGTGGTAACGATGAGGAACATAATTAATATCATTTGGTGGATTTTATGGGCTTCACTCACAAATTATAAAGAGAGTGGTCGGGAATAGGGATATATTTCGTTAAGCAAGGAGCCTTGTAAGTACTTTTCTAGCTGACCCCTTCAATGTTAGCCTGGTAACAAATGAAAATTTTAGTAATTATTTGTTGGAATGTTTCAAATCCGAAATGGAGCAGTCCGGAGGTCGGTGTCGGGCCTTGGTCTTCCTTGATTTCTTAATGAAACCCCGACTCCAACACTTCCGAAGACTGGTGCGCATTACCTCGTGCATGTGCACTTTGAGAGATTTTACTAAAATTGGGGTCCGAGGGCCACATGCATATTTATAGATGAAGAGAACTATCTCGGGATATCTAAATCTAATGAATAATTTTTTTCCCAGATTCAGAGAATAAAGAATCATTAAAATTTAGCTTACAATATGAAAATGTTTAGAGCTAGTGGAAGTTTTGGGTGACATACATTCATAAAAGTATAGGCAACATTATGCTAGTCTAAAAGCGTTGAAATTGGATTGGATTGTGTTGATGGTATTATGCGGTTGGGAGTCATATAATATTATAATTAGAAAATATAATCAAAATTAATTTTAATAAAAAATAATTTACTTGAAAACATGGACTGTACACCATTGAAAATAATGTAATATCTAGGAATGGAGAAATTTTTTCAACTCTAAGCAATACTTTCTATGCTATAAATGCATAGCTAATGATGTTTCGTAGCAAGAAAATATGGATGGTGAAAATACATTTAAATCCAATTGCAATATTTTATATTTTTTAAGAAATTTTATGTATTTTTATATTAATCTATATTTTTATATTATATTTTTTTATTAATTATAAATTATAGGTATAAATTTCAATATATTTTTTTGCATTGTTGTTATCCAAAGTCAAATATTTTAAAGCTATAGACACTTTGAAATGTTTAAATTATTTTTGTTTTTCCTCATGCAACTAAAGACAAAGTGCCACCTCACCTAGGCTCCAAATCCTAATGCATTATCTTAGCTTGTTACAGTTTTAAATGTTGATACCTTTATTTTGTTAGAGCGCATATATAGGTTTATTTGAGGGCCCTTCACTCCACATGGATTGTGTCATACTCCTTGTGTTATCTATTATACTCTGACCTAGGGGTCAAAATTTAACATGCCACATCCCTTCAATACGGGTATAACATGTTCGGGAAGGGATGTTAAATAGATTATTGGATATCCCCAAGTTAGGTCATTCTGGTTTCTAAGATCATTTTGAAATCATATCGAGTATTCCTCGACAAAAATAGAAAATTTTATTAGCCATTTTTCCATTGTAATTGATTTGGATCTGGAATGTGGATCACCATATTTGGAATACCTCATACCTATACATTCCCCTTTAGTTGCATCACAATTTGTTCCTTTCTGTAATCGAATTGTTCCATCATGTACATTGTACAGGTTGCATGAAAGGTGTAACTTTAAGATTCCATGTACATTCCATTTTCCAATACAAATGAAATAAAAAGAGTAGCCTATGGTATGTGAATATGTGATTGATTATTATTCATTATGAAAAAAAAAACTTTTACGGAGAAGGGATTTAATTAAATGAACCAGTGGAATTATAAAGTGTAAAATATGGCCCAGACAATCTATGTGCGATATCTAATGGGAGGAGGAGGAATAATGACGATATATTATTATGTGAGGTGATGAATTGATTGCCTTAATGGACACAATTTGTAGGTAGTGAAAGAATTCAATGGTGAAATTTTTTCTTACAAACATCACTTAAGAACCATGATCCATATAGCCTTGCATGAATGCCACAGAGTGTGACTGATATGACCAACAACCAAATATTTATTCATCAATTTTATGGAATAGAAAGGTAGCTAACTGCTTTGGAATTTTTAAGTTTGCAATTTTCATCTCACTAATTCATTAATCGCGAGTCTCCATTTGCATTTGGTGGTGTTGAAAAATAGTTATGTAAAGAGTTATTACTAATATTTCACAACATGATATAGTGGTGGAGTTGAATTAGGTCGAGTTTTGGCTAGGGTAGAATACCCTTTCGTTATGATTCATGGTCAATTCCTTCTTTTCCCTGGAAACTATGCTAACAACTTTTACCTACCTACTCTACTAAGGAAAATTCAACCTACTCAAGTATTGGGTGAATACAACAATTTTGTTTCATTTTTTTAAACAAAAATGCATTCTCAGTTAAATCAATGGACTCGGCTAGAACCCTATTTAGAAATTGTATGCATTCTATGAGTTTGCTCATCGTTTACTTAACATGTTTTGGAAGTTTTATTCATTTCTTTGTGATTTTTTTTTTAATTCTCTATGTTCATACAATATTGTAAGTGAATTTACAATGAAATTGGTTGAAATGTTCGTTTAGTTCTTCATATATGTGAATTTTAAACTGATTTCATATTTGTTGAAATGTTTGTGTGGTTAAAGAAAAAAACTTGAAATCGATTGGGCTTCACTCGCACAGGTTTGAACCCTACTTTCAACGTATATTCTTTTCAAGGAATATTTTGAGACTTATATGCCTACATCTATAGGAAATTCTAATGAGACAACCAATTGTTTCTAAGCTAAAAAAATGAATAGATCATTTAATGAAATATTTGATGTTAAAACACTTTATATTGTGGGAGAAAATAGGAGCAAATGGATGATGATGATCGATTAGGAAGTGAAAATGACAACCTACAATCCAAAACAAATACAAATAAGGCACATCACATTTTCATTTAGACGCTTTCCATTTCTTTATAGAAATTTTTCATTAGCCTTCAAATCCAACAATGTTTCTTGGCCTTAGGTCTTGAGAGTATATATATATATATATATATATATTGTTAATGATGAAAAGGATTTTAATCTTCAGTTATTTATGTCATTAAAAAATAAAATGCTATGTTCATTTTGTATTAATTTTATAAATTTCAAATTTTCTTGTGAGTTCTTAAATGCCTCGATTCTGCAATTTCCCTTTCTATAAATTTGGTTGGTTTTTCGTTTTCATCATGTTGTGTTAAAGATATTAAATGTCACGATTAAATAATAGGTTATCCAATTTCACTTTAATTTAAAAAATATGTAGTTGTTGGAAATAATGTTTGAATATTTTATCTCTTACTTTGATCTTCTGATAGAAACAAGAACGTTTTGAGTCTCACTAGAAGTTCTTCGAATTAGGAATATGTAAAATTGATTCCGCAAGGTATTGAAAGAGAAAATGGAATCAAATTGTATTTAAATTTGAGTTTGTCCATGAAAAATCCCCATCCAACACCTTTTAATTGAGTGATGTTATAATTGAAGGACAATTTTAACAACCTTTAGCAAGTTAGGTGGCTGGCTCATATTTCGATGAAGATGCATATTGATTGGATCTAGAGAGTTTGTAATTTATCCTTTGAGAATACATTTTTGCATCTATAAAAAAACTCATTAGAAGATTGGTGCCTATTACCTCACGCATGTGCACTTTGATAGATTTTGTTACAATTGGGTTGTGAGGACCACATGCATATTTATAGATGAAGAGCACTATCTCGGGATATCTAAATCTAACGAATAATTTTTTTCTGAGATTCGGAGAATAAAGAATCCTTAAAACTTAACTTATAGTATGAAAATGTTTTGAGATAGTGGATCTTTTTGGTGACATACATGCTTAAAAGTATAGGGAACATCATGGTGGCCTAGAAGCGTTGACAAGGGATTGGTTTATGTTGTTTCTATTATGCGGTTGGGAGTCATATAATCTTATAATTATTCGAAAATCTAATCAAACTAAATTTTGATAAAAGTTAATTTACTTGAAAGCATGGAGTGTACAACATTGGACATAATGGAATATCGAGGAAAGGAGAAAGTTTTTCAACTATGTTGTAAATGAATAGCTAATGATGTTTAGTAGCAAGAAAATATGGATGGTGAAAATATAATTACATGCAATTGAAATATTTTATATTATTATTATATTAATTTATATTTTTATAAAAAAAATTACTAATTATAAATTTTAGGTATAAATTTCAATATATTTTTTTGCATTGTTGTTAGCTAAAATCAAATATTTGAAAGCTATTGACACATTTAAAATAATAAATATCATTGAGCTTTTAAACATATAAATTTGCAATGAAATTTTTAAATTTCAAATAATTTCATGTTCACACATATCATTTCAACCAAATAAACTAAAACCTGTATGCAAACAATTCATGTTTATAAATAAATAGTGAGATGCCACCAAGTGGCTCTTGTTTCTTTTATTTTTTTGACCACTAAAATTAAACTTTTAATTTTCATTCATTATATTTTATCAATAAAACTCTCAAATTTTAATACACTTACCTCAAATAAAAATCATTAACCCATTATAGCTAAATTAAACATAATCACTAACCTCAAGGGAATACATTCATAAATCCCTTCACATATATGAAACTTCATGAGCCAAAATAATCTTCACTCTAATCAACAATTAAAAAAAAAAATCACAAAATCTCATCGTCTTTCTTTCACATCACCTCCTCCTTTCTGTGTGAGAGAGAAAAATTATTCCATGAATCGCTGAGTGGGTTTCATTAATCATACCCTTACTCCATTTTAATGCCATAAAAACATTGAGGCACAAACTTAACCATCGAGTTTAATGAAAGAGTCGGCTGGGCTTCCTTTCGGTCTTTGAATTGGTTTAGGATTTTTATCGACTGACGTTTTTTCATATATATATATATAATATGTGGATTGCTAAATTTGAAAATCCACTCTCACTCATTTCATCTCAGGACAAGTTTTGATAGCGAACACTAAGATTCGTTGGTTCCGACATCCAGGATTTGCCGGCAAGTTTTTATATCTTTTGTCATTGTCATTTGTTTCAACACAATAATAGAGCAGGTAAAATAAAAGTACTGTTTCAATATTTTCGTTATGATTATCTCATTTTTTCTATTTTCTGTGGGTTCTTCCATCTTCATACTAAAAAACTCATTTCTATTCCTTCTTTGAATTGTTTTGGCACTTGTAAAACAAACATGCCTCCCCGATCAGTGAAGAAGACTACAGGAACAACAACTCCGGAAAAGTCCAAGACTAAGACTGCCTAGAGTAACAAAAAGACTCCCCTGTCCAAACTCAAGCCTGAAATTGTTCAAAATGTTGAAATGGTAGCATAGGCCACACCTATAGAAGACACTAAGGTTCCCGAGGTTCCGATAAAGGAGGAGAAAAGTATAGAAGGTGGGAAGCTAAAAGGGCTGTCCACCAAATACGCTGCCCCTATGAGTGAATATGCGCCTGAGAAAGGTACGATTTACAAGAAAGTAGTTTAAAAAAGCCATTACAAGCAAGTAGTTTAAACAAGTCTGTATAATAGATCTTCTCTTCGTAATTTCCTTTTTGTTTGGCTCCATAATGGCAGTTCAAGCTAGTGTTACAAATGTCATTTGCATTTTTTATATAATATTAAGTTAAAGGTTGCCTAAGAGGTTGTTTGCAATGTATGTGAGATAATGTAGGGGGTGCTACTGATACCGACACCGATGATTTAATTTTATTATATATATGCTGATACTATATCAACATATTCTTAATTATTTTCTTGGATTGTTAAGGCTTGGATTGTTCAAATACACATGTTTAGTTTTGTAATTGAGAATGTTTAGTTTTTTTTCATTGAGAATGTTGTATTTTTGCAAATCTATGAGATGCTGAGAATGTTTAGTTTTTTTTCATTGAGAATGTTGTATTTTCTCAAATCTATGATATGCTGAAAATATTGCATTTTTTCAAATCTATGAGATGCTGAGAATGTTGTATTTTTGCAAATCTATGAGATGCAGAGGAGGACACTAAGGCTCCCTTCGATGAGGATGACATGGGGGAAAGACTTGAGCTATATGAAAATGTGTCACAATCTGAGCCAGAAGAGGAAGAAAATGTGTCACAATCTGACCCAGAAGAGGATGACACAACAGCAATGGATCTGGACCAGGACGGTGTTGCATACGAAGATGAGGAAGAGATGTTCGAAGATCATTTGGACGAAGCAGAAAATGCTGGTGATGATGTAGATGCAGATGTAGATGATGAAGGTGAAGGTGAAGGTGAAGAGATGGAAGGTGAAAGCGAAAGTGAAGAAGAGGAAGTGGGTAAGGGACATGAATTAGGTGAAGAAGAGGATGAACAACACGAAGTTGTCAAAGAAAGGCGCAAGCGTAAGGAATTTGAAGTGTTTGTTGGTGGCCTTGACAAGGATGCTGCTGAAGAAGATCTGAGAAACGTATTTAGTAAAGTTGGTGAAGTTGTTGAAATTCGACTTATGATGAATCCCCAAACAAATAAAAACAAGGGATTTTCCTTCATACATTACGCAATCGTTGATCAAGCTAAACGTGCTTGCACCGAACTCAAGAATCCATAGGTGCTTCTTTGCCTTCAGTGTTTGACATGCATTTATTTATGTGCAATGTGATCCTTAGCCTTGCTTTAAGCTTTAAGTTGCTCAAGTATGTAATAGTTATTCTATATTTTCCTTAAGCTTTAAGTTGCTCAAGTATGTAAGAGTTGTTCTATATTTTTGTTACAGGTTAAAGGTAAAGTCTGTGGGGTGTCACCTAGCTAGGACAGTGACACACTTTTCTTGGGCAATATATGCAAGACATGGAAAAAGGAAGCTGTAAGTTCTCATGCTTCAATCTGCTATCCGTCATTTTTACTCAATTGAACGAAATTTAATTATAATTTGATATTATTTTTTCTCTTCCGGGTAAAAGAGAAGTTAAAAAGCTTTTGTATTGATAATATTGAGGATTTCACTCTAGTAGAAGATCTTAAAAATGAGGGAATGAATCGCGGCTTTGCCTTTTTGGAGTTTTCAGCCCGTTCAGAAGCCATGAATGCTTACAAACGGCTACAAAAGCGAGATGTTGTCTTGGGGACTGATAAAACTGCCAAAGTGTTGTTTGCAGAGACATTCGTTGAGCCTGATGAGGAAGTTATGGCGTAGGTGCATGCATGCATTATGATCTATTAGATATATAGTAAAATTCGCGTGGTTAAATAGTTTTGAATCCCTTGTTTCTACTGCACTAAGGTAGGTTAAAACTGTATTTGTTGATGGTAAAAAAGTTTTGAATCCCTTGTTTCTATTGTAGGTTAAGACCCTATTTGTTGATGGGTTACCACCTTCCTAGGATGAGGATCGCGTGAAAAAGCAATTTAAGAAATATGGTGATATCGATAAAATTGAGTTGGGACGTAACGTGCTTTCTGCAAGGAGGATAGACTTTGGATTTGTGACTTTTTCAACCCACGATGCTGCTGTAGCATGTATAGATGGAATTAATAACATTGGACTAGCTGGAGAAGATGATAATAAGGTATGCTTATATTCAGTCGTTCTCATCTTTCATTTAATGGAAGTTTTTGTTTTTGTGAGTAAAAATATTTAAAAATTTGTTTCCATGAATTTATTGATTGCTAATGTATTTCAAACCAAAGTGATTTATTTATGATCAAGATGATTAGACCTAAAGATAAACCACATTAACTAATCTGAAATGTCAACCCACTGTAATCCTGAAGACAATGTTTGAACTGAACATTATGTTTTTCTCCAATGCTAAATTGTGACCTTACTATTGCAGGTGAAGGTGAAGGCTAGATTATCAAAGCCTCGACAAAAAGTAAGATTATGGAAACAAGGTGTTCGACGGGGTTATAAAGTTGGGAGTGGCCGTGGTCGTGGTGGTGTTCATACGTGGGGTGGCAAGGTTCCATGGGTCCATTTTAATGAACCTCGAAGGTTTAGAGCTCATGGTGGTGAAATTGGAGGTAGTGGAGTAAAGCGTCGTTCTGTACAACAACCCATTGATGGTCATCAATGCATAATCGATAGGCCTTATCGTGATAGCCGTGGTCGTGATTATGATAATTTTTCTGGATCAAAACGTCCATATACTCCATTGGTTTGTTCTTCAAATTTTCCATTATATGTTATGTTATTGTATTTATGTTGATTTTTTTTTAATATTTTATTGAAATTTATATCTTTGCCATTTCTAGGAAGAACTGCATAGATTTGGAGTGCCTGCGATGAGGAACTCGAGGTCTCGATTAGAATATGATATCAGTTCTAGTGCATCACGCTATGGAGATTATGGTGAATCCACTAGGTGAGAATCTATTTGGACACGGTAGTTATTATCGATTACCAAGAGTGATATATCATATTATTTTTGTGGTGTCACTGCATTCTTTTTTTCTAGATATTAGTAATTTTGTAGTGACACTGCATACTTTTTTCTGTTCAGACTTGGGAGAGGCTCCCAGCTAGGATACGGTGGTAGTGCCAGACACGACTCGTATGGCTTATATGATGGGCACCAATCTAGTGTGGGCTATGGAGGAAGTCATACATACGGTAATTGTTTTATAAATCCACCACTTATTACATAATTTCCTAAAGTGCTTATTATCTTTTGAATTCCTTTCCAATAATTGATTTTGGTTTCGATCTACTATATAGCTTCTCTTAGAGGCAGTGGAGATGGAGGGAACATATTCCAGCTATGAAAATGATTATTTGGCGAGTGGGGCCTGTTTGAGTTTTCTGATTAATTCCTTAACAAAAAAGAGGAAATAGGAATTCCTCTTTTACAACACAGAGCTTTAAATAAAATTCAAATTGCAGACAGAGAGACACAGAGATGAACATAAAAATTTATTTCATAAAACATAACAAACTGTTGTTACATAGAAATACTTCAAAATGAAGTTCTGGAATCATTGGCTAAAATATTACAACTGGCTGCTACACACGCAGCGCTACCAAATCTTCTCTCTGTCTCTCTGTTTCACTATTTTTAGCCTTCGGGCAATAATAAAACATTACACAACACTTCTGTCTATCTATTACAATGTACAACTACACTACTTCAATGCTCACGACATCCCCTTTTATATGAAACATTACTTAATATATATATTATAAATATCATATATTTATAATATATATTAACCAAAGTAAAAACTTAAACATAAACTACTGTAAATAAAATTAACACACGTTAAAAGTTAATACAAGCATTGCCGTGAATAAAAAATTTTAAGTCAAAAACTATAACAATGTTAAAACATTATTTCCCTTTTATGCATTTTGGGGGCTTCGTGGACTTCATCCTCGTGAGTTCTCATACCCCCCTGGAAATATTTTGGCTTGGTGAAGTGGTGGGACCAGCTGCATGTGACATTAGCTATTCCGGGGGTTGCTTCCCCCTTTGCTGCTCGAGCTCTTCAGACCCATCGGAATGGCTTGCCGCCTCAACTCTTAAGTGCATTAAAATATGCTGGTGGAGTTTTAATGTGTTCGGTGGGGTTTCAATGCAAGTTGGTGTTGCTGATAAACTCTGTGCTTCTACTGCCTTCATTCTCCCATCAGTATTAACTCCGTCGTTTTGCTGTCTCTTCATTCCCTTCTCAATTAATTCTGTCGTCTGTTGAGTTATGTGGGCAGTTGGAATTAATTTCCAACACTCCCCCTTAATTTCAACTGTTGGGTTTTCCTGCATACCCAGGAATTTCCTAAAATAATTAAAATTGTTCTGTGTTAATGGTTTTGTTAGGATATCAACAACCTGATTCTCTGTTCTGTAGTGCTACAAAACAATCTCACCATTGTTAACCAATTCACGTATGAAGTGAAACTTAGTGTTTATGTGCTTTGTCATTTTATGAAAAACAAAATTTTTAGACAATGCTATCGCCGAGCTATTGTCACAGTAAATGGTTGTGCCCTTTTCTTGTTCATGACACAAATCTCTGAGAACTCTTCTCAGCCATACTTCTTGGCATGTTGCTGCTATTCATGCCACATATTCTTCTTTTGCTGTAGATAAAGCAACTACTGGTTTCTTCTTGGAAGCCCATGAAATTGCTCCCGATCCCAAATGAAACACATATCCTGATGTGCTCTTCCTATCATCAACACTTCCAGCCCAATCACTGTCAGTGTAACCTATCAACTTGAAATTTTCAGAAGAGGAGTATAAAATACCATACCCCTTCGTTCCATTGACATACTTTAGAATCTTCTTGGCTGCCTACCAATGAGTCTCTTTCGTTCTTTCCATGAATCTGGAGATTAAACTAACAACGTGCATAATGTCCGGCCTAGTTGCAGTCAAATACATAAGGCTGCCAACTATCCTCTTATACAACTTTGGATCAAAATCCTTACTGCTATCTTCTTTACACAATTTCAACCCCATTATTGTTGGAGTCACAGCTGCCTTGTTGTTCTGCATGTTGAACCTTTTCAGCACTTCATCAACATATTTTTCTTGGGAAATGAAAATACCATTTTCATTTTTCTCTACTTCAATTCCAAGAAAATATCTTAAGAAACCCAAATCAGTTATTTCAAATTCAATTTTCATGAGTTCTTTAAAGTCAACAATGAGAGAAGCATCATTTCCAATAAAAATTAAATCATCTACATATAAAACAACAATAATTATTTTATCGTCATTTTCCTTTATGTAGAGTGTGGGTTCTCCATCACACTTCTCAAACCCATTCTCAATCAGGTAAGCATCTATCCTGCTGTACCATGCTCTTGGAGCTTGCTTCAGCCCATAAAAAGCTTTCTTCAGCTTGCATACTTTATGTCCTTGGCCTTCAACTTCATAACCTGGAGGTTGTTCAACATATACCTCTTCTTTCAACACTCCATTCAGGAATGCAAATTTTACATTTATCTGATAAATCTTCCATTTATGTTGTGCTGCTATGGACAGCATAGTTCTCACTGTTTCCATCCTTGCCACTGGTGCAAAGATTTCATCATAGTCTCTGCCTTGTTGCTGCTTGTAGCCTTTGACAATAAGTCTTGCTTTATGCCTTTCAACCTTGCCTTCAACATTGCTTTTGGTCTTGTAGACCCATTTAACTCCAATGACTTCTTTATCTTTAGGGAGATCCACTAACTCCCATGTCTTACTCTTCTCAATTGCACCAATTTCTTCATTCATTGCTTTAATCCATTTATTTTCATTTACGACATCTTCAAAATGAATTAGGTCATCAACATGACAATATAAAGCGAATAAAGAATTCAGACCGGTATTGTTACTTACCTCTCCTTGTTCATAAATCTCATTCAGATTTCTAAATCTTGGTCCTCTTGGTGTGCTTGGAGTTCCATTTTAACTTGAGGGCATTTCTGATCCCTGCAGTGTGCTTGGAGAAGCACTTCCTTGACTTCTCAAGGCTATTCAAATTCCAGCTTGTGGTGTGGTTTGTTTTATTTGCTGTGGTGGAGGAGGACCCACCAAGGAAGGATTATTTGTTGTTGTTCCTTCTTCTTCTTCTTCTTCGTGAGACAAAGTTGTCTTCATGTTCACAGTCTTTTCTAGACTTCCATCCCAAGCTTCTTCTTCATAGAACTACACATCTCTACTTACTATCAACTTCTTGGTCGATGGATTATAAAGTTTGTATTCTTTTGACTCATCACAGTAGCCAATAAGGACACACTTCTCCCCCTTACTATCAAGCTTCTTCCTTAGCTGATCCGGTACATGTGCATATGCTACACAGCCGAATACTCTCATGTGAGTGACAATTTGCTTTTGTCCACTCCATGCTTCTTCTGGTATTTTGTTCATGACATCTTTAGTCGGGCATCTATTCAATATGTACGATGTGCAAGTGACATCTTCTGCCCAATACTCATGCGAAAAATGTTTTCCTTCAACATACTTCTGACCATGTCCAAAATGGTCCTATTCTCTTTTTCTGCAACACTGTTTTGTTGAGGTGTATACCTCGCAGTGAATTGATTTTATATGCCATTATCTCTGCAAAAATGTAGAAAGTCTTTGGAGATGTACTCTCCACCTCTGTCGGTTCTAAGCACTTTGATATAGTGCCCACACTGCTTCTCAACAAGAGTTTTGAAGTGGTGGAATTTCTCAAACACTTCACTCTTCTGTTTTAACATATACACCCATGTCTTTCTGGTGTAATCATCAATGAAAGTTAAAACATATTTATTTCCAGTAAATGATGGGATTTGCATCGGTCCACATACATCAGAGTGAACAATTTCCAAGGGTGCTTTTGCCCTTATACTCTTTCCTGCTGGAAATTTTTCTCTGTGTTGTTTGCCCAAGATGCAGCCTTCACAAAGGCTGTCTGGCTTCTCAATCAATGGCAATCCCTTTACCATTCCCTTTCTGTGCAACAGATTCAAGCATCAGAAATTGAGATGTCCAAATCTCAAGTGCCACAACCAATTATCATCTTTCACTTCCTCTTGAAAGACTTCTTGTGTTACAGCTGCAATATTTCTTCCTTCCTTCAAATCTGCCCTAAGTTTGAGAGGAAAAATTCTATTGTTGGTCATCTGCACCTTTGCAATGATCTTCTTGCTTGGAGGTATGTCTCTAATTGTACACACATCATCCTTGAAGAACAAATTATAACCTTTGTTAATGAGCTGTCCAAAGCTCAAAAGATTACATTTCAGACCAGGTACATAGTATACATCTGGCACAATCATCTGTTCTCCATTTCTTATTAGGATATTGACTCTGCCTTTACCTTTGACAGATATCTTACTATCAGTTCCTGTTGTTACCTCAGATTTCACATTTTCATCCAGATTGGAAAACATTGCAATGTTTCCAGTCATGTGATTACTACAAACTGATTCTAAGAACCAAAAATATTCTTGTTTGTCTTGTGCAATGTTACATGTTAAGAACACAATCTTTGGATTCTTATCTTCTTCATTTGAAAAATTAGCATTTTTCCTATTATTCATATCATTTTTCTTTTTCCTACATTCATTGGCATAGTGCCCATATTTCTTATAATAATGACATTGGACTTGGGATTTGGCATACCTTTGTCCATGAGCTTGTTGTTTTCTTAAACCTTCATCTTGGTTCTAATTGCAGCTCCTTCCGTTTGTGCTAGCAGGATTATTTCTGCCTCTATTTTGGCTTCTTCCACGACCTCTGTTATTTTCTCTACCTCGACCTCTTCCTCAGCCGAATGACATCTGAGTCTTGAATGCTTACTCCAATGAGGAATTTGTTCCTCTGTTCAGTTTGTGTTCATGAGACATAAGA
The DNA here is from genome assembly GCA_034641835.2 of Pinus albicaulis. NCBI lineage: Eukaryota > Viridiplantae > Streptophyta > Pinopsida > Pinales > Pinaceae > Pinus > Pinus albicaulis. The sequence goes on from CM076576.1 coordinate 337,383,429, forward strand.
GAAGCACTCAGTTCATCTACTATGAACTGTGAGAGATCCTTTGTCTCTTCTATTGCTACCACAATAGCTTCAAACCTTGAGGGTAAACTTCTCAAGATCTTCTCTACAATCCTTCTTTCTTCAAGAGCTTCACCTGAGATCTTATCTGAGTTATGAACCCAATAACATGAGTGAAGAATGAATCTATTGTATCAGATTCCTTGATGTTGAGTGTTTCAAAGTCTCTCTTCAACATCTGCAACTTTGTAGTCTTCACCTTCTCCATGCCTTGATAGGAAATTTTGAGAATATCCCATGCCTCCTTGGACTTTGTTGTTGCTACAATCTGTGGGAAAACACTCTTGTGTACTAATTGAAAGAGATAAAAGAGGGCTTTGGAGTCCTTCTTCTTGTCGCTCCTCAACAGGTCTCTTTCTGCTATTGTCGAAGCAGCCAACGCTGTTGCATCTGTAGGTTCAGGGTATCCATTTTCAACTAGCTCCCATAATCCCTGAGAAGCAAACAAAGCTCTCATAGTTATGGACCAATAACTATAATTCTTCCCATTAAACTATGGAAGTTGGGAATTTTTCAAACTAGTTCCAACATCTGCCATCTTAACTGTATAAGTAAAGAAAAGATACTAACTGTATAATAAAACAAGAAAGAACTTTCTCTGCTAGAGAAATATGCTTAATAAGCTTCTTACAGCTCCTGCAGTGAAAAAAAAAAAACTATGTTTTGTCTCACTGAGTGCCTAGACTAGCTCTGATACCATGTTGGCATTTTTTGATTAATTCCTTAACAAAACAGAGGAAATAGAAATTCGTCTTTTACAACACAGAGCTTTAAATAAAATTCAAATTGCGGACAGACAGACACAGAGATGAACATAAAACTTTATTTCATAAAACATAATAAACTGCTGTTACATAGAAATACTTTAGAACGAAGTTCTGGAATCAATGGCTCAAATATTACAACTGGCTGCTACACACGCAGCGCTGCCAAATCTGCTCTTTGTCTCTCTATTTCACTATTTTCAGCCTTCAGGCAATAATAAAACATTACACATCACTTCTGTCTGTCTATTACAATGTACAACTACACTACTTCAATGCTTACGACATCCCCTTTTATATGAAACATTACATAATATATATATTATAAATATCATATATTTATAATATATATTAACCAAAGTAAAAAATTAAATGTAAACTGCTGTAAATAAAATTAACACGTTAAAAGTTACTACAAGCATTGCCGTGAATAAAACAGTTTAAGTCAAAAAGTATAACATAATGTTATAACATTATTTCCCTTTTATGCATTCTGGGGGCTTCGTGGAGTTCATCCCCGTGTGTTCTCATACCCCCCCCCAGAAATCCTTTGGCTTGGTGAAGTGGTGGGACCAGCTGCATGTGACATCAGCTATTCCGGGGGTTTCTTCCCCCTTTGCTGCTCGAGCTCTTCAGACCCGTCGGAATGGCTTGCCGCCTCAACTCTTAAGTGCATTACAATTTGCTGGTGGATTTTTAATGTGATCGGTGGGGTTTCAATGTAGGTTGGTGCTGCCAATAAACTCTGTGCTTCCATCGCCTTCATTCTCCCATCAGTCTTAACTCCGTCGTTCTCCTGTCTCTTCATTCCCTTCTCAATTAATTCTGCCGTCTGTTG